>JAQIUQ010004701.1:0-337500 GCA_030378365.1 Hybognathus amarus
ATTTTCATAAACCTTTTGGATTTACTATTATTAATCTTTAACTTCAGCAAAAATCTGCAAAGGGTCTTTAAAATGATACCAAACTTAAAGGGTCAGTTCACCCAAAAATGAAAATTAAGTCATTAACTACTCACCCCCATGTTGTTCCAACCCGTAAGACCTTCTTTCATCTTCGGAACACAAATAAAGATATTTTTGATTAAATCTGAGAGCTGCATCACTCCTCCATCAGACTGCTGGACTAGCTCTTGACGGCCCATAAAGACATTAAAGAGAATGTTTAAATATTCCATGTGCCTACAGCGGCTCAATTAGAAGTTTATCGAGCGACGAGACTACTTTTTGTGCAAAAAAACACATAAATAACGACTTTATTCGACTATTGCATTACTTCCTTGGGGCGCATGTGCGAGAACTGAGATGAGGACGTTCTTCTTCTAGTACTTCTTGTGTTCGGCTGCTCACCGCTTAGGAGTATTACTGCCACCTACCGTATAAGACGATGGTCGCGCTACGGCTATACCAGCACATCATCTTATACAGTAGGTGGCGGTAATACTCCTAGTGGTGAGCAGCCGGTAACAAAGTAGTCGAGGGAAGACACGTCCTCATCTCAGTTTTCTTGTGCATGCGCTTATAAGGAAGTAATGGAATAGTTGTCGAATAAAGTCGTTATTTATGGGGGGTTTTTTCGCACAAAAAAAGTAGTCTCGTTGCTTGATAAACTTATGATTGAGCCGCTGTAGGCACATGGGAATGTTTAAGCACTTCCTTTAAGGTCTTTATGGGCCTGTTGCATAAGTGCGAGATCCCTTAGGCAGTCTATGGAAGGAGTGATCCAGTCTCTCAGATTTAATCAAAAATATCTTTATTTGTGTTCCGAAGATGAACGAAGGTCTTACGGGTTGGTACAGTATGGGGGTGAGTAATTAATGACTTAATTTTCATTTTTGGGTGACTAACCCTTTAAGCTCTGTGTCTCCAAAGAGTCACATTTTCATGACATTTTCATTTTTTGACATGGCACTTTCGTCCTCTGTGTACCCAACGTTTTGATGCGACAAGGGTTAAAAACAGGCCATATTTTAACAAATAAACAAGTGATCAAAGCATAGTAAAACTTAAATTTCAAATATTTTAAATTCGAAACATAGTTTGTGAAAGTTTAACAAAGTTAAATGTATAAATAAATACTCAAACAGTTTTCATTTGATTATCATTGTACACTTGGCGGCTTGTTTTGTAACACTGTGGTACAACTAACCCCGCTGTGTATTACATATTTTAAGCCTAGCTAACAGTCACTGAGGAATTGCTGTGACATGTTTCAAAACGGTGCTGATGTTTGAGCCAACAAGACAGTGATTAAGGCAATATAAAGTTAGATTTGGAAACGTATACACCCAAAAACTCACAAACCGAAAAAAACCTTTGATGAAACAATTTACTTGCGTGTCAAAACACCCTCTTTGTCCAGTATCGTCACGAAATATTATCAAGCTTTCCCCGGAATTCAACGGGAGACCGTCTTTTGGCAGGAAAAGAAAAAGAGCAGAAAGACAACCTGCTTGATCCTGACTATGTAAAAGGTCTGTGTTACATTTAACCGCGCGTTAGGTTGTGCCCCGCGTTCCCCTGACTGGTCATGTAATCCAACTGTTGGGTCTCACATTCTATAGTCAGATTAGTAAATCAAAATACCAACTGGAATGAATGTTAAAGAAAACAAAAGTGTATCTTTATAGTAATATGATAGCCTCCATCCAATTGCAAACACGGTTATAAAGCTAACGGCTGCAGTGTTGCTTTCAAAATATGAGAGAATTAAAGGGTTTATCAAATGAATAGTTGCTTCATCGGTTTGTTGGGCCAACAGGTTTCGAAATGGTCGCAGAAACCTCAGAGCCAGATTGCATGATACAGTACATGAATGGGTCTCAGCAGAATATTTCATAATACACACAACGGAACCATAAGGTGGAAGTATGTTATCATTTAGGCACGGACTCCACAATTCACTGTCTTTTAATAATTGGACATACGATTAAACTCTGCTTGCGCTCCAGTTTCTGAATCCCCCTCCCTCAACTCTCTTTTTGAATGACAACAGTTCCTTTCTCACACTTCCCCCCTGTGGTCTGGAACATCCTCTCTCCTGATAGAAACTGTTAACTTACAGGACACAGAGCCAGTAGTGAGACAACCACCAAACAGGAAGGCCCATCCACAAAGTGACAACCCCTCTCCGGCTTAAGGGAGCTGGCTTCTTTCTGATTTCACACATCCTTCATTACCTACAGTGGCCCATCGATGAAATCGGATGTGACCGGTACCCAAAATGGCTGCCACAAGACATGTTCTGCACAGTCATCAAGGCCTCTCCCAAAGATTGAGATGCTTTTGACAGACGAGTAACTGTTGCTGCCTTCTCTCACAGTGTGAAATATGCTCTGACTTTTACCCACGGTTCAAGCCACTAATATGACATCCAAGCTAATACTTGCTAAAGGAACAGCTTGCATTAAATGAGAGATCTCAAACACAAATGTCTTGGCACTATACAAACAAATACAAATTCAGTTATTGGTGCAGTTATTGATAGGACAAACCTTTCCAAGTTCAGTGGCTCATCTCTTCTTCATTCCTTGCATTCTGTTCTGTGCGATGCCTCAAGATTTTATTCCTTGAGAACTGGAGTTCTCATGTTGATCATAGGTAGGTAACTGTAAGACAAGAGACAATTTATAATCAATTTAATATAATGACATAGTAAACCTGTAACGGTTTTTCCAACCTTATACCCGAAAGTGCACCGAAATCCTGACTCCCACCCGTGAACTCGTACTAGATAGATGTACTCCCAGTTACGATCTTGACGTCACATAGCCGTGAAACCATACAAAACAACAATGAAAGCCCCTACGGATGCAGTGTTTCTGCAGGCGCTACACGGTGAGAATACACTTTAGGTACAATATCATGTTAACTAGTTTTTAGTCCATTGAGTGCAAGGATAAATTAGTGAAAAATACATTTACAAATATACAAAATAATAAAAAGGTATAAAGCTTATCTTGTCTCACTGCCGTTATATTCTCATCAGTTTCCCTCAAATAAACAAGGAGTAAGCACCTTTGGCTGACAGAAATTATTATAAGGACGCATAAGCCCCGTTAGCTGTTAGCCGTTAGCTACCATAAGTCCTTGCGCTCAGGTATTTTGGCGTGACCTGGCCTGGAAATGCTAGAGAAGCCGTGGTCTGAAGTCATGTTTTATGTGCTCAAAAACCTGCTTGGTCTGGTTAAAAAGTGTGTGCATGTGTGTATATACCATTTGTTTCACCGTTACCGTTTGTTTCATAAGACCCTTTTTCCTTGGCTGGGATCGTGTAGAGCCCTTTGACACTGCATTGAAACTCCAATTTGGAAACTTTAACCCCGTTGGTTCCTGTTGAAGACCAGTAAAATGAAGAAAAATACTGGAATGTTATCCTCAAAATTGTTTTTGACTGAAAAAAAAGACATGGACATCTTGGATGACATGGGGATGAGTAAATGTATCAGAACATTTTAATCCGAAAGTGAACTCCTTTTACGGCTTCAGTAATGTTAGCTTGATTTTAATTTAATGCAAAAGAGCAACCAGTACATTCTTTACTTATACTATACTATCAACATATACTGTCATGTTATTTATTGAGATAAATAAGAAACAATGGAGAAAATATTTGGCATATTGAGTGGAGTGGCATGAAGTGCATACATTTAAATAAAATGAGTCCTGTATTAAACAAATACAGTAGCAGTTTCAAATTAATAGGGAAAAAAGAGACCTGAATTGTTAAAGGGATAGTTCACTTTAAAATTAATTTCTGATATGTTTTAGCTTACCTCAAGGGCATCCAAGATGTAGGTGTCTTTGTTTCCACAGTACTTTCAATTTTAACATTTTTAGGTCAAACCGTTCTTGTCTGTCAGTCATAATGCAGGTTCACCTCAAAGAGCATGCACAGAGAAGCCAAAATTAAACATGATTTAATGACTCTGAATGTAAGTACACATTGATGGCCTAAGAGCATCGAAACAGGCCGGGCTGTGCTAGAGAAAACGAACAGTATTCATATTCGCTTTTACCTCTTGTTAAACAGCCATGTTCACACACTCAGAGCTGGATGATTTGCACCGACTCGAAACCTGAGCGATGATCACATCTTGACCGTTCCGGCCGGAAGTGAATTCGGCATGTGCCCCATGTAATTGTACGTCACTCATTGTTTATACACAGAGATTTCAGAAGTTTTACCTTTTCACTGTGAAGATACTCAACATATTTTAGATATATGGGAAATGGCAATGGTAGAAGCATTCTTTGATATATCTTAATATGTTTAATGAAAAGTAAAACTTCTGAAATCTCTGTGTAAACAGTGAGATGACGATACATACGCACGCAATCACTTCCAGGGTAACGTTGAACATTTAGTTCGGTTCAGTTGGACATCTTATTTCAGATCGGGTGGACATGGCTGTAGTAGCAAGAGGTAAAAGCGATATGGAATACTGTCGTTTTTCTCACACAAACCGCTCGTCTATGTCTTTAGGCCAGTCAATGTGTACTTACATTTCCGAGTCCGTAAATCAGTGTTTAATTAAAATTTTGTCTGTGCATGTCTTTGAGCTAGACCCCTAAACCTGCATTTAGGGGGTCCTGACAGACAAGAACCTCCTGACAGACAAGAACGGTTTACACCAGAAAAAAAAAATCAAAATTGAAAATAATGCGGAAACAAAAACATTCTACATCTTGGATGCCCTTGAGGTAAGCTAAAACATATCAAAAATTAATTTCAAAGTGAACTATCCCTTTAACAACAATTTCTTGAATGTTTAATGAACTTGCTTCATAATTACACCTTTACTGTAACTAGAACATCTGAGACAGGAGGTGTCTGGGTGGGGTCCGATCACAGCTCCTAAAGTATTTCTTTAAACACAGGCCTCTTCGAGATAAGATTACAGGGCACAAACTGAGCGTGACCACTTATATTTCCTTAACTAAATGACAAACTGGTTGGGAGTAGAAGCTGCAGCATAGATGACAAATTCTCAGGGTCATGGATGAGAGGGCATCCCTGACCCATGAAAGGGATGGAGAGGATTTAGCTCTTGTCGCATCTAAATCAATATGGCACACATGAATACACACTGTTAGCAAGCTGGCAGGGCGTTTGCATGTGCGCTGACAACTGGTGTGAAAAGGCATGTGAGGTCAGGCAGGGTTGAGCCGAGACAGAGTTGAGCCTGGCCACGTTTAGAAAGATACCACTCATCTGAGGACGTTCTAGGCTTGTCTTTGAAGTCTTTAAAAAAACTCATACTCGTGGAAGATGGATGGTGGGAAAGATCTGAAGTTCACCCTCTGTTTCCTGAAGGAGGAAGAACACAGGGAACAGATCTTCATTAAATACTGTTTAGACCAAGGCAAGTCGATTAACCGCCATTGCCATTTAACTTATCACATGGTTTATAAATGCCTCAATTAAACGCCTGATAGTATTATTCATACAGACCTTTAGCAGAGTGAAAAATAATAAAGCGTGGAAGTATTTAACACTTTTGTGACCTTCTGGAGGACAAAAAATAGTGAGATTAGAGGCCTAAAGGAAGCTGTGAGGTATATTGGCTGTCTGTCGAAAGCCCACACGCACTGTCATTTTGGAAACTTTTCCTGCTTCCCTAGACAGAGATAATGATGTACTACTGTTTACCTGAGCTGTAATTAGTCTGGGCACATCATTGACAGGCTTAAAAAATTAAGCTAAAGAGAGGCACAGCAGCAAACACACTGACAAACACAAGTATACACAATCAATCATTGGCCAAAAAGTCCCACTCTATGAATCTAAATCTGGCTAGACGTTATATTTAATTTGACACAAAGAAAAATAAGGCTGAAAAGGACAGAAATGTACTGACAAACACCATGTTGTCAATGCAACAATTTTTCAGGTGACTAAAATCTTACAATGGAATGTTTAAGACTTATTAAACAGACTGTGTGTCTGTTCCTCACAGATTTGTTTTTCAGTTTCAGTCCCACTAAAGGTGAAGAGTGTAATTTCTGTGCCACGCTAACATTAAATGGAATTTGAAAAAATAATGGTCAGATGCCCATGGTTGCAATGGTCTGGAGCAATGCTTTGATTTTGTTAGATTTTTTTTTACATTTTTTTTTATAAAAAACGTTTTGTAAAATTAAATGTTTTAGACCTACTGAACAGACAATTGGGCTCTATCTTGCACCCGGCGCAATTAAATTACTTTATACACTAACGCATGTCTCATTCCTTATTTTGCATCCACGCAAAGCAGGCTTTTTCCCTCCACAGACGCACGTCGGTAAACTAGGAAATGAACTTGCGCTCCCTGGGCGGATCGAAGCAAAAAGGAGGACGTGTTTCGGCGCAAACATTCCCTGGTGCTATTTTACACTTCCAGAAAACAATTGTATGATTTGCATGCGCACTTAAAATAGCATTATGAACAAATGCGGCAACAAAATGCCACTGACTTTAGAACAGAGTTTTTTCTGAGTCAGCTGGCGCGTTTGCGTCATTTGTTCATAATGCTATTTTAAGCGTGCATGCTTGGCCATAATGCAGTCTCATCCCTGAGACGTCATACAACTGACGCCTTTTGACCATACGTCCACATCCGCGCTTTAGGGTATCCCTTTTCCGTCGGGTAGATGACGTGCACTGCGATCCTGTAACCCTACCCCAGACCTAAACCTACCCCGTCACGCTAACTGGACGTTGTAAGGTAGGAGTCAAGCTCAGTTGGATGACGGCCCCAAGGATCGTCATCTAACTGACATTAAAGGGTACCCTGAAACGCAGATGTTGAGGTATGGTCAAAGCCGTCAGTTTTATGACGTCTTGGGTATGAGACTGTGTTACCGGGTGCACAACGGGCATTCACTTTGATTCTCTCATCAACACAGATGTAGCATTTTTATTTTTGCAAATCATACATTTTAACAGGGAAAAATATTAACACATGAGGGAAAGCATTGTGGTTTACATGAAGATGAAAAAACAAACAAACTAATTACCCATTTTTTAAAGGCTAATTGTAGTACTGAAGGATCAGACCTGTTTGCCCATAAGTGGCAAGAAACATATGTAGGCCTACGCAATGTTTATCCGACGCTGATTTGGGTAGGTTTCACCCATCTCCATACGCCGTCACTTCTTCTTTCACTGCCCTGACAGAACGTGGGTCTCATGAGCTGTGAATGCCACTGGGTCGCACCTTGGTAAACCCGCCATTATGATAACAATCCGTCATGCAACATGCGCACCTGACCACACCTATGAATAATGAGGCTAACCACACCTATGAATAATGAGCAATTTATCCCACCAGAAATAGCAACAGCGCCAGACACGCCCACAAGTTACTCCGTTCACGCCTCATATCTGCATTCAGATCGTTAAAATAGGGCCCGTCATATCTTGTCCCACTATTTTTATTTTGCATCAAATTGAAGGTGAAGCGCTTCAAACAGTGTTTACCCACAGGACACTCACCCCATCTGAAGTCTGGTGCCAAGACTGCTTTGGTTTAACAGAAATATTTTGATAATTATTTAATTTTTTTCTAGCTTAATGCTAATCTTTTTAAAAACACTTTCATTCGAACCTGCTCTCATCCCAAAGCGCCATATTTTGACACTTTTGCAAAAGCGTAAATATCCAATGCACATGGCACCCTTTAGCGCCAAATGGAGACGTAAAAATAAATAGGGCAGAAGGCGCCTCCTCGTGGTCTAACCCTACCCCTACCCCATACCTAAAACTTAACCGTCTCAGAGGGTGCCATGTGCGTTGGATATTTACGCTTTTGCAAAAGTGTGAAAATATGGCGCCTTGGGAATGAGAATGCGTCGTTCATTCCATCAATGGCGGGGAAAGGGTTAACCTAAAATGTATTATTTAAAGACAAAAATTACACACCTCACCTTTTCGCTGATTGAGGTCCTATACTGTAAAAGGAACAGAGTTTGAATTCAGCCGGTCATGATCATCATCTCTGATCAGAGGACCATCTGATCTAACATTCCAGATTATGTGAATCAAAAGCTGAACCCCAATGGTAAATTTTCTTTATACCAATTTTATAACATTATATCACCATCTCCTCATTTGCAAACCACATTTGTGGCATTCCTTACTGGTACGAGAGCAAAGCCGTTGAAGTGTTGACATCATTGATTAACTGTTGCAGGATAGCTTCACTGATTAATACAACGAATTACAGGAAGTGGGTCTGCAAGTGTCAGAGGCGTTGAGGGGTATCAGCAGGATAGCCGTTGTCATTCTACAAAAGAGTACATTCCGGAGAGGTGGGGTTGCAATGTGTAAGGGCATTGTGGTTTGGCTGTCAAGGTTGGCTCCCACAGTCAGCTCGCTCTCTCTCTACTCTTCAGCAGAATTCCCCAAAATGAATTTCAGTGAAACCAGAAGGCCGTTTAACCTCTTTATTGGTTAAGTGGGCTCCTCACCAAAAAAAAAAAAATGTTTCTGTGAAATGATGTAATCTGCTGTTTGCTATTATTTCATTGTGCCTTTCTTGTGGGATTCAAAAGTGTTAAAATTAGACGTTTTGTGTAGAGGTGTGTGAAGATTGAAAATTTACTCATATGACTTTGGCATTCCCTAGTGCATTGTATTTTATGGAGCAAAGCGTTAAGCAACAACAATTTCAGCTTTGACCCCATTACATACTGACCTTTCAAAACAGATAATAATTGCTGTAGAAGTACAAGATCCACCACACAACCCCTAACCCCCTTCCCCAATGTCAAAAACGTAGTTTAGTTTATCAAAAGAGCTATTCTTAACCAATAAGCACTATGCTAAGCTAGTAGCTTTTTATAACAAAAAGTTAACTAAGAACATAAAGAAAGTGACATTTAACCATTATTCTTTAACTTTAGTAACACAATTTGATATGTAATTTAAAAGACTAATGGCCGGTTTGACAAACTGCTTAAGCTTAGCCCCAAACTAAAATGTATGTTTCAGACTGTCTTAACTGTAAGAAACTATCTCTGACATACAGATATCTCACGAAAGTGAGTACCTCTCGACATTTAAGTAAATTATTTAATATTCTATATACACTAACCTAAAGGATTATTAGGAACACCATACTAATACTGTGTCTGACCCCTTTTCGCCTTCCAAACTGCCTTAACTCGATGTGGCATTGATTCAACAAGGTGCTGAAAGCATTCTTAGAAATGTTAGCCCATTTTGATAGGACCTTGCAGTTGATGGAGATTTGTGGGATGCACATCCAGGGCACGAAGCTCCTGTTCCACCACATTTCAAAGATGCTCTATTGGGTTGAGATCTGGTGACTGTGGGGGCCATTTTAGAACAGTGAACTCATTGTCAAGAAACCCATTTGGAATGATCCGAGCTTTGGGACATGGTACAGTTTCCTGCTGGAAGTAGCCATCAGTGGATGGGTATATGGTAAGGATTTGAGAATTAGAATTGTTGCTCTTCACAAAGTTGACCTAGGCTATAAGGAGATTGGTAACACCTTGAAACGGAGTTAAAGTACAGGCCAGGGTCATACAGAGGTTTTCAAAGAGGGGTTCCACTTGAAACAGGCCTTGCAAGGGTCAATCAAAGAAGTTGAGTCCTTGTGCTATGCGTCAGGTAAAGAATTGTCAGCTTGTCAATACTAGACCATACGCTGCACACTGCAACAAGTCGGTTTGCTCTAGTCGTCGTCCCAGAAGGAAGCCTCTTCTGAAACTGGCTCACAAGGAAGCGCGCAAACAGTTTTCTGAAAGCAACCTGTCCAGGAGCATGAATTACTGGAACCATGTCCTGTGGTCTGATTAGACTAAGATCCACTGTTTGGCTCAGATGGTGTCCAGAATGTGTGGTGATACCCTGGTAAGGAGTACCAAGAAAATTGTGTCTTGCCCACAGTCAAGCATGGTGGTGGTAGCATCATGGTCTGGGGCTGCATGAGCGCTGCTGGTACTGATACTGAGCTTCATTGAGGGAAACATAGATTCCAACATGTCCTCTGACATTCCGAAGCAGAACATTAAGAAACTGGGCAGAACGGCATGATAACGACCCTAAACACACCATCAAGAGGACAACTGCCTTGGTGAGGACACTGAAGTTGAAGGTGACCAAGTATTTCTCCAGACCTGAAACCTATTGAGCACCTGTGGGGCATCCTCGAAGCGGAAGGTGGAGAGGTGCCATGTGTCTAACAACCAGCAGATCCATGATGTGATTATGGAGGAGTAGAAGAGCCCCATCTACCCCTTAAACGTCGGTAGATGACGTTATCGGATCCTAACTCTACCCCAGACCTAAACCTAACCCTAAACCCAACCCGTCACCTAACTGACGTTAAAGGTAAAGCGTCAGTTGTATGACGGCCTGGGATCATCATCTACCGACGTTTAAGGGGGCCCTGAAAAAGGCATATATTGGCGAGATGGTCAAAAGACGTCCCAAAACGTCAGTTATATGACGAATTGGGATGAGACTGTGTTATTTTGACACAGCATCCCCAACTGGTCCGGAGAATGATAAATTACTATTTTTGCTTATAACTTCTGAGGGTTTGCCCATAAAATAGATCTCGTTAGATTTGGTACTACAGTACATGAGTCGAACTTTTCCCACATTGACCATTTTTTATTAAAATGCTGTATTTTATGAACACATCAGCGTATCGTTACAAAACTTGGTATGGGTCACTGGTGCCATGGCCTGAAGGAGCCTGAGATGTTTTGAGTAAAATAAATATTTACATGCTTGTAACTTTCTGTGTGTTTTTTGTTTTATTTGCACAGCAGTTGTCCCTTATGATTCCTGAATCCTTGCTGGGTCCAGCGATACCAAACCATATGTTTCACTTATGGTTTGTCTGACATTGTGAGTCAGAACATTTGTGAATACTTTCAAAACTGTTATTCCAATCAAGGACGCAACTACCTTAGGAACATCATCAGAATCATAGCAAATTGACAACACAGACGGGCCAAATGTAAACATTTTGATTCCAAGTGGCAAAAAATAAAGTTTTCACTAAATAATTTTGTTATTTAATTAATAAATAATAAAGTTTAAGTTTTTTAAGTTCAAATGGTTGCCTTGCTCTGTACTGCGATGCACGTTCGTGACTCTTCTGAATTTTTTTCCGAGTCAATTCGTTCGTTGAATGAACCAAATTACTTTGAAAAAGATTTGTTCATTTTGATGAACGAGTTCGAACAGGAAAGTCACAAACTTGCGTCACAGAACAGAGCAGGGCGAGCATTTGAGCTTATAAAACTTAAACTTTGTTATTTATTCATTAAATGACAATCGTTCGCGCTGATAAGACAGACCCTTATCAAGTGAAACGATCGCTCATTTAATTAATAAATAACAAAGTTTAAGTTTTATAAGCTCAAATGCTCGCCTTAATCTGCTATGTCATGTTAATGACAGGTTGTGTTGTCTTAGTAATGTCAAGTTGTCATGACAAAGACACTGACCAGGTTATGATGTATTGGTTATGTCAAGGTGTCATAAAGACATCTCAAACAATGTCATATTTGCATTAAAAATGTCATAACTGAGTGAATGGCACTTAATGACAGTTATCACAACATGCATGAAACTTATTTCATATTCATAACATATGTCATGTCATGATTATGAAGGTCTTATGCACAACCCTTCAAGTAAAGTGTTACCGAATGTGTCAACAGCTTTTCAATTGACCAAGCCATTCTCAAATAACACATCAATGAAATTGCAGACATGTTGCCAAGCTGATTCGGATTCAGAAACTCTGCAACACTATGGCATATTGCTACCAAACTTTGTATGTGTCATTGTCATCTCACACTGGCCACTCTATAATAATTTGATAACAGCGCCTCCGATTGTTCAAAAGTGATAAGGAAGTTAATCATATTACACTTTGGCACATTGCTACCAAACTTGGTATGTGTCATCATCATCCTACACTGGCCACTCTATAATAATTTGACAACAGTGCCTCCGATTGTTCAAAAGTGATAAGGAAGTTAATAATATTACATGTGATTGTATTTGTGATATCTCAGCCATTTTGACTAAAATGTCTTAAATTACTCATTGTTACTGAAGCTCATAGCCATGCTTACATGTCTCATTAGTCCGTTTGGGGTTTGGCCCTGATAATTGCAGATTGCAATTATATTTTACCCTGTAGCTGGTTGGTTTGGTGCATGGCTACTTAATCAACACACAGTGTAGTTAAAGGATATGCAATAAATATATGCAATATTACAGGCAAATTAAAAATTACAGTAGCAAAATAGTAAAAACATCCATCTGTAATGTTATCTGCAGACACTTGCCATGTGGAGGCCAAAAGTGGCGGGAAGGCCGTTAGCCAAGGTGGTTTTATCACAGTCCTATTTGAAACGTCCGTGCTACTAGCACTTTTCACACGATAAGACTCTTTAGATAGCTAGATATTCACCAAACTGTGAAAAACAGGCTATGGCTTAGTTACAGTCCCAGTTGTGGCTGGTAAGAGGAATCCCATAAGTGAGTGAGTGTTAAAGTAGAGAATCCAGCAGTTGTTGAAGTGTAAATTGCACCTCTGTCTATTTGCTGACAGCGCCGGCACTTTGTGAGGGGCCCCATGTCAAACCACATCCTCTGTGGCATTCAGTGTCCGCTCAAACAACAGAGAACTTGCCAAGTCTCAGTCACGTCACATAATTATGAATATCAGACCAACATGACACATAGGCCCCGTCCATACTACTGCGCTTTCGTTTAAAAACGGAAAATTAAAACGAATACGATCTCCGTTCCACACCAGCGTTTTATCTGTGTATTAGAATTGATCTCCGTCCACATTTAAACGGACTGAAAACGTGGATCACGTGAACATTCACAAACACTGGGCATGCGTGTGCCGATGTAAACAGTGGCTGACGAATCAGGGAAGGATAGGTCATGACTGATGACACCCAATCATAGCCGAGTGTGAGCCTCTGCATCATCGTTTCTAAACTTTTTGTTCCGTCTTCACTAAAACGCCCTCGGGAGATTCAAAAACACAAAACGGAGCTGCAGCGTTTCTAAACTTCTCCGTTTTAGGTCTTCGATTTTTTTTTTCTGTTTTAGTCTGGACGGGAGGTGCAAAGGTAGCAAAAGGTCTTAGTTTTTAAACGAAAACGTAGTAGTGCGGACGGGGCCATAGGCTATGTTTACAAGGAAACCATCTGAAGAGAAAACGCAAAAGTGGCGTTGCGTGATCACTTCTATTCTGCGTTTCAGACGGGCATTATGGGTGGGAAATCTCCATGCATATGGTGACGCAAAAGTGTGTAAAATTCGATGTAGTATGCACTCCAGGCAGCTAGGTGGCAATGTGACAGGTGGCAGTCGCGCGCGCCTGCGTACAACCTTCACTGTCTAGCAGACTTTTGCGTTTTACCCTTTACACGGGAACGCGACGGTGGAACGTTTTTAAGATTTCTACTCTGGTGGGTGTTTTTTTTGTATTTTTAACGCCGTCGCGGTGTAAACTAAAGGCACATCCAATAAAATATTTTTTACATTTTCACCCACGGGCCTCTCGCACCAAAGGCATGTGTCTTATCCACTGCGCCATCATCACCCCTATATACATTTGTACTAAAAAAATTATTTTATTTTAAACAAATTCAACAGTCAAAACTAATTGACAAAAATGAATTAATCTTTATTTATATTGAAATTAATCATCATTCATTAAATATAAGTGATTTAGTAGCTCATTCGGTTTTGTAACTGAGCAAATATGTTTGTCCAGGATTGAAAATCAATCTGTTGGACCCTCCCCACATCAGACAGAGCTGGAAATTATAAATGGGAACACTTTTTATTTTCCTATATCTGCATGTGAATGTGGCTTAGAAGACCTTCCACTTCCACACAAAGTCTTTTAATAAATATCAAAAGTTGTGAGAGTTGACAAATAACAATTTTTGTGGTTTACCAATTTCTTGTGTCACGAGATAGCATGTCCTTCTTCTTGGCTTGTGAATTCTCAGAAACTGTATAGTAACAGTTTCATATTCCCTGACCACACAAGATCACACAGATCCATCACATTTAAAAATAAAATAAGTAAATAGGCAGAGAAATGGAGGTTTATCTTATGCTGAAAGTGCTGCCAAGTTGTATTATATTAAATATAGTTATCATTTTAATAAATAAATAAAAATCTAGAATATATACAATAGAAATAGTAAAAAGTTAAATACCTTAAGGCTCAGGATAAGGTGAAACCTGAAGAAAAAGGTCCATATATCTGCTGTGAGAAGATAGGCCTGTTTGAAGACAGTTCACAGCATCAAAAATTGCTCTGAAGTTCAATGATAACCATTTTGACGCCATTTGCAGAAACGAATTAACAGCCACCAGAAGGACTGCAGTATACAGTGAGGCCAAAAAGTATTTAATCAACCACTTTGCAAGTTCTTCTACTTAGAATGATGAGAGAGATCTGTAATTTTCATCATAGGTACACTTAAAATAATAATAAAATAATTTGTTACATTTATATAGCGCTTTTTCTGGGACCTCAAAGCGCTTCACATATGGTAAATGGATGGTAAATGGAGTGCATTTATATAGCGCTTACATTGACCTAATGGCCACCAAAGCGCTTTACATTTGTGCCTCACATTCACCCACTCATACACTCATTCATACACCGACGGCGTTGTCAGCCATACAGGCGGCATCTAGCTCGTCGGGAGCAGCTGGGGTTAGGTGTCTTACTCATGGACACCTCGACACTTGGACCAGTGGAACCACCAACCTTCTGGTTTGTAGACAACCTACATGAACCACCGAGCCACTGCCGCTCCATATTAACATATGGAAGATGGGAACTCCTCAACCACCACCAATGTGCAGCATATCCACCTGGATGATGCGACGGCAGCCATATTGCGCCAGAATGCCCACCACACATCAGCTTACTGGTGGAGAGGAGACAGTGATGAAGCCAATCAGTATATAGGGATGATTAGGAGGCTGTGATGGACAGAGGCCAAGGGGCAAATTTGGCAAGGATGCCGGGGTTACACCCCTACTCTTTCGAACAACATCCTGGGATTTTTAATGACCACAGAGAGTCAGGACCTCGGTTTAATGTCTCATCCGAAGGACGAAGCACTTCAACTATGAAAGACAAAATGAGAAAAAAAAAATCCAGGAAATCACATTGTAGGAAGTTATTTGTAAATTATGGTGGAAAATAAGTATTTGGTCAATACAACTCTGCATTCTTCTTCCTCCAAACATGACAAGTTGAGTTTCTACCAAAAAGTTCTATTTTGGTTTCATCTGACTACATGATATTCTCCCAATCCTCTTCTGGATCATCCATATGCTTTCTGGCAAACTTCAGGCGGGCCTGGACATGTACTGGCTTACAGAAGGGGGACACGTCTGGCACTGTAAGTATTAGAGTCCCTCTCGGTGTAGTGTGTTACTTATGGTAGCCTTTGTTACTTTGGTCCCAGCTCTCTGCCGGTCATTCATCAGGTCCCTCTGTGTAGTTCTGGGATTTTTGCTCACCGCTCATCGATGAGATCTTGCGTGGAGCCCAGATTGGAGGGAGATTATCAGTGGTCATGCATGTCATCCATTTTCTTACAATTGCTCCCACAGTTGATTTTTTTTCACACCAAGTTGCTTGCCTATTGTAGATTCACTCTTCCCAGCCTGGTGCAGGTCTACAATTTTCTTCCTTGTGTCGTTTGACAGCTCTTTGGTCTTGGCCATGGTTGAGTTTGGAGTGTGACTGTTTGAGGCTGTGGACAGGTGTCTTTTATACAGATAACGGGTTCAACCAGGTGCCAATAATACAGCTCGCGAGTGAACGCTACAGAACGCTATACAATACAGAACGCTCGCGGGTGAAAACGTAAAAATATTTCACCGGATGTGCCTTTCGTTTACACGGCGACAGCGTTTTTGAGGCTTAAAAATGCAAAAAAGTGAAACCACCCTCCAGAGTGGAAATCCTAAAAACGCTCCACTGTCGCATTCCTGTTAAAAGGGTAAAACGCAAGTCTGCTTGACAGTGACCGTTGTACGCAGGCACATGGACTTGGTGGTGTTGCAGTATGCACTCCTAGCCACCTGGAGTGCATACTACATTGAATTTCTCAGACATTTGCGTCACCATTTGCACGCGAATTTCCCACACAAAACACTCGTCTAAACGCAGAATAAAAGAATTATGACGCAACGCCACTTTTGCGTTTTCTCTTCAGAATCGTTTCCGTGTAAACATAGCCTTAAAGAAGAAGTTACAGGTCTGTGAGAGCCAGAAATCTTGCTGGTTTGTAGGTGACCAAATACTTATTTTTCCACCATAATTTACAAATAAATTCTTTAAAAATCCTACAATGTAATTTTCTGGATATTGTTTTTCTCATTTTGTCTCTCATAGCTGAAGTGTACCTTGATGAAAATTACAGACCTCTCTTATCATTCTAAGTAGGAGAACTTAATCCGTGGCTGACTAAATACTTTTTGGCCCCACTTAATGTATTCGTCCAAACACATTAGCAAAGATATTCAAATGAATAATGTTAAACAGGAACTTTGTAATTTATGTTATCTATTCGTTTCAAATGCTTAGTGCTAATCTCACTTACCTCGTGTATTGTAGTTCATTTTTTCTCATCCTTCCTATTCTCGTAGGCCATTCTCCTCTGACCTCTAGCATCACCAGTGGCACAGTTTGGGGGAGGTAAGCCCCCAAGGGAGAAAACATCATTCAGTACCAACATTAGAAAGCTTTTTAAACTACTCATGAACGCCTTTACCAGAATTGATCACATTCTTTTGTATTTATTGTGGTACATTTTGACAATCTTGCAGAATTTTTAAGACATAATCGGTTAAGGGAATAGATTTTTCACTAAAGATTCATATTACAGCTGTGGCATGTTATAGTTTCTGAATGTGGCGGTTGCTATTTTTCATTACAAATGCTAGATAAAAGAGAGAAAGAAAAATGATGGTAATAAGGAGAATGAAATTTGAGCCACTTAATTAAATCCTTATTATAACAAATGCTATTAAAAAATTACAAGTACTGTGTTACGTTTTAGGCCAATTACAAGTTAGAATCAAGAGGACCCTCTTGAATTATTGACTAAACAATTGGTTTTCCCCATGTGTAAAATGTTTTCTGGCTTTGAAAAACCTGGCTTTTAGATATTTCAAGAGACGACAGGAAATTTTCGATATAAGAAAATGTTAAGTAAATTTACTTTGACCTACCATGGCACTTTGATTTAGAAAATGATGTCAGAACTGATACGTTTTTAGGCGCTTAAATAAAATACACTATCCTATGTACACAATTGTTAACTAGGTTATTACTTAATGCATCTATATGTTATCAATGCATGTGCAGATTTTCACTTTTTTGGACAATACTTCGTAAACCCTAGATATGGTCATGCATGGAAATCCCAGTAGATCAGCAATTTCTGAAATACTCAGAAATACAACCATGCCATGTCACTTAAATCACCCTTCTTCCCCATTCTAATGTACAGTTTTAACCTCACCAGATCGTCTAAACCATCTTTAAGTGCCTAAGTGTATTGCCATGTAATTGGATGATTAGATATTTGTGTTAACAAGCAGCTGAACAGGTGTAATAAAGTGGCTGGAGCATGTGCATCCATCCATACACACACACACACACACAAATATTTTTTTGCTGATACATTTCACTGCAACCGAAAATTCAACCAACCAAACCAAAATGATATGTGCATCATCTTTTCTCTGAAGCATTTCAGTGGTGCTCCTGCCCCACCCATTACACGACCTGCTTTCCTAAACTCTCTTTCAACATCTGCACTCTTTGTCCCTCAATCCAGAACTGCTGCATGGATACAGGACACACCCTAAAACACTCTCTCTCTTCTCCACAACCCCAAGAGTTTTACTGACAGAATGCAGAGAGCCCTGCAGTGTTTCTCCGTCCTCTCTGACATCCATACATGCCCTTACTGCAAAATGACTACGACCCCACCCTTCTCACAGCCTGTAAACCCTTAAATGCAAGCATGTTAAAACCGTCTGATTTCCTTCCCACATTAGTCAATGAGAACAGAAAAGATAGATCAGCAGATCTTCAATGGTAGCACAGTAACAGATTTTTTAGATCAACACATATTGCAAAAAAAAGTTCCAATCTGATAGGCTGAATGATGCAGTAATTATTTTGATTTCTGTTGTTTAACTGTTTGCACAATATGTTTCTGGGGTAGTCAATTACTGTGACATAATCAATTTCAAATACACCCCTAAACTATAGATTTATCAGGATATATATATATATATATATAAAAAAAATGTTTTTGCTTCGGATGATCTTGTGAATAAGCCGCACTGTTGACCAGACTTTGTGCCAAAATTCAAACACGACCATGGCTACGTCCACATTAATCTGGATAGATTTGAAAATGGGGTTTTCGTTTAAAAACGCTCTCCGTCCACACTAGCGTTTTCCGACGTTTCAGTGTAGATGAGAAACTTCTACATTCACTGTACTGCACATGCGTGAAACTTCTCAAAAGCTCACTGAGATGATACAGATGGGAAAATAAATAATAATGTTATCGCACAATAACAGGATAATTATATTTAAAATATCTCACCATCACGGATGCGTCCAGGTCGCATTCAGTCACCATATGTTTGGTCTAAAACGCAACTGCTCTCCTGTTTTGCCGCTGGACAGCAAATGTGAGTACATTATCGGTCATCTTTGCAGTACTGTGCTATGAAGAATAGCACATATTAAGTGACATAGAAAGTAACATATTTTAGCAACAGAGTAAAATAAATAACATGACAGGCACAATACCGATAAACATGAATATCTATTGGATTACATGACTTAACTGACATCATCGTTTTGAAATACCTCCGGTTTCACTGTCCGCACTACAACGCAAAATCGGCGTTTTCAAATTTATCCACTTTGGAGAGCGTTTTCCAAAAGATAGGTTTTCGTTGACTTAAAATGCCGTCTCAGTGTGGACGGAAGGCCAAAACGGAGAGAAAAATATATGTTTTCAAACGAAAACGTATTTAGTGTGGACATAGTACATGTTATGCATAATGCCACAGCTTAAATGAACATTTCGACTTTTTTGTCTTTAATTTATTCACTGTTTCCCCCACAGTTAGATAAGTCCATACATATCTTTTTCATCTCTGTGCGTGCTGTAACTCTGTTTGACGCACCCACCACTGAGCCTAGCTTAGCACAAAGACTGGATGTAAATGGCTACAGCTAGCATACTAATCCTAACACCGTGTCCTAACTACACGCGACGCGACAACACATGATAAAAGTTTTTTTTCCATGTTAATCAGAGTTTTTGTTCTAACCAGACACGAAGTTTCTAATTTTGAAACGGTTCCTATTTCTGCGATGTCACGGCTGACAGAATGAAAGGGTTTCTGCAGGATTTTTTTAAGGCCTTTTTAAGACCATTATGAATGAAATTTAAGACCTATAACAAAAAAAATGTACAAAGGAAACGCAGAGTCTCAAAATTATTCGCAAAGTTATTTAATTTATTCAAACTGAACATTTGTCGAAAATCAGCACGAACGGTCCTGTGATTTTGTAAATTAGTTCTGTTTCTGTTTTTATAAAATCTCCTATTCCGAAGCACGTAATGTAGGCCGTTTTATCTTTCCCGCACCAGAAGGATTTCAGCGATGTCAGAGTCCGGAAACATTGTTTGAAACAATGTAGGATTAGTGTCTTGTTGCCGTGTGGAGAAGTTTACTGTTGGCTCTGATCCAAAAGCAAAATTCAAATCAGCAAAATCTGATCCAAAATTCAGATTTTTTAAGCCAAGGATCGCTAAACTTCCACTTCCCCATAGCTGAATAAAATTTGTTTTATGTCTGTCTGTGGTCTCTGAGATACGCGCCAATAACACGAAACCTCAAAACTGATTGGCTGTTGCATGTTGGTCTATTTTGTAGTTGTAATACAGCGAATTAAGAACTACAACCACATAATATAAATAAATAAAAAAAACATTCCAAAGTGCTGTGGGAGCATTTCAATGAGATTTACATGGACATAGGAAAATTAAGACCTGTTTAAAATGATTTAAGACCTAGAACACTATACTTCAGCAAATTTAAGACTTTTTAAGGCCTTAAATTGTGATTTTGAAATTTTAGACTTTAAAGGAACACTCCGACTTTTTGGGACTTTAGCCTATTCACCTTATCCCCAGAGTTAGAGAAGTCCATAAATACCTTTTTCATCTCCGTGCGTGCTATAAGTCTGTTTGACGCACCCACCGCTGAGCCTAGCTTAAGCACAAAGACTGGATGTAAATGGTTGCAGCTAGCATACTAATCAAAATAAGTGACAAAGTAATGCAAATGTTTTCCTATTAACAATTTGTGATTTGTACAGTCACAGAGTGTACAAAAAACAAAGTCACATGAGACACAGACATCTTTTAACCGTATAAATAGTGGGAAATACAGTAACAAATGAGCGGCGCAAAAGGTAAACTCAGGACAGTAGCCTTTACCTTGCTAATGAATCTGATTTTTTTTTTGAGAAACAGTGACCTTGTCCAGTAGCCTACGGTACGTTAGGCTACTGTCTGTGGGTTCATTGTGCAAAAACAATTTGCCTTGTGCTATTACTTTCCCCGTATTCTAGCTTATTGTAATGCAACTATCTAGGCTGTTGAATACATTTGGTTCAGTTAATAAATTGCATTAAAAATAATTGATTCCTGTAATAATAATTCTTTATTCATGTTCTGTGATATTTATTAATCAGGATGCATTTTTGGTTGGAATTCTATGAAACATCATGGTATTACCTGGTCTCCCCTGTTTATCGTCACAGCTCATACAATAAAGTGGACACCCATGATAAACTATGCTTTTCTATCTAGTAATTGCTGACTCTATTAATCCAATCCTGAGCGAACTCTCTGCTCCTCACCACGGTGCTTCACAGGTGATGCGGTAATCACTCCGCCCAAGTAGCAGTGCTTCGCCTTCAGAAATGTAGTTCCCAGTATTTATACGGTTAAAAGATGTCTGTCTCATATGACCTTGTTATTTGTACACTATGTGACTATACAAATCACAACATGTAAATAGTTTGCGTTATTTTGTCAGTTATTTGGATTAGTATGCTAGCTGCAACCATTTACATCCAGTCTTTGTGCTAAGCTCAGGATAGCGATGAGTGCGTCAAACAGACTTATAGCACGCACAGAGATGAAAAAGATATGTATGGACTTCTCTAACTCTGGGGGATAAGGTGAATAGGCTAAAGTCCCAAAAAGTCGGAGTGTTCCTTTAGGACACCGCGGAAACCCTGGAATGAAGAAATTACACTGGTTATGAGTACACGTTATTTATTTTTAGTTAAAAATAGGTCACTGTGCCACAAGCGATAATGCAATAATTTACCTCAGATTTTGAAAGCATGTAATATAGCATTCAAAATGAATTCTATGCAAACATACAACTGTACTTCATAACAAAATTAGTCAATGAGTATATTTTGTTAATGTTTTGATTTTTAATAATGTTATTTCTTGATTTGATTATGTCCTTACCCATTTCCAATGCAAGTGCAGGCCAACAGTGCGCTTTCACAGAGAGACTGCTGACACCATAGGCTCACTCGCTGTTCTGAATGTGTGGCGTCTCACAGTCACGTACGCGTCTAGTGTGGACAGACACACTTGCTGTTATTTGGACATTCTGTGACTATACAAATCACATGTCAATAGGAAATTTTTTGCGTTTTTTGTCTCTTATTGGGATTATGCTAGCTGTATCCATTTACATACAGTCTTTATGCTAAGCTAGGCTAGCGGTGGGTACGGAGATGAAAAAGGAATGTATGGACTTATCTAACTCTGGGGATACAGTGAATACGCTAAAGTCCAAATAAGTCGGAGTGTTCCTTTAATTGCATATCACTAGATGTGTGCTAATCATTAGCATACACCTTAGCAACACTGCATTTGAAATAAGTAAACATTTCATAATAAAAATGAAAGCATTTTATTTCCTCTTAAGATATGTCGTCATCACATCTGACACAGATTACGATCTATCACAGTTTTTGAAAGCTAGTTTTCAATCAAAAAAACAAAAAAACAGAAAATTAGAACACCTATGAAACAAAAGACTTAAATCAAGAACTATAAAAAATATATAAAACTTGAAAAGATCTATCAATTAATCTCCATTTTTTTCATCTCCAAGTACCATTTCAAACACATAATTTAAACTTTTCCATTACACAAAATCAAACGGACAAATGAATTTGAAACATTAGTTTTCTTTTAAATAGAAGAAATGTAATCATTTGCCATGCAGTGGATGTAACATTAAATATTAATTCAAACAAAAATAATATATTTCTCTCTTTTTATATAATTGTGTGTATTTAGATCATATAGATAATATATAGATATATTTATATTCAAGTCAAAACACACCCTCCCTTTATAGGGAAACAAGCTAAATTAAAACATTTACCACAAATATAATCTAAAATGCTTTCATAGCTGCCATCAGTAGCATGGCTGTCTTATTAAAAACAAGGGATTTCAGCAAAACCATTTTGGCACAGAAAACCACACATAACGCCAGTAGCATCTGCTTTGTAAAAAGACAAGGAAAGATTAGATAAGCTGACTTTTTTTCTGTTTCATAAAAAAAAAGGAAAAACATTCTGTGCATCGCTTGCAGTTCAGGAAAGAGAGTGTATGTGCATCTCCTGAGCATTTGCTTGAGGCCAGTGGTGTATGTCCCAGAGTTTGTTGCTACTGCAGCATGCTTTTAATGGTCTTAGTGGTTGACTCGTCATTAAGATGTTTTGTTGTGTACCTGTCACAGAAGACATTCATTATTAATTCTATTTGCTTCAGCATTTTGCCAGGTCAAGTCATCTTCAGCACTGTTGGCAAACAAGCATTATTGTTCAACAGAGCATAATCATGATCCAAAAGTGCATAAAGGTCAGATCTCATGACACTCTATAAGTAGTATGTTCCTCACATAAAAATAAAAATAAAATACAATTTTAATGTGTCTTCATGGTTTTTGTAACAAGTGCAGTTGTGTGACCGAGATGGTAACACTTTACTTGAAGGGGTGTGCATAAGACTGACATGACACCTTCATAATCATGACATGACATATGTTATGAATATGAAGGAAGTTTTATGTGAAGTCATTAAGTGTCATTCGCTCAGTTATGACATTTTTAAAGGGATAGTTCACTTTCAAATTAATTTTTGATATGTTTTAGCTTACCTCCAGGGCATCCAAGATGTAGGTGTCTTTGTTTCCGCAGTATCTTCAATTTTGATAATTTTAGGTAAAACTGTTGTTGTCTGTCAGTCATACACTTAAGTTGCAGGGGGTCCAGCTTATAGAGCAGTCAAAACTAAACATTATTTAATGACTCATAAATGTAAGTACACATTTATGCCCTAAGACACGAAACGAGTGGTTTCTGTGAGAAAACGAACAGTATTTATATCTTTTTTACCTCAGTGACGCCCAAGTGATCTTAATCAGTTGTGCAGTGTCCAACTGAACCGAACTGAATCAGTTCATTGTTACCCCGGAAGTGATTCGCTTGCATGTGACGTCATTCAATATTTACACGGAGATTTCGGAAGTTTTACCTTTTCTAAACATACTTAAATATACCGAAATCGATCTTCCATTGTGGTTTTCCGTATACATAGTTCCCACATGACGTCACACAACATTACGGGCATTTGCCGAACCCGCTGCCATTGCTGAGGGCAAAACATTAGAAGAAGCAGATACGAGTTGAACGAAAGTGAAATGAGTTTCGGTGCTATAAAGTGAAAATGGTCATCTCCTGCTGGGTCTATGGATGATAAAATATTGTCGGAGGTTCAGTTAAATTGGGATTTTACACCATACCAGTCATTAGACTCCATGGATGTGAGAAGACTAAGCTTTTGTCCGAACAACGACAGAGATTATGGCTGGCGAGGATAAACAGGAAAGAAACTCTACTCAAAACACGCAAGAATTTGTTTGACAAAAGCACAATGTTGTGTTTTATTGCGAGTGTAAACAAATATAAATTAACACATTGCAGTTTGATGTATGAACAAAATGACGTGGTATTAAAAACATACAACACATTGTTTCCACTGTTTGATCTCATATCCCAGCATTTGCGATCTCAGATTATGTCCCTAAAGAACCCGCATATAATGTAGTTCCACATTACATTAATTAAATTACACGCAAGTTATTTATTTTTAAATTCATGCACCAAACCATGACGCCGCAAGTACATGCATATTACAGAAAGCACAGGTGACTGTTTTAAGGGAAACATAGGAATTAAGTTGTGCAGGCTATGGCTTTTTAATAGACAGATTAGCATCATGCTACTTTGCTATGATGACTACGTTAAGTTACTTTTCCATTGATTGCACTTGAGCAAACGTCACCAAACCAACCCCACATCAATCTGATCATACGCCTCCAGTGATTTCCAGGCTTGGAAATGCTCACATGTGTAAAAACTCCTCACCAATACCAGATAATCAAAGCTGCATAATCATTGCTCATTGCTTCCTTCGTTACTGCATACGGATCCACACCATTTATTAATGAAATTTTCGCATTGTACCTCTCTGTCTTGTTTTAATAGTCTCTTTATAATCTATTTCACTTTGTCTTTTCATGATTTGCATAACAATATAAACAGAAAAAAATATTTGTTTGTAAAACGACATTCTCTGATAAAACTTTGTAAACACCTATGGTAAACACAGCGGTTTTCCCCTCAAAGATGGCGTCTCCGGGGAGGTCACGTGACATTATCTTCGCCTGTGGGAACTATGTATATCTAAATATGTTTAGTGAAAGGTGAAACTCCCAAAATCTCTGTATAAACAAAGAGTGACGTCGACGCCGCATGCCCCGTATGTGCTGACCGAAGGCGCCCTGATCTCAGATCAGCTGGGAAGTGGATACGGGTTAAAAAAGATATAAATACTGTTCGTTTTCTCACACAAAACACTCGTTTCGTGTCTTCAGGCATCAATGTGTACT
This sequence comes from Hybognathus amarus, assembly GCA_030378365.1. Taxonomy (NCBI): domain Eukaryota; kingdom Metazoa; phylum Chordata; class Actinopteri; order Cypriniformes; family Leuciscidae; genus Hybognathus; species Hybognathus amarus. The sequence continues at coordinate 25,253 of JAQIUQ010004701.1, forward strand.
TACATTTACGAGTCATTAAATAATGTTTAGTTTTGACTGCTCTATAAGCTGGACCCCTGCAACTCAAGTGTATGACTGACAGACAACAACGGTTTTACCTAAAATTATCAAAATTGAAGATACTGTGGAAACAAAGACACCTACATGTTGGATGCCCTGGAGGTAAGCTAAAACATATCAAAAATTAATTTGAAAGTGAACTATCACTTTAATGCAAATATGACAGTTTGAGATGTCTTTGTTATGACACATTGATATAAACCAATACATCATAACCTGTCAGTGTCTTTGTCATGACATCTTGACATTACTAAGACAACACAACCTGTCATAAACATGACATAGCAGATTAATGATCAAACTTAAGAGACCACCTAGCTTTATTGGATAACATTACATTAAACAGTCAGGTGGTTGGTTTTGACATTGGCTGTCATGAAGCCATAATAACTTTAATGACAAATTCAATTAGTACCACTGTAGTTGAGGTCACGAAAAATATTCATGACACAGTTATAATGCCCTCATGACAGCCAATGTCAAAACCAACCACATGACAGTTTAAATTAATTTTCATGTCAAAGAACACTGACAGGTTATGATGTTATGGTTTGTCAAGATATCATATCAAAGACATCTTAAACAAGGTCATTTGCATTTAAAATGTCATTATTGAGTGCAAGACACTTAATGACAGTTGTCATCAACATGCATAAACCTTACTTCATATTCAAGATATGTCATGATTATGAAGGTGTCATGTCAGTCTCATGCACACCCTTCAAGTAAAGTGTTACCATTGTATTAATTCGGAGCATATCCATATCACTATGATCAGATGCTTCTTAACTGCGGTTTTCTAATTGCTGTCATTTTTGTTGATTTTATTTTGTTATTGAGAGTTATTACAGCACATATTACACAATCATTTAAATGTTGCTCTCAGCAGCATGGATGGCTTCTGGATGTTTAAAAAAGTATAGTTTGTGTAGTAAGTTAAAAGTATATAGCTGTGAAGATATTTTCCAACCTTTTTACTTTTAAGCTAAGAACAAAAAAGTCTTTCGATCGTAAGTATGTGAGAATGTTACATATGCACGAGCAGTCGCTGGCTAGTTCACATACAGGCAACCGGTGTTGCTAATAACAAGGGTTTCCAAAATTGCCCATTCAATTTTAGTTAATTTAATTTATATTCATAAATCACTATTTAAATGATAACAATTTTACATTTATATAATTTCATTTATAGCATTCATTATTAGTATAAAAACATCTGTGTAGATTATAATCATATTTTTTGTATTTTAAATTGATTTAATTTGAATTCATAAATCACTATTTAAATTATAATAATTTTTATTTACTTGAATTTAAATTTATATAATTTCATTTATTGGTTTAAAAATAACAAATTGAAATTGTGATAAGACTTGTTTTAATGGCATTCATTATTAGTATAAAAACATCTATTTAAATTATAATCATTTTTTGTATTTTAAATTGATTTAATTTGAATTCATAAATAACTATTTAAATTATAATAATTTTTATTTATTTGAACTTAAATTTATATCATTTCATTTATTGGTTAAAAAAATAATTTAAATTGTGATGAATAAGACTTGTTTTAATAGTTTTCATTATTAGTATAAAAACATCTATTTAAATTATAATCTTTTTGTATTTTAAATTGATTTAATTTGAACTCATAAATCACTATTTAAATTATAATAATTTTTATTTATTTGAATTTAAATTTATATAATTTCATTTATTGGTTTAAAAATAACAAATTGAAATTGTGATAAGACTTGTTTTAATGGCATTCATTATTAGTATAAAAACATCTATTTAAATTATAATCATTTTTTGTATTTTAAATTGATTTAATTTGAATTCATAAATAACTATTTAAATTATAATAATTTTTATTTATTTGAACTTAAATTTATATCATTTCATTTATTGGTTAAAAAAATAATTTAAATTGTGATGAATAAGACTTGTTTTAATAGTTTTTATTATTAGTCAAAAAACATCTATTTAAATTATAATCATTTTGTATTTTAAATTTATTTAATTTGAACTCATAAATCACTATTTAAATTATAATAATTTTTATTTATTTGAGTTTAAATGTATATAATTTAATTTATTGGTTTAAAAATAACTAATTGAAATTGTGATGAATAAAACTTGTTTAATAGCATTCATTATTAGTATAAAAACATATATTTAAATTATAATCATATTTTTTTGTAATTTAAATTGATTTAATTTGAATTTATAAATCACTATTTAAATTATAATAATTTTTATTTATTTGAACTTAAATTTATATCATTTCATTTATTGGTTAAAAAAATAATTTAAATTGTGATGAATAAGACTTGTTTTAATAGTTTTCATTATTAGTATAAAAACATCTATTTAAATTATAATCTTTTTGTATTTTAAATTGATTTAATTTGAACTCATAAATCACTATTTAAATTATAATAATTTTTATTTATTTGAACTTAAATGTATATAATTTAATTTATTGGTTTAAAAATAACTGATTTAAATTGTGAATCGAATAAAACTTGTTTTAATAGCATTCATTATTAGTATAAAAACATCTTTTTAAATTATAATCATATTTTTGTATTTTAAATTGATTTAATTTGAACTCATAAATCACTATTTAAATTATAATAATTTTTATTTATTTGAACTTAAATGTATATAATTTAATTTATTGGTTTAAAAATAACTAATTGAAATTGTGATGAATAAAACTTTTTTTAATAGCATTCATTATTAGTATAAAAACATATATTTAAATTATAATCATATTTTTTTGTAATTTAAATTGATTTAATTTAAATTCAGTAAATCACTATTTAAATTATAATAATTTTTATTTATTTGAACTTAAATTTATATCATTTCATTTATTGGTTAAAAAAATAATTTAAATTGTGATGAATAAGACTTGTTTTAATAGTTTTCATTATTCGTATAAAAACATCTATTTAAATTATAATCTTTTTGTATTTTAAATTGATTTAATTTTAACTCATAAATCACTATTTAAATTATAATCATTTTTATTTATTTGAACTTAAATTTATATAATTTAATTTATTGGTTTAAAAATAACTAATTGAAATTGTAATGAATAAGACTTGTTTTAATAGCATTCATTATTAGTATAAAAACATCTATTTAAATTAGTAATTTTTTTTGTATTTTAAGTTCTAAGTTTATTTAAGTTCAAAAAATATTTGAACTTAAATTGATATCATTTCATTTACTGGTTTAAAAATAACTAATTGAAATTGTGATGAATAAGAATTGTTTTAATAGCATTGATTATTAGTATAAAAACATCTATTTAAATCAACTATTTATAATCATTTATTTTCATTTTAAATTGATTTAATTTGAATTCATAAATCACTATTTAAATTATTAAAAACAATTTTTATTTTAACTTAAATTTATATAATTTCATATATATATCAAAATATATATTTATTTGATCTTAAATTGATATAATTTCATTTATTGGTTTAGAAATAAACTAATTAAAATTTGAGATGAATAAGACTTGTTTCAATAGCATTCATTATTAGTATAAACATTTTTTTATTTTTTTTTAACATAAAAATGAAGTTTTAGAATAATTTATTTTAAAGCTCATTGTAAACAGGAAGAAAAACCTGAAATGGTGAGATTAACTGAATGAGCCACTGAATGTTGCTTGTTGAACACAGTACCTGAGAGCATTCAGAAGACCTTCCACACTGTTTGGTGGCTGATCTCGGAGCACTTTAATGCAGCCTTTCATCTGTTTGGGGGGAAAAGCCATGGTTAGAGTGGCACGGTAATGACAGCACTGAACCTCATGAGTCATGACGCTGCTGAGAGAGCCATCACCACGTTTGCTAAGCACTATGATTATGAGTCAGTCCTAGTGCCTAGAGGGAGGGGGAAACAGTTAGGAGATGGGTTTGCAAGTAACGGGAGATGATGGTTTCTCACGTCTATTTTGGAGGACTTTGCAAATGCGCCGACAGGATGGACGTAGTCGTAAAGTATGATGACCCCGACCATGACACGCAGACAGAAGGAAACTGTCTCATCACTGCTGAAGCGGCTGCGATACTCTCTATATCAAAACAGAATCAGAGAATAAGTGAATTATTTACCTCCCAATAACTAGTGGATTAATTCTACTTTATTTTTTAATGGAATGCATCGGACAGATGAGAAAAATGGCAGACTTACGGGGTTTCCAACATAACTTTGCACACGCTTGCCATGGTGCTCAATACATCTGTGGTGTTTTCAATGGGCAAGTTTTTATTCTGTTGGGCAAAAGACAAAGAATTGGTTATTCTTTACAAGTAATTTTTTGTGAAATTATCACTGAGAATTGACTTTGTTACCTCAGAAACAAATTTTGTTGTGCCATCACTTAATGTCTTCAGCATGGGCGTGGCATCAGCATAAAAAAGAGATATCCGATTGGCCAGCTCATTATTCACTTCATTTTCTCCCTCTGCCTGTATTGACAGATACCAAAAACATTGTTAATGGAGTTAAGCAAAAGGAAAAAACACTAATTTTATTTTAAGAAGAACAGTTTAGAACAGATTTTTCTTTCTGACCCGTTTTTCAGAAATTGTCACAGTCAATGCCTCATAAAAATGAATTATAGTAGACCATAATGGGAACAATGTAAAGATGGATAGGCATCAAGAGGCTTTTTCTCCTGTGCCCCAATTTCTCAGGTGAAAAATTATGTGAAAAAATGCTAATACATTGTTAATGTACTGCATATTAAAAAAATTAGTCTTTCAGAAATGTATGGATGTTTCTCAACCCTTTTGCTAAATGGGGAGGGAGTGTACATCAGCCAAAGTATAATAAGTGCACAAAGCTGGCATTATATGAAATTGAATATCCTGCAATACCATAAGTAATTTTGGTGAATGGGATAGATGGTTCTGTGGAGAAACAGTGATTTGGGTGAAAGGAAGGAAACGTGAAGACACCCCCAGATCTAAACAAGAAGTTAAGTTTTAGCTATTTCTCAAAATATGTGACAAATAATTGAAAATCCTTTCAGTGCTACGAAATCTGTCTAAATCAACTTATTTAGCAGTTGCTTGAAAATGCATTTCATTAAAGCATGGGGACAGCAAAACTTAAACTGCATTCACCTGCACATTCTGGTATGTCAAATCTAAAAAAAATATTAAACTATAATCCAAACTGGGGCTAATGGCAGATGGGTTTCCAGAGTGATGTATTTAGCTCTCTTTCAGTAGTAGGGCCCTGGGGAGCCACCGTGGGGCTTCTGAATTCAGTCTGGGGGAATATGAGGGGAAAACCAGCGTCATTTCACCAAACAAGGTATGCGGACTGCATGGTGTCCCCAGGGCTATGTTTGTGGCCCTATCTCAGATCAGATATTTAGTCCTAGGAGGGCAGGATGTCTCTGGGGAGGACAGGCACAAAAGCTGACCACAGATCAGGTGTCGCACTATATTGGTGCACCTCAATGCACTTCAGTGAGCTTCTCAGAACTCACTCGCTCTCCCAGTGGGAAACCATTTTCTGTTTGGGTCCTCAACAGTCCCCTGAGGGCTGGTGTGTGCAAGAGTGCTTGAGTTGTGTGTGAGAAGGAAAAAGGAAGTGTGTTAGTTATATGGAAGGGGTTTAGATAAAATCAAGAGTTGCTTTAAAGATTTTACTTTTATATACATTCGTATTAAGGCTGTCAGTTAAATGTGTTATTAACGGCGTTAATGCAAACCCATTTTAACAGCGTCAATTCTTTTAACACGCGATGAACGGTATTTTTGGCCAAGCAAACTTTGTCATTTTTTTTGCATGCTTTTGCAACAGGACACGGCATGCGTGCACTGCGCTATGAAATCCATTCATGTCACGCGAAGACGTTTTGTTGCCTCGTCGACCAAAGCGCAAGCGGATCTAGCTAAACCGTAAACAAAACAACAGGTACACCTAGGGCTGGGCGATAAAACGATAACGATAATTCTATCGCGATATAATTTTTCTCGATAAAACGATATCAAGGTTGATAAATGTTCGATAATGTTTATGCGCCAAAAGCGGAACGGAACTTTAAAGAGTAGTTTAAAAACACAATTAACGCTCTGGTTTATACAACTTTCACTTAGGAACAAAAATCTGCCTTTAAACTTGAAAGAAATAAAGATTTGACCTATATCGTGATAATTATCGAATATCGACTAGATATAAAAAAATTATCGTGATAATTTTTTTGGGCCATATCGCCCAGCCCTAGGCACACCACATACTCGTTTGGGCTTGCGAGCCGGCCAAATAGTTGGTTAGCGTTACGTTTTGAGTGGATGACGAGCGCAGAGACGCCAAAATGGATGCCAATAAGATTCTGAATGGAAAGTTTACTTTTAAAAAGTTGCCAAATGGTTCCATTGACAAGACCAAAGTGATCTGTGTGTTTTGTCGTTGTAAACTGAGCAATCATCATCGCAGCACATCCAGTCTGAAATACCGCTTGATGATGGCCAAGCACACACACAGCGCGCTGATGCAAATTATCCATTCCCTCGTCAATATCAGGTCCTCGTCAGTATTTCTTTTAGTGTGAATTTGAACACAGTATATGCCAATGTTTTTTTTCAATAAAAAAAACATTCGCACAAAGCAAGCCGATCCACTTTTCCATGTTAAATAGAGCATTAAAATGAGGAAAAAAATAATGGGACAAAAATAAATCAAGAGACATTTAGAATAAATAAAAATGTGCGATTAATCGTGAGTTAACTATGACAATTAATGCAATTAAATATTTTAATCGTTTGACAGCACTAATTTATATATATATATATATATATTGTTTTTGTATATGAATGAATATATCTGAATGTGTGTGGATAAAAGGTTCAATGGGGAGAGAGAATGTAGCACAGAAAGATGAATAGAAAAGAGAAAGAGGGAAGAGGATGAGAGAAAGAAACCAATAAAGTCATAGTAATAGAGAGGTGATCGTTTCAATTCTTGAGAAAACTCACAGGAACGTTATTGATCCTCATACGACTTAGGGTCCTCCTGTAATAACTGAAGTCATTCTGAATAGCAGGATTTGTCATCTGAAAAAGAATGAACACCAAATGGACTGTTTAAAAGGGTTCTCTTTTTAAAGAAATTGATACTTTTATTAAGCAAGCATTAAATTGATTTAAAACATTTTTTAAATCTTTTGTAACATTACTATCTCAAATAAATGATGTTCTTTTGAATTTCTATCCATTAAAGAATCTTAAAAAAAAAAACTTTCGAAAAGTAATAGCTCATCTCTCAGAGTGACACAATGAAGTTTAATACTCAAAGTTATGGGTTTATAAACAACCCCTAATTCCAAGTATGAACAAAAGTAACAATGATGCTTGCTTTAACAAGAACAATAAATACAAAAAATTGTGTATGTAAGGATGGCAATCTTCCATGCAATTGCTGGTGTGACAGGACTGAGGTAGACAAATACAGGCTGGTAGCCTAAAAATCAAAGAACACTTACAGGATTAGCTAAAGCTTTACTTAAATGATCAGGCAATCAGAGCAATCTTTCATCTGTCTGGGACCTCATTGATTGCCAATTGAAGTCTTGTTTAAACCTGAAGAGTAGACGCAGTAGACTCGCAGCTTGTGACAGATGGATAAATATGTTTTAATGAAGAGTCATGTTCAGTTTAGTGTTGGGTGACAAATTTTTGTGACAAAGGAGGAGTGATAATCAAGACGACAGTGGAGATGGCGGAGAAGTCAAAGGTCAGGGTGAAAAACGACCTCTTTAGGATTTGCAAGAGCAAAGGTCAGCTATAATTATCCCAAATGTTCAGTGAGTTTTAGACAAGAGATAGTTATTATTAACCCTGTAAACCCTTAATATAAAATAATATTCAGAAAAATCCAATCAATTGAAATGGAACAGGTCAAAAAGTTTACTCATGCGTTTATTTGTTGAGTCCCATATTTAATCAGGCTTGTACGGCTCATTTAGCTCATTTTATTCAGAGGGCCAAACAAAAATGCAATATTGTATAGTTGCTGTTATTTATATGGCCATAACTTAGGATGAAATTATGATGGCATGAAATGCATATAAATATCAGTTGTCACTCTATATCTCCCAACAATGTCTTAACATTATATTTAAATGGTTAGCTTTAAGATCAAAGCTCTGTAGTTTTTATTGTGGGAGCAAAATAGGGCTGTCAAACGATTAATCGCGACTAATCGCATCCAAAATAAAAGTTTGTGTTTACATAATATATGTGGGTGCACTGTGTATAATTATTTTGTATATATAAATCACACACATGCATGTATATTTAAGAAAAAATATACATGCATATATTTATATATAAAATATTTATATTTATATTAGGGCTGTGCAAAAATTAATTGCGATTAATCGCATCCAAAATAAAAGTCATCACATAAATGTGTTTACATAGTATATTTGTGTGTGATGTATATAATTATTTTGTATATATAAATACACACACATGCACGTATACATTTAAGAAAATGTGTTATTCATATATTAAATAAATATAAATATTATATATATATATATATATATATATATATATATATATATATATATATATATATATATATATATATATATATATATGTATATATATATATATATATGTATATATATATATATATATATATATATATATATATATATAGATGTATATATATATATATATATATAGATGTATATATATATATATATATATATATATATATATATATATATATATATATATTATATACATACAGTATATATACTGTATATACATATACACAGAATTTAAGCGCAAATAATTCTTAAATATATACATGCATGCATAGGTATTTATATATACAAAATAATTATATACAGCACACACAAATATATTATGTAAGCACAGACTTTTATTTTGGATGCGATTAATCGAAATTAACTTTTGCACAGCCCTAATTTATATAATATTATATTAATATTATATTATATATATATATATATATATATATATATATATATATATATATATATATATATATATACACACAGTATATACATGAAAATATTTCTTAAATATATACAAATGTGAATACACACACACACACACACACACACACACACACACACACACACACACACACACACACACACATATATACACACACACACATACACATACACACACAGTATATACATGAAAATATTTCCTTAATATATACACAAGCATGTGTGTGTATTTATATATACATAATAATTATACACAGTGCACCCACATATATTATGTGAACACAAACTTTTATTTTGGATGCGATTAATCGCGATTGTATCTGAAAATCTGATGCATCATATTTGATAAATTTTTCTTCTAAAAAGGATCTACATACTATGGACCTAATTTGCTTCAGTCCAGTAATTGTTTATCTTGAACGATTGATAAAAATATCACCGTAAAAAGATACATAATGTGTATACTTGCTTGTATAAACTATCAATCAGAGGGGATGTGGCAGATTCTGTACAATAGGTTTTTCCAGCAAAGTTTTTTTTTAAATGCAATTTTTTTTAAATGCAATTTTGCAAAATCCAAGCTTTGGATAAAAAAGCTCTTAATTATAAAGATAACTCTCAGATTAAATTAATGTTCTCAAATGAAATCCTTGTCCACAAAACTAAAGCAGAGCTGGCATTCAGTCCATGAACTGTCAGACCAGACATAGACCCTTCCTATCCCATCCCTGCAGCGTACGGCACTACGGCATTGGTGGGCTGAAGTAGGTCACTGCGCCAAGCTGAGAGGAAGGCATGGTTGGATGGAGGCTGGCATGCCACCTTACACCCCCTACTTTCTCACATTTAGCAACCCCATCTGGGGGAGTATGGGTAATTTTAATTGGGACATCCCAGCTCTGTGCCGCAGGGCGTCGGGTGTATGTGAATACTTGCATTAGAAAAAGCAAGAAAGGCGCTAGTGTTGGTGCTGAGACGAATAAGAAAATGGCTAGACAAAACATGATTTGATTTTTTTGGACACATAACCGGGACATATTAGGTGGTTTACTGTTCAGTCATTTAGGGTTGTGTGAGTGTCTGAGGTTCTGACATGGTCAGAGGACTGAAAATCAGAACGCAATTTAGCTCAGAGTGATGCCATCTTGACATAAGCACTTTTAACTGTCCGTTCTGCATTATACATTTGGAGTAAAAGAAACAGCAGGTGTTTAAGCAGAAGATAAGAGAATGAAACAGCCAAAGCTCAAAAGCTTCAATGATCTTAAATGTCAATAAAGGTTTGGCAAGCACCTGAGGGAGCAAAAACTGGCTGGTGCTATTGGAAAGTAATTATTTTCTCATTAGCTGGTTTCTAATCACAATCAGCATGCCATTAGTGAGAAGGGGAAGCTTGTTAAGGCATCACATCCAGGTCAGTCTCATCTATCGCATGGTAATGTGAAATAACAGGCTGCATGTTCAAATTCTGCTGACTTACATGATGAGCTCATATTTTAACCATGCATTTCATTTGACTAGAGAACATTAAACTAATGAATAATATCTACTCATTGACATCAAAATGGATAAAGCGCATGAAAAAAAAAAGGTTTAGGTCACATTTAACCACAAAAATAAAATAAATAAAGGAAATATATTTTATAAAAATAACTGAAGCATGCTTTTAAGTCCATTAAGATTTTTTCATATTGTAACATTATTAATGCATTTAAATTAATTTAATGACAAGAATTAGGGATATTTTTTCCGAAAGATATGGGAAAACTGTACCACATTCGAATGTTTTCATTGTTTTAATTTTTTTTTTTAATAATTATTATTCTCAGAGGCTTTTCTCATTAGATTCCCATTACCATATTTGTTTTTGTTAAGTCAGTGTAAATTAAAGGGTACCTATTATGGAGTTTTGAAAATTGCCCTTCATGTAGTGTGTAACATAGATCTAAGTGAACGAAAACATCCTGCAAAGTTTTAAAAATGAAAGTTCACCGTATACAAAGTTATTGTCTCTCAAAAGTAAGAGTCGACTCTGAGTCTCTGATATGAATCGTTCAACGAACGATGCTTTTCCTTTGTCTAGTTGACGTCAACTTGACAAGTTATTTGAATAAGAAACGCCCACTTATTGCGCTCTGAGACGCCAGGGAAAACCGGAAAACAATCATGTCGACGAGACGCTGTGTTTTGAAGTGCGATGCAAAAGCGAACTTTTTTCATCTGCCAGGAGAGGAGCATTTGAAGACTAAGTGGCTACAGTTCATATATACAAGTATACCACACAAGTATAGCCCAAACCTTGTTCTGTGTTCTCGTCATTTTGAAGATGATTGCTTCACAAACCTAAATGCTATAAAGTATGGATTCGCAAGCCGGCTGATACTGAAGGAAGGATCAGTACCGAGTTTATTCCGACATACTCTGCACAGAGAATACCAATCACAACTTGGCTAGGTCATCTGACCAATCACCGCAGATTAGCGTCAAGCAAAGGCGGGTTTTGGAAAAAGGACTCGCTAAACGATTCATATGGGAGTCGGTGAGCAAATCAGGTAAAAATAAATGCATATTATAAGACAACAAAAGGGTTTTTTGTCATTGCATGCTTGTAAAACTGTTGTTGGGGACTCCCAGAACAATATTAGGAACATTTTAAATGCCATAATAGGTACCCTTTAAAGACAATATAACAAATACTAACATGATGCATGGATATTTGATCTTTTTTTAAATATGATAAGGATTAGATGGGTGCAATGTTATTATATCATGATAATACATACATAATGAGTAATACAATATGAGTCAAATATGACTCAAACATGTTATTGAAAGGTTTAGATGAGTGAGACCCAACTGACTTTTGACCATTGAATAAGCTGTCCATCAATGCTGAATAAACATTTAATGAACAAGAATTTTTAAATGCAAATACATAGGACTCTAAAATGCAAATAAATCGGATTTACTTGTATTATGCAGTATTGATTTAGCTTTTATGCAATGTTAGCAACCAAAAAAATGCCATTAAGTAAACAAAGGATATGTATGGTCCTCACCTTGAGCTCATCAAAGCGCAGTGTGAAGTGAAGGATCTCAGCGAACTGTTTGGCAAGGGCCTGCTCTCTCTCCAGATGCTGTGTGGGGTCATCGTATGTCTCACTTGTGAGTGCTCTCAATAGACTGTGCAGTGCAGCTTCTGTAGAGTCACACAGGGGTCAGTTCAGGTTCAGTTGTTCCTCACGGAGTACAGCTTTAATGGTGCCATTATACAGTATAAGATACATTTGAGCAGCTTATTGATTGAATAAATTACTTATAAATAAATGGTTATTAATGTATAATGTATATATATATATAATGTTTTTAAAAGAAGTCTCTTCTGCTCACCAAGGCTGCAATTTTTTGATAAAAAAATACACAAAAAACACAGTAATATTGTGAAATATTATGACAATTTAAAATGACTTTTTTATGTTCATATATATTAAAATGTAATTTATTCCTCTGAAAAATGCTGAATTTTCAGCATCATTACTCCAGTCTTCAGTGTCACATGATCCTTCACAAATCACTCTAATATGATGATTTTATGCTCCAAAAACATGTATGATAATTATCCATGTTGAAAACAGTTTTTTACATTTTTATTTCAGGATTCTTTGATGAATAGAAAGTTAAAAAGAACAGCTTTTATCTGAAATGGAAAGCTTTTGTTACATTAAACACTACCCTTTAAAAAGTTTGGGGTCAGTAAGAATTTGTATTTTATTTTTGGGGGGAAATAAATAAGAAATCAATACTTCTATTCATCAAGGATGAGTTACATTGATCAAAAGTTACAGTAAAAACATTTATAATGTTAGAAAAGGTTATAATTAAATACACTCACCGGCCACTTTATTAGGTACCCCATGCTAGTAACGGGTTGGACCCCCTTTTGCCTTCAGAACTGCCTCACTTCTTCGTGGCATAGATTCAACAAGGTGCTGGAAGCATTCCTCAGGGAGTTTGGTTCATATTGACATGATGGCATCACACAGTTGCCGCAGATTTGTCGGCTGCACATCCATGATGCGAATCTCCCGTTCCACCACATCCCAAAGATGCTCTATTGGATTGAGATCTGGTGACTGTGGAGGCCATTTGAGTACAGCGAACTCATTGTCATGTTCAAGAAACCAGTCTGAGATGATTCCAGCTTTATGACATGGCACATTATCCTGCTGAAAGTAGCCATCAGAAGTTGGGTACATTGTGGTCATAAAGGGATGGACATGGTCAGCAACAATACTCAGGTAGGCTGTGGCGTACAACGATGCTCAATTGGTACCAAGGGGCCCAAAGAGTGCCAAGAAAATATTCCCCACACCATGACACCACCACCACCAGCCTGAACCGTTGATACAAGGCAGGATGGATCCATGCTTTCATGTTGTAGACGCCAAATTCTGACCCTACCATCCGAATGTCGCAGCAGAAATCGAGACTCATCAGACCAGGCAACGTTTTTCCAATCTTCTATTGTCCAATTTCGATGAGCTTGTGCAAATTGTAGCCTCAGTTTCCTGTTCTTAGCTGAAAGGAGTGGCACCCGGTGTGGTCATCTGCTGCTGTAGCCCATCTGCCTCAAAGTTTGACGTACTGTGCGTTCAGAGATGCTCTTCTGCCCACCTTGGTTGCAACGGGTGGTTATTTGAGTCACTGTTGGCCTTCTATCAGCTCGAACCAGTCTGGCCATTCTCCTCTGACCTCTGGCATCAACAAGGCATTTCCGCCCACAGAACTGCCGCTCACTGGATGTTTTTTCTTTTCGGACCATTCTCTGTAAACCCTAGAGATGGTTGTGCGTGGAAATCCCAGTAGATTAGCAGTTTCTGAAATACTCAGACCAGCCCTTCTGGCACCAACAATCATGCCAAGTTCAAAGTCACTCAAATAACCTTTCTTCCCCATACTGATGCTCGGTTTGAACTGCAGGAGATTGTCTTGACCATGTCTACATGCCTAAATGCACTGAGTTGCCGCCATGTGATTGGCTGCTTAGAAATTAAGTGTTAACGAGCAGTTGGACAGGTGTACCTAATAAAGTGGCCGGTGAGTGTAAATGCTGTTCTTTGAACTTTCTATTCATCAAAGAAGGATCATGTGACACTGAAGACTGGAGTAATGATGCTGAAAATTCAGCTTTTTTTCAGAGGAATAAAACATTTTAATATATATTAACATAACAAAAGTCATTTTAAATTGTCATAATATTTCACAATATTACTGTGTTTTTTGTGTATTTTTTATCAAAAAATTGTAGCCTTGGTGAGCAGAAGAGACTTCTTTTAAAAACAAAGAATTGATACCGATCTTAAACTTTTGACCGGTAGTGTATGTATGTGTGTATATATATATATATATATATATATATATATATATATACACACACACACACACACGCACACACACACACACACACACACACACACACACACACACACACACACACACACACACACACACACACACACAATATACTACTATATTCTAGTTTTAAAACAAATGTTTGCATGAAACAACCCCTGAATAAAATACATTTGGCTAATTCTATACAATATTCAGGTTTACTAAATTATAAAACTGATACAAAACACATGCTGAGAATGTATGTGATATTCTGCCATATTGATTCATACTGCAGACCAACAACAAGAATCATTTTTGGCAACTAAAAAAACAAAAGAGGTATCATACATAACCTAACAAACTAATCATAAAGGTTCTTAAATGCATTAGATCAAACTATTTGCTTAGATGGACACATACTCCAAACTACACAAAACGCATGTTCTTCCATAAGGGCCTAATCTGTAGTTTTTAGATGTTCTCCACTAACACAAGGTGATGTTCTGAGCCCCAGTAAATGCCTCAATGACTTAAGAGGCTGTTCTTAACCCACAATTCCCATTCTCATTCTCTCCATTACTTTATTGAGGCAACACAGCAGCATGTTAGAGCAATTACATTACATAAGAGTCAGTCCAGCAGCCATAAACAAGTTTATGGTTGAGGTTCAGAATGATCTCAGTATGGCCACATTAACCCAAGGTCCAACTACTTTTAAATTCTGATCTCATTTGTCTTAAAATATGCAGATAAACAAAACCAAACAGAGGTGCCTTTGGAATGATTCATGTTTTGCTATTGCGAGTATTGCGAAATTGCTAAAGTAAGTCATTCAGCATCTTTAAAGAAAGCAATGGAAAGAAAAAAGCAATGGTTGGGCGATGTGGCTTTAAATCCATGCATCAACAACAGCTGATGAACAAGTGAGCATTCAGGTTAAGTCTGCTCTAGAAATTCAAACATTATTGGGGGTTTCCAGCTTTATTTTTATTGGCTTGTTTGGAAATTGCAGGAATCATTCCCGTCTGAATAGGGTATGAGAGAGGGTAGCTTTGTCAATAAACCTATTTTTCCCATATGATTCTAAGAAACCAAGAGATTTCAAGATGTAAAGAGTTCCAGTCGAGACTGTACACAAGTCATTTAGGCGGAGCGAGAGAGCAAGAGAGAGAGAGGGGGGGGTTCAGACTGGTGACTCAAGCGGCAGCAGAATGTAGAGTAAATTGAGCAGATTTGCCGTAAAGTAATGACCTCCATCTGCTTTAGTCAGCTTGGCAGGGCAGAGGAGCTGATTAAAAATGGCCACGGAAGCACATCCCAGTCAAAACAGAGCAAGAGACGAGCGGCTTTTAAGAGTGCATGGTGATAATGGAGTGTGAGGACGAGGCCGTTAGATGATGAACGAGGTGGGGTGAGGGAGTTCATGTCACATCTCATCACATCATGAGAAAGCGAGAGAGATGACACAAGATACATGGGCAATGTTAAAATTATAGATATATACTGAGGAATGAAAGTAGTTTAAGATGAACCAGTTGACTTTAAACCGAAAAGAAAATAAATCAAATAAAGTTAAAATAGAGAAAAATGCCAAGAAATTTTATTAAAGGGGTGAATGAACTAAGAAATAAAATTTTCCTTGAGCTTTTGACATCTAAGAGGTCATCATATTATAAGAATATCCTGTAAGTTTCAGAACTGAAAACGTCCTTGTTAGTCCAATAAAAGCTTTTATTGACACCAGCCCCAGCAAACGACTCATTTTGAAAACTGGGGAAATATGGCGTCAAAGATGACAAAACACCACCCCGCAGAAGAAGATCAACGCCTACTTCAACACGGCAGGTTTAGCCCCGCCCACCGATTCTCGCATTACACGCATAGCTAAATAACATACATGCCTACCTCGTGATGACAAACCGAATCGAGCTACCGAGCAACACAGAATATTGTGCAGTGCCTGGTTGTGGAAGAAGACAGTCACTGCATAAGCTTCCTGTGGATTCAAATTGGACTGCATGGATAAACTTTATTTTTAATGACGTTCCAGCTGATGAGGTAAAACATCGTCGTCTGTTCGCTTCATTTCACTGAGGACTGTTTTGTAAACAAGACACAGGTCGAGACTAGATTTACAGACCGATTAAGAACGGTGATGTGCCGTCTATATTGAATCTGACAGGAATTGTGCAACAGACGGACTCTGGGCCGAACATGTATGGGCGAATTCGGTTGCCATTTTACAACATTGGACGTTTTCCCCCACGTGCACCGACGGGTGAGTTGAAACTCATTATAATATGTAAAACTGTTATCCACTCACAGCAGTGGCCGTTTACTTCCAAATCTTCAGTGCGACACGCCCATAAAAACCGACTGTTTTTCAGGTAGGCTCAGAACTTGGGTACAAAATAGCCTATTATTACTAGCCTGACTTCGTCATACTCATATTCTATTGAGAATGAGAATATATATATATATATATATATATATATATATATATATATATATATATATATATATATATATATATATATTCTATTGAGAATATGAGTCTGAAACCGCTTCATTGGGCTTTGATTATGAGGCGTCTTAACCGAACCAGGAAAAAAACAAAACTCTGCACTCAATTGGATAGTCGGTAGACCTACAACTTATCAGAGCAACGCAGTAAGTCAAATATTTTGCATTTCACAGTTGTCAACAGAACTTACTTATTTTAGAAGTAAAATAACGAGTGTTGCTTCTTTTACTTACTTTCTCCATGAGTGCGACCAAAGGAGAAACCACAACGACCACAGGCTTTTCATTACGTCCCATCTTCTTAACTTAGCGACCGTCAGAGCCAGCTGATAAGTTACACTTGAAGGACGGCAAAGATATCTTTCCGAATCGACAAATGCCTTGATTGCAGTTTTATGTTTGTCTATTAAAATTAATGCGCTGTCGATCTGATTTCCGACAGCGGAATCTATACATCTCAATTCTCCAGCTGCAGTCATCTCTGAGAGAAACCAGTTAAGCGCGCCACTCTTTGATAACGTGATGATTACATCCTCGAAGATCACCCGTCCATCATTGTTTAAAGCCCGCCCTAGCAAATTTATTGGCCCGAACATTTTTAGCCAGATCATAATTACTACTCAATGGATTCGAGTCCAAGAACCGAACTTCCCGTCCAAAAAATTTTGTGGGCAGAGTTCGGGCTGGCATCCAGGCTATACATAGTTCCCACATGACGTCACAACATACGGGCATTTGCCGACCCGGCGCCATTGCTGAGTGCAAAACATTAGAAGAAGCAATACAGAGTTGAACGAAGTGAAATGAGTTTCGTGCTATAAAGTGAAAATGGTCATCTCCTGCTGGGTCTATGGATGATAAAATCGTGCCGGAGGTTCAGTTAAATCGGGATTTTACACTATACCAGTCATAAGACTCCATGGATGTGAGAAGACTAAGCTTTTGTCCGAACAACGACAGAGATTATGGCTGGCGAGGATAAACAGGACAGAAACTCACTCAAAACACGCAAGAATTTGTTTGACAAAAGCACAATGTTGTGTTTTATTGCGAGTGTAAACAAATATAAGTTAACACATTGCAGTTTGAATAATGTCCTGTATGAACAAAATGACGAGGTATTAAAAACATACAAAACATTGTTTCCACTGTTTGATCTCATATCCCAGCATTTGCAATCTCAGATTATGTCCCTAAAGAACCCGCATATAATGTAGTTCCGCATTACATTAATTAAATTGCACGCAAGTTATTTATTTTTATATTCATGCACCGAACCATGACGCCCGCAAGTACATGCATATTACAGAAAGCACCGGTGACTGTTTTAAGGGGAACATAGGAATTAAGTTGTGCAGGCTATGGCTTTTTAATAGACAGATTAGCATCATGCTACTTCGCTATGATGACTAAGTTAAGTTACTTTTCCATTGATTGCACTTGAGCAAACGTCACCAAACCAACCCCACGTCAATCTGATCGTACCGCCTCCAGTGATTTCCAGGCTCGGAAATGCTCACATGTGTAAAAACTCCTCACCAATACCAGATAATGGTACACATGAAAATACTGTATCTGAGGCAAAGCTGCTTAATCATTGCTCATTGCTTCCTTCGTGACTGTATACGGATCCACACCATTTATGAATGAATTTTTCGCATTGTACCTCTCTGTCTTGTTTTAATTGTCTCTTTATAATCTATTTCACTTTGTCTTTTCATGATTTGCATAACAATATAAACAGAAAAAAATGTGTTTGTAAAACAACATTCTCTGATAAAACTTTGTAAACACCTATGGTAAACACAGCGGTTTTGCCCTCAAAGATGGCGTCTCCGGGGAGGTCACGTGACATTAATTTGCCTGTGTATATTATTACTTATTCATTTTGACGTTTTTTGAATGCAAAAACCAAGCGAACGTCATAAGTTGATCTCGGACAACAATATAGTAAAATTTAAAAGGCCAGTTCATGACCCCTTTAACTAAATACATTTGATTATTAATTACCATTTCTTTAATACAGACAGGTTCATCGTCATATGAAAGAACTACATGCCAAGTGATTAGTGTAGATTAGCAAAGCGTGAAAGCTTGCGCCAAAATTAGTGTTCATTGTTCTGGAGCAGAAAGAGCGGGAAAGCAAGATGACCCAGTTTGGCGAGTTATGTAATATATGGCAGACACTTGGGGAGGGGCTGCGCTCATTGACTACTGGTTCAAAAGGACTCAAAGGATAGGGCTTCAAGGGCTTCAGGGCAAGATAACCTTCAACCCACTTGGTCTTATTAAGTCACTAACATTCCTGTGTTTTGATGGGCAAAACAGCCAAGAAAGCCATTCGATATCATGATCATTTTTGTCTATGCATTATAGTGAGAGGTTTGCAACACTAATAGCATTTAAGCCCATCCATCAGCTAGTGTGCTACCCAACCATTGTTACCCAGTGTTTTGCGTGAGATAATGAAAAGACCATCTGGTGTACTTCCCAGGGGCAGCTCAGGTGTTAGTCTGTTTGCACACAAAGTGTTGGTGTGTATTTAATTTGTAAGATGTTTAGAGCTCTAAAAACTCGCTGAAACAGATACAATGGCTCTTAAGCACATTGAAAGAGACAGTTCACCTACAAATGACAAAACTGTATGTAGGGCAGCATGATTAATCAACAAAACAAAACTCACGATACGGCGGAGTAAAATGATCAAATCACAAAGACTAATTTGTTATTATCATTATAATTATTACAACACAGTCTCATGAAAATGCGTATCTATACCACGATTGTCATTTCTGTGGCATTTATACGCCAAAAATGTTTTTTTTTGCGTGCATATGCTACGCACTGAAAACCCCCTGGGTAGGTTTAGGGGGAAGGGGGGTGGAGAGTTCATACTTATTATACGGCAAAAAGTACGGTGAAAAACGCATACCATATACAAGCAAAAACTATTTTTGGCATATAAATGGCACGAGAAATTACATTTGTGCTATAGATACGAACTTTCATGAGATCGGGCTCATTATTATGACATTATAGTCATATTGATACATAACCACAAAACTTTTGGCCACATTGTGTAGCCCTACAAACAAGCACAACATGATTAAAGATGTTAAGCAAAATGTTTACACTGATTTTTTGTAGACGGGCAAATTTAGACAATTAATTAATTAATTAATTAATTAATTTCAACAGTACTTATGGTGCTTTCTTGAATTTTTTTTGCGACTCTGTGCCCATTTGCTTTCATTATATGGAAAAGAGCAGCCTGGACATTCTGTTAAACATATCCTTTTGAGTTAAATTGAAAAATCATCAAATCGAATGACATGAGGATAAGTAAATGACGACAGAATGTTCACTTAAAATGTTGCATAACTAATAGGGGTGTAACGATACATCGTTGATGTAAACAATATTATTTACGATAAAAGAGTTAGTTTTACACAAGGCTCAGCTTACTGCATTTATAAGGCTAATTTACCCCAAAATTTAACTGTCATGATTTAGGCCTATTCACCATCATGTTATTTCAAACCTATAAGATTTTCATGCAACTTACAAACACAAGTGAATATTTTTTTATAAAACTCATTTCTGTCCCTCCATTTAAAATCCAGTCCCCTAAAACTTAAAAGATCCCCCCAAAAAAGTCAAAAAGGCATTGCAAAAATAATCAATCGAGTGGTCTAATCCAAATCCAAGTCTTCTGAAGAGACACAATAGCTTTATATGATGAACAGATTTTCAAAGGCGTGTATACTGTCGTGAAAACAGACACTCAAACACTTGATGTGTGAAAACAGCACAAGAGTGAGTAAATGCAGAATTAAAATTTCTGGATGAACATTTACAGTTATAGTTATTTTATAGTCATACAGGAATAGTCATTTTGACATGCTTTCTTGCGACTGCCATTGATTGCATTGACCTTCTGAAAGGCACTCCTCAAAGTGAAAGCGCAAACATAATTTAAATGACCACATCACATTTGATTTAGGTTTAGCAGTATGATTATTCAAAGTGGTTTAGATGGTTTATTCTAATATATAGTGCATTAATAGCGGGTGAGACGGGACAGATCAAGCTCCGAGAGAGTCAGTGTAAGAGATCCAATGAATGCCTGCATTGAAAGCACGAGTGCTGCGTGAGGAAAAAATTAAAAGTTTACAGAGTTTCACTGACAGTACTACATTAAACTTCTATATATAGTGTTGAATATAATGTTGAATAATGCAAAGGGAGATATTGGTGGGTCCTGATAATAATAATACAATAATAATAAAGTAATAATATTAAAAAAAATTCTTCTTTATTTTGTCTTCCAATATCGCGGTAGTAACGTATTGTGAGTTCAGTTTGGGGAGTTGTATCAAATCGTGACATGAGTGTATTGTTAAAGGGATACTTCACCTCAGGAAAGATGAATGTGTATTTAAAATTAGTCATTTATAAGGAAGAAATGAGAAATTATTTTTGAATTTGGAGCTTTCTAGACTGAGAAAAGCAAGAAAATTTATTTTTAGCTTATGTGGATGAAAGACAACAACTCCCAGAATGCACTTGGTTCGCTGACGTAGGAGGCCACGCCTGACCGATAAACAGAGCGCAGTAGTTAAACAACAAGTGTAGGCTACTAGCGAGTCTCCGTGATGAGTCTGCCCGATAATGTTTTTCGAGATCGCCCAAAATGTCCGGGATTCGGCTTTTGCGTTCTACAGTCGCCATTCATTATGTTTACTGTGGCGAGCAGGACGAGTGAGGGCCGCGGGAGAACGCGTGAGGCCGGTGGCGTGATTACCGATGAGTCGACACCTGTGAGACGCACCGGTCTCGATATCTCTCACGGAGGAGCGGGTATTTTCTCAGCAATGTTAAAACGCACATCAACCGATCACTTGTTTAGCATTCATGTAAACACTACATTCAGATTAACCAATCAGAATGAATTCGGTTAGATTGAAACAAAAGCTGTACATGTAAACAATGAATGGCGACAGAAGAAAGCAAAAGCTGAATCATCATCGACATGTCGAGAAAAAGAGGATGGTAACTACCCAGCTTTCTCCACAGAACAACAACCTGATAGCTTAGCTTTCAAAAAAAAAAAAGATGGCTGATACTATGTGTACATTCTGTGAGTGAGATTCCACCCTCTATGGGCGGGGTTGAAAACATGCAGGACAGCGCCTACTACTGACTGAATCTTTAGCCTCTGGGCAAAAATCATCAGATGACCCAAAATGACGATTTTTGCGCCATCTGAAGATTTTTCCAGACAAAAAATACATAAATCTCTCGTCTCAGGGAAATATGAAGGTGGAAAGCATTGTTATTCAAAAATACTACAGGTTTCCTACTAATACAAAGCTTAATGCTAAATCCTGAAGTATCCCTTTAAACCCCTAATAACTACTTAAAAAAATAGGCTAATATACCTAATCTTTGTGAAAATTGGTAGAACTTCTTTAGTTTGCCTACTAGCGGCACCACAGCAGCCCACGCCTGGCTCTTGTAATGCCTCGTCATTAGGGTTCTGGATTGCCTGAAAAAACAAACATCACAATAACACAACATCTGGACAACTTATAATATTGCCACAAGTCTTAATGGAACATATTATTTTATGACATCATGAGAATTGTGTACAGGGGATGAAGCTTTTAAATGATGTGCTCTTGTGGGGGGCAATTTGAGGATGTAAATTATGTCAAATCCAAATACACAAGATGTTTAAAAGGTTTTTTTCTTTTTTCTATTTTTTTTCCATTAAGAACATCTAGTTAATGCTTTCTCCCTCTACCTCAGTGTGCTTTTCAATTTCCAAATACATGTGGCTCATTAAAATAATTACTGGGTGTGCTGAAATAAAAGGAATGCACAGTGTTCTATTGAGCAAATTAGAAAAAAAAGAAATAAAAGAAAATTCACTTTCATTCTGCAGAAGACGCCAGTCCTTAGCAACTGTATCTATATAGCAACAGTATCCATGGCAACCAGAGTATCAATCACACTGACACTCACTCGTACAGAGGCGTGATTGAGCGGAGCAGAGAATTTCAGATAAATCGCCATCTATTGTTCCCTCAACTCATTTTGAGTGAATTTATTTACTCAAGGAGACAAATTTTACATGAACAACTGTATGTTAGGTCATACATAATGAGTTAAACATTACAGATTCTCGTGTCTACCTCTCGTATCTCTTGGCCCGCGCCTTTATATGCCTGTAGTTCGTCAAGTATTCCCAAAGCATCCTTCAGGACCACATCCACTTCTTCCCACGTTTCCCGCTCTGCTTCTGTTGGCTGGGCATCTGGAGGTAGAGAGGGAGGGAGAGAGGGAGAGAGAATAAATTAAGTAGACTTCAAGGTCTTTAATCAAAAAGGTCTTTCAAGGTCACATTTCATCAATGTCTGACACATTAAGAGTGAACATACTGTACGTATGCAACTGAACAGGAATCAGAGCTTTATACCTTAGAGATTGAGGCAAGGATATAATGAAGGATAGAACAAAGGAAACGGATTACTTAGTGACTTTGTACATGAGATTTAACCCCTGTCAAGTTGCTGATACTATGGGCAAATTCCACTACCACTGTACCATACCAACTCCAAATAGTGAGTACTCTGAAGGAAGAAGGGCATTACTGTAACATTTGGTACATCATACGCATTCACTACCATTTAAAAGTCTAGGATAGGGCTGTAGTCAAGACCACCTTTGTTCGAGTCCAAGACAAGTCCAATACCAGGACTAGCTTCGAGTCCAAGTTAAGACCAGTCCAAGCTCAAGAACGAGTTCAAAAAGGTTTCGAGTCCAAGTCAAGACTCGAGTCTAAAAAGGTTAGAGTTCAAGTCAAGACTCAGAGTCCAAAAGATTCGAGTCCAAAGTTAAGACTCCAAGTCTCAAAGAGTTCCAGTCCAAGTTCAAGACCGAGTCCAAGAGGTTTGAGTCCAAAGTCAAGACTCGAAGTCTCAAAAGAGTTCCAGTTGCAAAGTCAAGACTCGAGTCCAAAAAGGTTCCGAGTCCAAAGTTAAGACTCAAGTTCAAAGAGGTTCGAGTCCAAGTCAAGACTTGAGTCCAAAGAGGTTCTAGTCCAAGTCAAGAATCGAGTCCAAAGAGGTTCAGTGTCTAAGTTAAAGATTCTAAGCTCAAAGAGGTTCGAGTTCAAGTCAAGAACAAGTCCAAAGTAGGTTTGAGTCCAAGTCAAGACTCAAGTTCAAAGAGGTTTCAAGTTCAAGTTAAATAACTTCAGTCCAAAGAGGTTTGAGTCCAAAGTCAAGACTCAAGTCCAAAAGGTTCAGAGTCCGAAGTCAAGAATCTAGTCCAAAGAGGTTCTAAGTCGAAGTCAAGACTCTAGTCCAAAAGGTTCGAGTCCAAGTTAAGACTCGAAGTTCGAGTCCAAAAGTTATTAACCTGTCCTGTGATTTTTTTCTCTCACAGACACAAACTTATGCACATGTATGTTGGTTGTCTTTACATCATAATAATATTTCATATAATCTAGATATGGGAATAAATAACATTCAATACAAAATGAACATGTCTCATATATTGAAATAAAGTTAAGTGATAAAATATTTGCTTTGTTGAGCATTAGAACCACACCAGGCATTTAGTCATATTACAAAATAATTTACTGAAGCATCCAGATACTTCACCACGTGAGCAAGCAGCTAGGCTCCCGATTGGTTAACGCGGGCGCAAATTGACGCCAAAGCTCAGATTTTTCAACTCGGGTGGCTTAAATCATTTGCGCTTAACGCTGCCAGACGATCAATTTGCACAAACTTGACGCACAAATGAGGCGTATTCGTGTCTGACCGTACTGAGCTCTACGCTCATACGCGCCTCAGGAATTTTTTATGCGTTAAATCGACATTGAAATCATTCGCGCCTGACGTGTTATTCGTGTCCGGTGTGAACGCACCATTAAACTTTCTCTTAATATTTTGAATAAATTACATTTAAAAACATATTAAAATATAAAAAAAATCAATTTTAAAGTAGACAAAACATTAAAAAATGTTAAGAACTCAAGAACTGCGCTTTTACTAATGGCTTGCCTAATAGATTTGTCATTTATGTAATTATGCATAATCATGTTGCACGTATTAGAGGATTATTACAGAGACCCGTTATAAAAATTATTTGAAAGGTGTACTAGTAGTAACAGAAGATGCTGCTGTTGTAATCGCGCACACACACAAGTAGCAGCCGTTCTGTTCTGCCGTAGTTACCATTCACACCTCCAGTTAAACTCTGATTTGGTGCCCAAGCCCACCTCTTCAAGCGGGCCAGGGCATGGTACAAAGTGATCACACTAGTTGAGTGAAGTAGACTTAGGGTCTCAGGCATGGCTCCGATCGCCTGGTGTAAGCACACCCTAACAAACCATTTGTTAAGTGATGTGCTTGCTCACATTTGTTGTAGTGTAGTGCTCTTCAAAGTTGCAAAAACAGCATCTAAAATTTGCCCATAACTACATTCAAATAAGTTTAAACTTGAAACATGAATGTTGCATATACATAGTCCAAATGTGACATCACTATCAGCTAGTTAAAGTGTTTGTTAGGCCATATAGACTGTTCCATAATAGAAAAAAAAATACAGTATTCAAATTTTGGGGTGAATTACTCATTTAACAGAGCCTAGCTGGGGCCTTAAAGAGTTTTTGAGTCAAACCTCAACAGCTGAGCCAGTTTCATTTGTTCAAAAGGCAAAGTGTGGAATTTTAAATGGTGGAAACTTCAGGCCCACATCTAAGAGAAAACTCAATTAGACATTGGCAGCAGCTAACTACAGCTGGCTTCAAGTGCAATTTAAGAAATGAAGGGCCACCTCCTTTCTCACCAAGCATTCAGATGCCACACATTAAGAAGTCTTTCCAATTGTATGTTTACATATTGATACAGTAGGTCCTGTTCCAGTGCTGTGTCTTGGAGTCTCTCACACTCCCATCCCTCTCTAATTAGTGTTACATAACCCTCATTCTATAGGTGTCTGCCTGATGACCCATAGAATGAGCCAATGATTTAGAAGTGACTCCATATCGCCCCTGTCTTCTTCAAAGAAACAGCTACTGTGACTAAAATTCAGACAAACATTGTAGGGTGGAAATGTTCTGTGGGCAAGGGCAATAAAAGCCAGGAAACTCTTGTTTTCCACTGTCTTCTTTTCTTTGGTTCATTCACCTTCCTTTGCTTTGAAGAGAGTTTTAGGTTCAGACAAATGAGATGGTTGCAAATTGTGTGTGGTTCATGAACAAGTCTCCAAAGGAAAGGAGTTTCAGATAATATCAAGTCCCAAAGGGGAACTGGCATTATTTATATGGTGACCGGGTGATGACCTACACATCTTAATGGCAAAGTTGATGACAAAGTGCCCGAACATACCAACAAGGACACATGAGACACTACACTCTTGAGTAATGGAAATCAAGTAGTAAATATTGTGAAAGGAAGCTTTAAGAATGGAAGACTGTTTACAATGAAAGAGTTTACAAAAGGGGAGAAATATCTCACTTTCAAAATCGAGGAAGAAGTTGGGCTCTTGTTCAAGGTCTGTGCATGTCAAAACTTTGAGGAGGTTCCCCATGACAACGTACCTAAAGGGAAAGAGAAAGAAACAGAGTTAAGTGTCACATTTTGGACAGATAGCATGATTCTGGCGGTCAGTTTAAGGTGGGGGCATTAAGTGCTCTACTTTGATTCCATAATGGAGCTTATCTCCCCTGTTATCGGTCTAGAAACCATCGACCCTCCAACCACCAGTCGACGCTCCTTCCCTTTACCCCACAGCCTCCACTCTCCAGACACAGTGGTTTTCCTGTGCAGGGCCTTGGGTCGGACCAGATGTCACTACTGTAACCCCCCCTCCTTCAGCACACACACAGAGTTACAGGAATCCCTGCGCTCAGGTGGCCAGTGCCAACTGTGCATGTCATGCCTGACTGCTCACGTTCAGTTCCCTATTGAGGGGCCCCAGGCGTTCAAAGTCAAGATTTCAGGAAGTAGACTAGTGTTTTTAGATGTAAAAACAACCCGATAAAAACCATTAATTCTCTAGGGAAAACTGAAGCCATTGGGTTCACCATTTTGCTTTGCAAAACGTGAAAACAGTGGACAGGGGTGCAGTACAGAAGGCCAAACAATCCTTCCACACAGCTAAATCGAGGAAGGAAAAGTCACATTCATTCAATAAATGGGTCATTTTAATAGAAGACATGACTTTATTACCTGCTACTGTTTGAGTTATTGACTTTATGAACTAAAAAAAGGTATAAATAGTACTATCTTCGGTACAAGTTTAAAAGCACAAACACATATTGAAGCCATATTGAGTATACTACTGAATTCAATGTGCATAAGTAAATTTTATCATCAGTATAAGGCCCTGTGTACACATTGATGGAAAATCGCAGATATTTCTCTGCGTTTTGTCCTCTCATTTACAGTACATGAAAACGCTGTTTTTTTCACCTGAAAACGATTATTTCTAAAAACTCCTGGGCAAAGTGATTTCTGAAAACGCCGAATATTTGTTGTCGTGTGAACTAGGAGAAACGGCGTTTTAGGTTCTCTCTGTCGACTTCTGAGAATTCTGATTAGCTTGCATGGCTTTATCCTTAACCCCTACACTGCCGCCAATACGTTTGGCATAGTTGTGATGGCGCTTTACGGCAGGTGTGTGAACAGTGTTATTTTTGAAAATGGGAGAGGGGGAAATATTCGCTTTTTGCCAACACCTGGCTTTGTGTAAGATCGTGGCCTATGTGTGCAAGCCAGTGTTTGCCTTGTTTGTCCACAATGAGATCACACTGTTTTTTTGGTACATTGTTTTACAAAAAAAATTAAAAAAATAAAACTAAACTAAAAAACAACAAAATCTTCAAACTTCTGGAGATACAACAATAGACAGCCGTGTTGATGAGCACAGTCAAAACTTCTGGAGAGAAATAACGCAGACAGAATGACATTTTGAGTGTTTTTTTTGTAAAGCATCAGTGTTCACGTTAACACTAGAACGTGTTTTATATCTACAATAACTTTGTTGAAAAAAATAATTAAATCCTGCTGGTACCTGACTTTTCCTAAAATTGTCTGTATTTTTATTTAAAATGCTTTTCATATAAATTAAGTTACGTAAACGTAAGGCAAAACAAAAAAATGAACATATTTACCTATTTCGGCCATAGACGGTCATATTGACCGCACTGAATTTCGCTGTATTTTTTTGTTAAATATCCCGCGGTTGATCGTGGTCTCTCTCAACTGTCAACAGAGGTCCGTCCGGTCACAGCGGTGTTTGCTATATAATAATTTCTACATTAGTTGTTGATCAGAAATAAGCAAATAAAACCGGACTAGGATGCCCTGGAGATGCTTCAGAACTTGACGAGTGATGATTCGGATGCAGGGAACAATCGGAGGTGGAAAGTGAAGCGACGTTTCCTGGGTGCAAGTTAACATTTCCTCCTCATCAGAGAGTGATTCAGAGTCAGAGTCCACATCAAGGTAAAAGAAACGGCTGCTATCATCAGACACGGCCGATCCAGATGTTCCGTCATGTCGGATGATCCTGCGAGCTCCGCTGCCCTGTCCTGCGCTGTTTGTTTTGCTGGACTGTTCACTAGTTCTGCTAGTCCTATTATTATTATTAGCCTATTTATTATTATTATCAGTATAATATTATTATTATCATCTCGCTTTCGTCTTTGAAAAAATGTGGTTGACGAAAATAATTTAATAATTTAACAACGAAATAAACACTGTTTTGAATCTAACGGTCAAAATGACCGCTGTGGCCGTCTTAGTAGTTTTGGAATTCTGGCACTTCTTAGTGTTAAAGTCCCTGTTTAAAATTCTAAATACGTTATAAATGTTATAAATGTATTGCTAGAACATATTACAAAGACTGTGAACTGTGAAGTAATGAATTGTGGCGTTAGACCGTTAAAACAGTTTTTCACCATTGCTATTTTTCTGGATTTTTTTGGGCGGGTCTGAAACAGAGATCGATGACGCACTGGAGCCCCTGAGCATATGGACACGCCCATACTCTGATGACGCACTGAGGCCACTGAGGCTGGCCCCTCCCCCAACAATAGAACACATCCGCATCCAGTTCAGCGCTCAATCGCGAGTTACTGTCAGTACTATTAATTACTACAAGCTACTTGCTAGCTAGCTATGCCTTCGACACGGTATGCTGTAGGCTACTACCTGGATGCGATTATGTTCAAAAAAGATCGGTGTCTTTATTTAAAGTTCCTGAAAACGATCAGCATCAAGAGGAGGTGGATTAATTTTGTGAAGAGCCAACCTTGATGGTCTTCTTTATTTATGGCTGAGGATCACCGCCAACACCCGCCTCTGTAGTGATCATTTACACGGGATAGTTTTATAAAACTTTCCTCAGAGACAACTGTGATTCACTGATAATCCGCTGTTACTGGTGAATAGGGCCGAACCGACTTATCTCCCGCCGCAGCCTTCAGGCCTTATTATGCTTCTGCGTCAACTCCACGGCGTAGCTACGTCGTCACTGCTATGGCGTGAGGTTGTGGTGCTTCGCGGTGCATTTCACCGTCAGAACGCTAGGAGGTGTGTGGTTCGCGAATCTCTCTTGGTTCCGTGGCTGCGAGCGAAAGAGAGAGAATGTTGTTGCAGCTGCCAGCTGGAGCTAATCGACGTTGAATAACAAGACGACACAAACTTTATCCCCACAGAACCTAACGACGTATGTTCAGGGCCCGTTCCACTCATAGACAGTAAAAGAAGGTTCCACCTCGAGCTGCCAGAACGATAGCTTTTCGGAATGACTTGAAGTATTTTTTCAGTATCCACATGGAACTGTGCTATGGCAGGATCAATGTGTCCCATGGCAGACTTGGTTAGTAGGCTACTGTATTATCAATGATGTAAGTTAACCGTGAACATTGTATTGAAAATAAACAACAAACTGTGAACAAATGTTGATTTATTGATTGATTGAAGTTTATTGTGAGCAAAAGAAAGAAAGGAATAACAGTTATAGACATACATCATCAATTAAATAAAAACAACAGTTTATTTAGGTTTAATCCTTTATTTACTTTCTTTATAAGAGTATTATAATTATCAGTACGAGGGTGCAAATGTTAAAAAAGCTCTTACCCTTGTCTGTCTGCGTCGCCTCCAGACGTAGTTACAAATTTTTGGAGGTGCACGTCGAACGACTTATACGAGGTGGTCGAGAGGGGTTTGTCACGGCAGAGAGGCTTGCGGGATGACCGTCGAATTCGATGCAGAAGCATAAAACAGGCTTTCGTTCTCCCGAAAGCAAAAGCAGTTTCACCTAATATCACCGTCGGCAGCTCTCCTGCGAGTGGGCGTGAGTTTCAGCGCAGCCAGCGGACACGCCCTCAGCGTTTGAGAGCAAGAGTAATGCTAATTTTTTTCAAGATTTTGATGTACTGTATTTTATGTACTTGCCGGCTCTTTTATCATTCAAATTTGGCTGGGTGGCTAACATTTTTCTGTGGTGTGAAACTCAGAACACATACTTAATTTTGACTTTACAGGGATTTTAAATACAGGGTTTTTCCTACTTGGTAAATATTTTGGCGACTGCCAAAATTAATCTTTGTCCTGCCAAACCTGCCGTTTTTCAGTACCGGTATCCGCTTTATAGTCAGCTTCTTTAAAATGCTTTAAAAACGCTCCAGTGAGTGTTTGTGTAAGTGCTCAGTGAAGAGCGACAAGCGTTTCTATTCGCAACGTGTTTTTGCAGCATTGAGATTATACAGATATATCTGTTGAGCGTGCAATTGCCAATCAGATGTTTAAGTTAGTCAGAATCCCTTTAAAATGGAGGTTTCGTTCAGCTTGAGTTTTGCATGCTCACGAATCCTTTCATTATAACCAAAATAAGTATAAACACTGATGTCAATGCAAATGCAGTGTCAATGCAAATGTCAGTGTAAATGCAAAACAATAGAGCTGCCACTATTTTTATGTAATATATGTTTCACTTTGTTGTTCACTTTACAAATAAGTCACTCAGTGAATTATTTTACATTTCAATAGACAGATTTTTAAGTTTTAAACACATTTGTTAAACAGAATGAGATGAGCTGTTAATGCAAACTGTTTCTTTGCATTTGTTTTAGATTTATTGTCAGTACTGGTCTAGCAGTTCTGTGTACGTATGACCATGTTCATCTGCCACCACTGTGGACAATTTTTGATCCAGGAAAAGTCTGAAATGGAGTATACTTTAAAAGAGTATGTGTTCAGCTGTACGTACGTAAAGTGTTTGCGTTAAAGCGAACATACTTTGGGCTTTATGATGACAATTTCAAGAGCCAGAGTGGCCCAACGCAAACTTTTTTTGTCTCAAAGTTTCAGGGGAACTGTTTGAAACAATGTAATATAATTTCAATTGAGCTTGGTGATGCTAGTGACACTCTTAAAGAATAAAAAAGAATTATAGAAAAAAAAAACATGTTAAAATGACTATTTTGGAAATTTTCGGCTAAAATTGACTTCTAATGTTACAGATCTTTACAAAATCGCTCTAACACAGTTATAAAAGCACTGCATAAGTGTTTTAGCCTGTTAGAAAGTCAACTATACAAGGACGACTTCCTGAGAAACACACAGAAGGAAACAAAATCCTTCCTTCCTAGTATATACCAGTGTCCTCTAAAACAGTCACCTGCCATCCAGATAAAACCCTGAGAACTGTGGTGGAGGCATTTTCCCATCAGCTTACAATGATATTTCTCTGTATAAAGTTGTTTTTACCAAGAACCCCAGTGGTCCTGTAGGTAAGCCACTTGCTTTAAGTGGCAGGAGTGTCTGGTTTGAATCCTGTAATGCATTTTTTTTTTGTTTGCTTTTTGTTTGGTTTATACATTTACCAAATGCAAAATTCAGCAGCAGATAATCTATTAAAACTACACCTAAACTAAATTTTGTGTGTGTTTTTATTTTGTTTAATTTAAGACAAAATTTGAATTTTAACATCAGTCGTAAGTAAGTACTGTAACAATTAATGACGGGTTCGTTGAATTATTAGAAAAATAATGCACACACCAATGTGGCCACGACATTTTTTGTAGGACTAATCTCCTTTACATCTCACCCAAAGGCTCCATTGAAAATTTGAAAACATAATTTGAGTTAAGTATGGAGGCTGACTCTTTAGCCATTGATATGCAGGATAATGTCACGGCTATCTGGGTGCGTTGCTTTGAATGCATGCACAAAGAAAACTTCTCACATACTATAGAATAAGAGTACCAAATTGAGTTCTCTTTTCCATCTTTCCTGCTACAGTAAGGACTGCCCAATAGCCAGAGGCCAGGTGCCATGAAAGTTAAAAAAAATCATATAATATAATATAATATAGACACAGATGTACACAGATGTCATGAATGACTAATCTGTATTGTTTTGAAAGCTTGTCGTAAAGGTAGCTGAAAGGCTGAAGAAAAAAAAACTGGGTTGCATTTTCTTTACCCAATTCAAAAGATGAAAGGGGAGAAGCAAGCAAACAGAGAGGGAAAGGGTCAATCTAGGCCACAACAGCAGCAGCATATTACCCATGATTCCTGCGCCTCTGGCGGGAAGGGAGAAGAGTATAAGAACACACACATAAGCATGCAGACAGCTAGATGTAGGTCACAGACATGATTGTTTATAGTGTGTGTGTATGAGTGTTATATAATCTAGCTGATGGTGAGACAGGACACTTCTAAAAGAGATGCAAATCTAGACATGGTGAAAACAGTCACTCCTACACACCTGTCATTACAATTACTGTTAGTCAAAGGGCGAAGTATAAATAGCAGATCAGCGAATGTCGTGGAGTGAATGAGTGAATTCTATTGGCAGTTGGTTTATGTAACTGGTTTCTACGTGGAGAGTCATACACTGTGTATTTTCTGAACATACAAGAGTTTAGGTTAAATGTATAATTGAAGGTGGCTAACTAAATTTATTTTAATCTATTTTTAATAGGGCTGTGCAAAAGTTTATTGCGATTAATCACATCCAAAATAAAAGTCTGTGCTTACATAATATATTTGTGTGTGCTTTATATAATTATTTTGTATATATAAATACCTATGCATGCATGTATATATTTAAGAATTATTTGCGCTTAAATTCGTATATGTATATATATATATATATATATATATATATATACATAATCTATATTATATAAACATAAATATTTTATATATGAATAACACATTTTCTTAAATATATACATGAATGTGTGTGTATTTTTATAAACAAAATAATTATATACAGCACACACAAATATATTATGTAAACACAGACTTTTATTTTGGATGTGATTAATCGCAATTAATTATTGCACAGCCCTAATTTTTAATCATGAATTTAAGAACAAATATTCCATGTATTCTCTCAGTTAATGTAGAATCATAAAGTAACGCTGGAATTATAAATTATAATGAACTAAACTGACAGCCTTACAAGTAAAGATAGTAAAGATGTCAATTTAAAATCTCAATTTAGTGTGACTAATAATGAAAATAAATAAATAAATAAATAAAATCAGCTGAGCTGCTTGAAAATAAACAGTGAAGAACAATACAATGACTAAATATGTGATAGTCAAATATGTTACAAAATACCAACAATTATATACAGTATATTAAAACAATAACAATTAATAGGAAAGCCCTGTTCACACCGCTAGCGACACGCAGCGACAAAGCGACAAGATCCCATTCATTTCAATGGAGCACTGGCGACATGAGCGACAGTGACCGTTGGCGACAGAATGTGGGCGTGTACAAGCGACAAAAGTTGAGAATTTTCAACTTTATGCAAATGAGAAGCGATTTTCGCGAGCGACAACCAATAGGAAAGAAGACTTTCAGTGGAGCTCACTGTCACCGTCTCAAGTGCAGGCAAGACAGAAAGAGTTTGAGGACGATTTCACTGTTTTATATGATTTGACTAACCACATACATGGATAATAAAACGATGCATGGAAAATAAACTGTCGACAGTCTCAGTGAGTTTAATTCAAACATTTAACGTTATAGTACGAGTGTTTTAATTTTATGATGTACGTTAAGCACTGCTGCAGTTCATTTTACAATTTCCCCTGCATTACATTGACTATTAGGCACAAGAAAATCGATTATTTGTCAAATTCTAATGACGTTTTTATAATTTGTGACAGTATGAGTGAGTTTAATTTGTTCATTGACCGATCGTTGATCTAATAAATGATTTAATCCACTGAACACTGCTGTGGTAATATAAAAACACTCTCCCAACAGCATACGGTTTCTTATTAGCATTAAAAGTCATTTATTCCCAGTCAAATTAAAATGATATAGTTGTATATATCACTTGTGATGGTATTTTGTATAGATATGGCCAGACGAGCAGTCTACCAATAACATCAGAGCGACAGCACTACGAACGCCCACAAGCGACATCACAGCACAGAGCCTAGCGACACACAGCGACAAATTCGCTGGTGGTTTAGCCCCGTTCACACAAAGGGAAAACGCAGGTATTTCCCTGCGGTTTGGCCTCTCATTTACACGAAAACCCCATTTTATCACATAAAACGATTATTTTCTAAAAACTCCGGCCAAAGTGGAGATTTCTGAATCTTGGTTCTGAATGTCGGTTATGTGTTGTGTCAACTGGGAGAAACCAAGGGGGTAATCCATCAGCCGGAAGTTGAAGCCTCGCGGGAGCCGCCATTGTAGCAGAACTACACCTGCTGTTAGCATCCCATTGACTACCATTCATTTTGGTGTCACTTTGACAGCAAATAACTTTATATCTGAGGCGTCCAAAGACTTCATCTGTCCATTATTTATTTCTAAAGTAATACAACAGTGTATAAAAGGCTCCATTACTTTGTATCTTACCTTACAGCCCCGTAGAAGCCGTTTTTGTACAAATAGGCTAAAGTTTGCGTCATTACCACAGGACTTTCTGTCGCATAATACAGACATTACCGAATAGACAGGAGGAGAAGCTCGCGGGCAATCTTTTACTGTCTATGGGTCAATCGGGGGGACATGGAGGCACAAAGTCAGGGGAGAAGCCCATAGATAGAGAGTCCATAAAAGCAATGGGACAAAATATTTCAACAACATTTTTGAGGAATTAGATGGTTCAGATTTGCTTGCACAGCTACTAGAAGATTTACAACAGTCAGACTGTCGTCAAGCTCAGTTTGAGCCTGCGCAGTCACTCAGACATCAGGCAGGAAGTGGAATAATCAGGCATCAGTCTTCCGTTGAAATCAATGGGGTCGCTGTGTTCATTTCTTTTACTGTCTATAGGAAAAACAGGGTTTTAGGTTCTCTCTTGTCGATTCTGAGGATTCTGATTGGCTTGCACGGCTTTATCCTTCTGCCGCCCATAGGTTTGGCATAGTTATGATGCCGCTCGACGACGTATTTGTGCGGTTGTGTGCACAGTGTTATTATCATACTGATCTCATGAAATTGCGTATGTATGACACGCCAATTTGTATTTCCATTTTTGGCGTGCTATCAACACACATAATCGCTTTTCCGCGTGTTTATGAACGCTGTTGACTTAACGTTACATTACTGTATATATAAATAAATGACTTACCCAACCCTTTCCCTAAACCTAACCGTCACTGGGGTTAAAAGCATCTATGACTGTTCCCTTACCATCCTAGTAGGGCTGTCGCAATAACCGCAATATTGTAGTACCACGCTTCTAACAAGTCAACCGCAGAGGATTGCACGGAACCGCAGCAACCGCGATATTCACGATTTTTATTTATAAGGCTATACCCTTCTTGTTTTGAACTTAATGCATGTGTATTGAATGTTAAACAAGTTCATAATGATAACAAGACTGTTTATCATGATGTGAAGCCTGTAGGCTACACACAGACAGTGAATGAGAGAGATCGGCAGAAGCGTGTGCATTACCTGCGCCTGTCTTTAAAGTCGTGAAAAGCTTGTTCGTGTCAAAGGGAAGCGAAATATCATTTTAACGTTCTCTTCACGGGTATTTTGCCATAAATGCGCGTCAGCAGCAGCGCTGGTCAGCATCCCACAGCACAAGGAAGCCGCAGGGAAATAAAATCAGTGAGTAACGCATTGAATCAATGCTATATTGGTCTCTAATAAGTGAAGCATCAGCTTCAGCGTTACCCATGCGACGCATTGCTGCTCAGCTGAGCCTTGAAAAGTTGAACCTCAAACTTAAAAATAATTAACATCTTGTTTCATTACATCTCTTTTAATGAATCAGCTTTTTTAAACATGTTCGTTGAATAAACGGTTCAATGACTCGCTCAAAGTCCGTTGTCTAACAATACGCGCGCTGAGTGAAAGTCTTTCAATGCGCATATACTGAAGACGCTGTTTAGTTTCGGTTACATTGGTTACTTAAAATGTCCTCGTTTTGTCCACATCGTAAACATATTTATATAGCAACAAATACATATTAAATAAATAAATAAATAAATGGCTGTAATACTGCATATCGCGCTATTGAGACACTCAACATTACCGCAAGGGAAATTCCATAACCGCGACAGCCCTACATCCTTGGAAAAAAAGATCACTCCCCAGATGTAGATGTACATTTTGCATCGTTTCGCTCGGACATTTAAAGGCGTGTACATATGCGGTATCACTCGTAAGTTAATGGCGTAGAAATACACGCGGATAGCTGAAAATGTGTATAAATAACACGCCACTTGACTTGAAAGTGGCGTGTATGTTTACGCAAAAGTCATGATGTCATGTTGTTATTGGAAACGGAGGTTGGGGGATATTCGTTTCTCTAAATACCCGGCTTTGTGTAAACGTGGCCTAAATCTCCTAATATACTTCTAATTCAATCAATTTGTTAATTTAATCAATGGATATCCCTTTTAATAATTAATTACAATTTTAATTTCATTTCATTGAAATGAATTGTAGATAACACCACATGACACTGCTGGATTTGCTTGAAATTTCATGTCATCAAGTCTTGTGTATGTCTGGGCTGGGAACACGGCAGCGATGGAGAAGGGCGTATGTAGAGCGACAGGAGACAGGCTGCTGACAGGTGGGAAGTTGAGACACGAAGAGGTAGACAGGTAAACAGGACAACAGAGACAGAAAGTGTCTAGAAGCTGAGGCAAAGAGACAGTGGGCATGAGATTTGACGAGGAGTGATGCAAGGGTTGAAGTCAGGTGAAGCGTCTGAGCTGGGATCATCTGTGTGTGAGGGTCTCAAACAGTTACAGGGACTGTACATGGGAGATACTGACAGAAAACCAATGATCAAAAGAACTCTAACCCATACTGACAGAAGAAAAACTCACCTGAGCCAGCACTCTAACTGATTCAGACATTCACACTTTACAAAAGAGTCAAATAGACACATGGTGAGGGACAGCGACAGGTTAAAGCTACACAGAGGATCATGTGGAGGTCAAGGCTTAGCAAAGCTCAGGATTAGAGTTCAAGGTCAGTGGTGTTGTGAGTCAGTGTCACGAAACAACGCTGAAGCTGTGCAAAATATTAGTATCTTTCTTCGGCTAGTTTGCAAAGGTTAAAGGAGAACTTCGGCGCAAAATCAACCTTTGGTCTAATAACACATTGGTACCTAGTTAACCGTCTCTCTGAGACTTGTTGTCATGATATTCAAATGTAAAGAGTTTTATCTCTAAAAACAGTTTAGCATAACGCTAGTTTATGGGGGCATATAATAAGTAAACAGAAATCGCTAGTTAATACATATAAACAAAGTGCTGCCTTTTTAAAATATCTTCTTATTAAACGGTCTGTACACTTACACAGTTCTCAATGCTTTGGTTTGCATGTATGGACCCTCATTATGTTACTGTGTTAGTGTGAGGCTATTTTGAGCCTTGGTAGTGGAATTAACTAGCGATTTCTGTTTACATATTATATGCCCCCATATACTAGCGTTATACGCTAAACAGTTTTTAAAGATAAAACTCTTTAAATTCGATTATCATGAAAACAAATCTCAGAGAACGGTTGACTAGGTACCAATGATTTATTAGACCAAAGGTTCATTTTGAGCCGGAGTTCTCCTTTAAGTTTTTAAGTGTGCACACCGTGTGTTGCAGTAAGTAGAGTGTTAATTTTACGGACAATCAAAAACAAACAGAAAAAACCCAAGCCTAGAGAAATCTGAAGATATATAATATAATCTATAATCTAATCTGATCTAATATAATATATTATAATAATATAATATAATATTGCTGCGATTAATCAGATCCAAAATAAAAGTTTGTGTTTACATAATATGTGTATATATTTAAGAAATATTTGCATGAATATACTGTAGTTATTTATACATAATATATATAATAAAAAATATAACTATTATATATATATATATATATATATATATATATATATATATATATATATATATATATATAATCAAATATATATAGGCCTACATGCATGTGTACCAACACATATATTATGTACAACACAAACTTTTATTATATTAATAGTTGGCCAGCACTAAAGATAATACAATGTATTATACTGTAATATTATAATATCAATTGAAACTATATAAAATGCTTTTGTGCCCGCTTTACAGTGTATTCATACTGATGGAAAGTAACTAAAAATAAATGTGATCTAAATCCAAGCCATGCCAAAGATGCACCGCTGCCAAGTGCGCCAACCCCAAATCCCAGCCAGCGCTCCCTCTAACCATTAGGGGGTCATTCCAAGGACGCCCATCTCAAAAATCCAATATTGCACCAAATTTTCACTGACAATCATATTTCGTATTAAAACAAATAAGCAAACAAAAAAGTAAAATATTTATTTAGAGAAAGATCTCTTTTGAAAGTCAAAGCTTTTATTTGTGGTAATGATATCATTGGCTTAAAGGTCCTAATTACTCCTCATGACAACAACAGGATATGTGGGCCACACTGAGGCAAGAGTAAAGATTATATTAGGCTCAGTGCATTTGCCTCTCAGCTTCATTCACAGTGGTCCCAAAGGGTGAAGGCGAGCTCCCCATACGAGCGCTTTCCGACAGAGAGAGGCTCTGACCTGGTTGTTTTCTTTTGGAAGCCTCCTACTGGGAGATTGCGTGCTGGAGGAGAGGAGCTACGATGGGATCTGGAGAAGGAGGGGGGCAAAAGGGGGCTCATCTAAGCCTGCTGGGCACTTACATTCACTACTGCATTCTGATTGGCTGCACGCAAAGTTCTCTTTCTCCTGCTCTCCACTGTATCCATGGAGCTGAAAAAAAGCTGGTGCTACCAAAAACACACCGACAGCCAATCAGAAAGCGAATGGCGAGGTGGAGGGGGGGACGAGGGCACTGGAACAGTAGTCCCGACTTAAGAGCTTGCGTATGAATATATGAATAGCGATGAGGTAATGCGCCAGAAATGCACAGCTAGCGCAACAGCGACACGCAATTCAACCAATAACTGACATTCCAGTCTGAGGATGCAGAAATACATCATCACTTAACCTGGTTAAAATGTAAAATGGAATGAGCTGCTTTTATACCCGCTCCATTATTTTACAGTAATCTAAATAGATGTACAGTATGCAATGCAACTGATAACATACGGCATGCTGGAATTGAGCACTGCAGCATGGGAATCCACGTGCTCCGCCATACTACGCTATAGTAGTGGCGGCATAGGAAAAAACAACAATCTCTCCCCCCGTCACGTGGGCACAGCCGTGGAGTGGCTAACCGGCTGCCTGGGGCAGCGAGGGGGAGGGGAGCGAGTGAATTAGTGTGTTTTGCTTATTTGAGTGAGTGGATGTAATAATCCAGTTATGTATGTGGTGATGTGCAGAATTGATCCTAATGGGAGAATATTGCTACAAGAGCGACACTTAACATAGCAGCCTTGTCTGAAATCAAATTTATAGATGCTTAGCCAGAGATTTATGCAATCCAGGCTTAAAATGCACATTTATTGCCGATCACTTCCCAAACGTCAAGTCTGTGATATCTGTTAATGTATGCTCAAGTATGAGTAATGTGTGCATGCCTATGTTGCATCATGCAGTGTCACTCTACAGCAGCATCACTTACATCCTCGTCTGCAGTTTTAACTTGACCTAAATTTCCGGGGTGTGCCGCCACATCGCATTAGCCGCAAAGCTGTGCTCTGATTTCACCCCGAACCCTTGAAACCCACCCAATCAAACAAACAAAAAAACGGGGCGCAGATACCCTTCATCCACCCTAAAAATCTTGCATGACCTGCCTGACCCCACCCGGCTGACGATCACAAGGATGATGGATGAGGGGAGGGGAAGCGTGCGTTTGTTTTTGACTCGTAGCTCCGCCCACGCCGGCCACACTGAGAGTAAACAGCCGCTTTAATGCCCTCTTTAAGCACAAAATCAAAACAAACCGCTGGATAAGCCAATGAGGTTGCGGCGCTCTTGAGGGATGTAAGCTATTGGAGTATCTGGTTTGAATGTTACTGCAACAACGCTGTCAAATGACAACCGTGACATTTGAAGCTTTGATGTAACCTTGCACCACACAAACAACGTGATGTTACTGCAGCTCACTTACAATTGTTATCATCGATAACATTTGCATAATTCTTAAGTAGGTGGTGGTGTATGGTGATAGCCGAAGAGGTTGAGAGTGGGATTTTTGGTTAATCTCTCCTACAATAGGACTTCTTAGGCGGCGATGTACCTTTCACGATCAAAGCCAGAAAACCATGGCAATCCGAATATCATAAGCCAAAACAGGGCACCTCATCTAAAATGTCGGGAGAAGGAATTTTAAGCCGCCCCATTCCAAACGTTCAAAGTCTGTTTAATCGACAAACATGCATCACTTCCATTTCTGAAGCCGTTGAGATTAACGTAATCTTTCAAAGTTCCTTATGTTTTGTAAAGGAACAATGAGTTACATTGACTGAGAGAGAATTTAATACATCCTGTCTCCTAAAGTAGTGTAACATCCATGTTCGCTTCAGAAACGGCAGAACTGTAGGGAATTCATGTGTTGGTGTCCTTCCTTTACTGTGAAGGTCTTTAAGATCTGAGAAAGTCATTTGGCGCAAGACAAGCGCAGGACGTTTAGCCTCTGCATACAGATTAACACTGGCTGTGGCACTTTCGAAGCCTGAAGATGGAGATCTTGGCTAGGAAGTTTGCATGTGTAGGAAATACAATGTCTGACCCCCTTTTTGAAGCACTGATGTCTCTTGGCTATCAAATGGAGAATAAATAAAATCGGCATTATTTGACAAATTTGTTTTCAGAGTAAGTGTGTGGCGGTCAGGAGACTTGTTCGTGCGGAGTGTGAAGGGTGGGGCACTGTCAAACTGTGATGGGATTTTTGGGGTTGTGTACAACATGAGTTGGATTTGCGCTAAGAGGCTTGAGGTGGATTTTTAGGCACAGAGCACCCTCTGCTGAAAGGTGTGTGCAGTCGACCACTCCCTGTTCTCTGGAAAATCTAATAAAAAGATCAAATAAAAATGGATATTGCTTAAAAAAAAATACTAATACACACATTTCTTAATCTACGACTGATGTAAATTTCATAATAAGGTAAGAAAAGGGTAAATGAAGGTGAAAACGTTTATCATGAACAGTCATTTTTTAATATTAACCATTGGGGATTGGACTGATGAATTGGGCACCAAGACCTAAAACATGTATTAAGTAAAAAATAGGAAGCCTGCACTATTTTCATTACAGACGTAATGATGGCTTTATAAAACTTTGGGCAAAACTGGTCAATGGAGAATGATCTTGACATTAACACAGCAGGGGAATGATAGCGTGTGTAAAACGTCTGTGGTATGCATGGGTGGGCGGTAAGTGCAGTGTGTATATAACACACTGTAAATGAAAGGGGAGCTAAACCAATGAATATTTAACTAATCCTTCCTCTCCCTTCAGCTGCATCGACACGTCTCTGAGAGCCGGCGCTGACTGACTCACAAAACACACTGCCATCCTTCTCATACCTAAAAGATGTCTCAGATGTCAGTGGCTGCGTCTGCTCGCTCAGCACCTCTTCACCTCATATCATGTCTTAAAAGGACGATTATTGCCAAAGGTCAATGGAAAAGCAAAAGTGAACTTAAAAACACGCATCTAAATTCAAACTGAAAAATGTATATTTAGCTTTGTTGAACGGAAAAAATCTCTTCATTGACTTAAGTTACTTTCTACTTAGTAGTATTGAAAGGTTAGCTCACCTAAAATTCTGTCATCAAAACTACTCACCCTCACTGTAAAAATGAATATGCTTTATCTTATCAATAAAATTGTGGCAACAGATTACAAACAATATTATTAATTAAACTGAACAAATTAGAATTGAGTAATTAATTAAATTAGTCCTTAAAAGTTAACCATTTAAAATGAGTAAAGTTTACACCAAAAAATTTTACAAAAACATCTGAATAACAGACAGACGTCAAAGATTAATTAAGAACTCTTTATCTTAAATTGCCAACATTGAAGTCACCTGATGTTAACGAGCAGAATCACTGAAGAAGAAAACCGTCATTTTAAAACAAACACCGATCACCATAATGGTGACTTCAAATTTACTTTTTTTGTACGTTTTACTCATTTTAAATGGTTAACTTTTAAGGAATTCATTTGATTCATTATTACTCAATTCCATTGTTAAATTGAATTAATAATATTGCTTGTAATCTGTTGCCACATTTTTTTTTGATTAGATAAAGCACAGTGTATGTCATTCCAAACGGTCCATCTTCGAAACACATCTAAATATATTTTAAAGGAATTCTGAGAGATTTTGGTCTCTCCATTGACAGCCCACACAACTACTACGTTGTACATTTCAAAAAGTTCCTAAAGAGTTCGTAAAACTAATCCAGATGAATTGAGCGGTTTAGTCCAAATCTTCTGAAGTGACACGTTTGTGATGAACAAATTTAATTGATTTATTCACGGATAAACATTCATTCCCGCATGTATCCGTTATGGTAAACGGAAGCTCATGCATATTCGCCTGACATGCGAGAATCAATGAGGTTCATTAATCTGGTGTGTTACGCAGCAAGTTTGAACTTTTGCAAGAATCAATGAGGTTTGATCTTATGCATCAAGCTAGAACAGTTGCGCTTCTGTTTATGTTTGCGGAGCAATGCTTATGTGAATAAAAGGCTAAATCCAATAAATAAATAAAATCCAACCTGTTCATGAAATAAAGGGATCGTGTCTCTTCAGAAAATTTTGGACTAAACCGCTCGATTAATATAGATTAGTTTTACAATTTCTTTATAAACTTTTTGAAGCTTCAAAAAGGTCGTTGCCTAGACGGAGGGACGGAAAGCTCTCAGATTTAATCAAAAAAGATCATTTGTGTTGGAACGGGTTTGGAACGACATGAGGGTGAGCAATGGGCTCTATGCACGGCCGTATTTCCGGTGAAGGTCTAAGGATGCTGGATTACTTCCGCCAATCGTAGAGTTTCAAATACTATACCGATAATTTATAAAGGTTTATATACTCTATGGATACACTAAAACATTAGTCACAAAAACCGACAAAACAGACACCCCTCATTTTGTTTATGCTTCTTTGTTTATTATATGAAATAAACATAACTAAATATACAATTACATCTAAACGTATTCAAGTTTCGTTTCAAAGACGGGAGGACAGTAAATTTGGAAGACTAATAAGCCATAAACCCATTTTCCTCGGTTTTCATCCGCTTTAAATCTCCCCAAC
This sequence comes from Hybognathus amarus, assembly GCA_030378365.1. Classification (NCBI taxonomy): domain Eukaryota; kingdom Metazoa; phylum Chordata; class Actinopteri; order Cypriniformes; family Leuciscidae; genus Hybognathus; species Hybognathus amarus. Next base: position 69,025 of record JAQIUQ010004701.1, read on the forward strand.
CGGAAACTGAAGAGCAGCCTTGCGTCAAATGTGGAACTTATGCATGCATATATAATAAAATAAATTTTCATTTTTGGGTGAACTATCCCTTTAAAGGAGCTGTATGTAAGAAATTTATTTAAAATAATCATAAAATGGCCCTGATACATCACTAGACATTAAGAAATCATGTTCATTTCAAATACTTATATCACTGACAACAGTAGTCCAGCCAGGATATTGTCATTTAAAAAGTAAAGTTGCAGCCCTCAACTGATGTTGATGTTGTCATGTTGTGTTTTGGTATGATGCTCCACCCTCCACCGATCTACCAGTCAGCCGCTACAAATGTGTCAGATAAAAAAATGTTGGATCCTGCCACCTATCTGGCAACCTCGAGTCGGGGGGAAGGGGATACACTGCTCTACGGTATTTTGAATGTTATTGCAGTACCAGTTTTGGCCACAATCTTACATACAGCTCCTTTAAGTCCATATACCCACAGCTTTGGTAAAATGTAGACAACTATAAAAGTTTTGCCCCTAAATAAATGACATTTATTGTCAATTTAACTTACTTAATTATCATCATTCATTTATTTCTACACCAGTATGGAGTTTTCTTCAGCTTGTTGTGATAGTTAAGACATTCTAGGGCCTTTCTAGGGTTGGTCAATAATGTCTCCTCTTTCATTTTGGGCCTGGTGTGCTCTGTGGGTACTGGTATAGATCAGCTTTCAAAAGTTAGCCTAATTATAGTGATCATAAATTACTGACAAGTGAAATTACCATCTCTACCTCCCTGCAGTCTTCTAAACAGTGTGTCATCATATCCTTTAGAAATATTAGGAATACTGACCCAGAAAGGATTTCTTACCTTGATGGGGAGCTTCCTGTGCTTTGCTCTTTTTCCAAGTCATCTCCCTTGTACACAAATGATTCACATGCACTTAATATGAAAGAGTTCAGATGCAAAAGCCTCTAAGTGCCATTTGAAATTTTCTTCTAAAATGACCATTTTTATCAAGCTTGTATATTTAAGTTCAGTAATTTCACTTAAATGGCAATGAAGATTACCTATTAATTGTCATTTAAGTGAAATTACTGAACTTTAATATACAAGATTGATAAAAATTGTCATTTTAGAAGAAAATTTCAAATGGCATTCAGAGGCTTTTGCATCTGAACTCTTCATATATATATATATATATATATATATATATATATATATATATATATATATATATATATATATACATACATACACATATATATACATATACACACTCACCGGCCACTTTATTAGGTACACCTGTCCAGCTGCTCGTTAACACTTAATTTCTAAGCAGCCAATCACATGGCGGCAACTCAGTGCATTTAGGCATGTAGACATGGTCAAGACAATCTCCTGCAGTTCAAACCGAGCATCAGTATGGGGAAGAAAGGTGATTTGAGTGACTTTGAACGTGGCATGATTGTTGGTGCCAGAAGGGCTGGTCTGAGTATCTCAGAAACTGCTAATCTACTGGGATTTTCACGCACAACCATCTCTAGGGTTTACAGAGAATGTTCCGAAAAAGAAAAAAATGTCCAGTGAGCGGCAGTTCTGTGGGCGGAAATGCCTTGTTGATGCCAGAGGTCAGAGGAGAATGGCCAGACTGGTTCGAGCTGATAGAAGGGCAACAGTGACTCAAATAACCACCCGTTACAACCAAGGTGGGCAGAAGAGCATCTCTGAACGCACAGTACGTCGAACTCTGAGGCAGATGGGCTACAGCAGCAGAAGACCACACCGGGTGCCACTCCTTTCAGCTAAGAACAGGAAACTGAGGCTACAATATGGACCAGAACTCCCTGAGGAATGCTTCCAGCACCTTGTTGAATCTATGCCACGAAGAATTGAGGCAGTTCCTGAAGGCAAAAGGGGTTCCAACCCGTTACTAGCATGGGGTACCTAATAAAGTGGCCGGTGAGTGTGTATATATATATATATATATATATATATACTAATGTTTAAACAGCAGCAGCTGCAGTATCATCTTGTTTTGAAGACTAGCAGAGTGGCATACTACTCTTATGTTATCAATAAATGTGCTGCTAATCCTAGGATGTTGTTTAAGACAATTGATTGCCTACTTAAATCTCAAAAGAAACCCTGCTGTCCTGAGTTGTGTTATAATTTTAACAAATATTTCACAGAGAAAGTTCAGAGTATTTATAGCTCCATCTCCTTTGACTCTCCTTTGTTGACCACTGAGTCTTACTAAAAAAACTCAATCTCTACTGCCCTTTCGAACTTTGCTACTGTCAATGTAGACAATGTTTTTAAATTGAACATGACTATGAGTTCATCCACGTGCTTTCTTTACCCGTGTCTTCTTTAAGTGTTTACCACATGTATACCCTTCCATCATTGTAATTATTAACAACTCCCTAGCCACTGGCCAAGTTCCTTCAGCCCTTAAGAGGGCCGCTATCGCACCTGTTCTAAAGAAAAACCTGTAGCTAACTACAGGCCTATTGCGGGCCTGTCCTTTGTGGCAAAGGTTCTCAAATGAGTTGTTGTTTGCCAGTTACAGCAATATCTGTCCAATAACAACTTATTGGAACCGTTTCAGTCTGGTCACAGCACTGAGACTGCACTTGTAAGGGTCACCAACGACCTACTTGTTTCCGCTGACACTGGTGCTTTGACACTATATCTCATATCATCCTTCTTAACAGGTTGCATGTGTTGTTAGGCATCTCTGGTGTTGTGTTCAAATGGTTTGAGTCCTATTTAGTAGATCGTTTTTTTAGAATGTTTGCATGGGGAAAAATAATCTGAGGCCACATTAGTTCAGCAGGGTGTCCCACAGGGGTCAGTTCTAGGGCCGATTTTGTTCTGCATTTATATGCTCCCACTTGGTGACATAATTAGAAAATACGGTCTGGGGTTTCATTGTTATGCTGATGACATGCAGATCTATGGATCCTAATCTTGCAATCACAGCTCTGAGCGCATGTATGGAAGAAATAAAATCATGGATGCATGCCTGAGTTATCACTTAATGAATCAAAAACCGAATTTCTACTTGTTAGTATGACGACAGCCTTGCACAAGTTCAACTGTCAAAACCTGTTCACTGATCCTGATTTACTGGCCCCAGCATCACAGGTGCAAAATTGAAGTGTTATTTTTGATCCACATTTGTCTTTTGATGCTCATATCAAATTGGTTTCAAAATCTGCTTTTTTTTCTCCATCTAATAAATATTGCCAGAATTTGGCCTTCTATATCCTTACCAGATGCGGAAAAACGTATTCACTTATCAAGTTGAGACTGGATTACTGTAATCATGCACTATACACTATACTATGGTCTCCCTAATAAATATATTAAGCTACAGTATATCAAAAACTTGGCCGCACGTGTATTAACACATGCAACGGTTCAGCATCATATTTCCTCTGTTCTTTACGACCTCCATTGGCTTCCAATAATGATTTTAAAATCTTGATTTTAACATATAATTATTATCATAATAATTCATGGGATAACACTGGAATACCTTTGTGATCTAGTTTCTAGTTGTTCCTTCATTCAAAATAGTCCTCTATGCTCGCTCTTCTACTCTACAGCAGTGCTCCTTTAAGGTTAACGCCTCATGGTTGTGAAATAACCTTCTTTTTGCGTTAAAATTTTTCCTTAAAAATTCCCCAACTTTGGATTGCTTTAAGAGGTCTTTAAAGACCCATCATTTTAAAAATTGTATCGTCTTTGAAGTGTATTTTGTCTGGTTTTATCTTTTTATCTGGTTTTTAATTAATGCTTAATTATTTTATATTTGCATACCAAACTGTATAATTGAATAGCGGGTTTGGGTTGTAGAAAAGCGCATCGCAAATAAAATGGATCATCATCATGATCATCGCCCAGCAAGTGACAGGGGGTAGGACAATGGCATTTAGAAATGCCACATTTATCCAGTTCAGATTCAATCATCTAATTCAATAAGCTAAAGTCAATAGATAGCTACCAAAATAACACACAAGTTGCCTCACAAAATGAATGTGTCAAAAATCCAGAAACAACACACCCGTGTAGGACAATAACTTATAAGTTTGCAAATGGCGCCACCTGCTGTACAAAATAAACAATTACTTCAACAATCCAACACCACCAAATGTGCATTACACCAACCACTACTGTAAATTTAAATTAGATACCATGCCAGAAAGCTCAAAATCTACTGAATCAAACACACTATTTTCCATTTTAACTGCAAGAGACTTCATACATGAGGTAAACAACAGAGTTTATTTACTACACAGTAGATTCAATAGTAGAGGTTCCCTGTAGGACAATAAAAGAGGCAAAACCATGAACCATGTCCAGAGAGCACAATATTAGTCATTAGGGATGGACTTTTTTTCAACCCAGACAAATAGCAAGGTACTAAACACGAAGCATTCAAAACATCTTTTCAACCACAGAAATTGAACCTGGAAACCACCTAGAACACCCCTGTGTCATTCACATTCATACTAAAACTATCTGCAAATTCTAACGTCCAACACTCTCAAACACCAATGTATTTTCATGATTTCCAGTCAATCAAGCTAAATGATTTTTAAAATAATTTTATAGAGATATAAAATACAAGTTTAGCGTCAATTTTTAGTTAAAGAGATACTTTACAACAAAGCAGAATCAATAACATAACTGTTAAAAAGTTTGGGGTCGATTCGATTTCTTTGTTTTTGAAAGAAGTCTCTTAGACTCACCAAGCATGAAAATATAGTATAAAAACAGTAATATTGTGAAATATTATTACTATCTAAAATACTGTTTTCTACTTTAGCGTGAAATACTTCAGCGTATTTTTTTTTGCTCAGGAAACATTTCTTATTATTAACAGTGTTGAAAACAGTTGAGCTGCTTCATATTTGAATACATTTTTCAGAACAGCAGTTATTTGAAACAGAAACTATTATGTCCCCACTTTTGTTAAATTGATTGCATCCTTGCTGAATAAAAGTATAAATTTCTTTCAAAATCTTTTAAGATTTTACTAATTTGTATTATCATTTCAGACCTTTGAAACTCCCTGGACTGTAGGAAAGCAGTTCAAGACACCAGTTTAATTATAACCAGAATTAGTACACACATGATGTGGAAGAGACTTGTTTTTCAGCTTCAATGATTATTTAAATAACCAGCAATCCAAACTCATTTCTAATCAAAATGCAGATGGACCGACTGTAACTGTCTAACTGACACGCCAGACATCTGAAAATAATCAGGCATTAATCGAGTTGTTCCAACAACAAATAGCTCAGAGCAATCGTGTAAATCCTATTAAAGTGGTGAATCCTCTTGTAGAGGCAGTTTTCAGAGATTACCAGACAGTGGCAGCATTGGCTGATATGCAGGGGGAGGGGCTGACACTGTTAAAGATGACCTCAGGCTCCACTGGCATATATAATCCGTCATCGCCTTGCAAAACTACAAGGCGTTTTCATTGGCTCCCAGCCACAAGATTTGGAATAATCCAAATGCTAAAATGAAAATTTGTGTGTGCATTTTATGAACTAGGTGTCTGCTTACAGAGAGATGTCAAGATGAAAAGGGTGTGTTCTCAAAGTCAGCAAGTATGTGTGCACCAGCTTGTCAATGTATCCATGGAAACAAAGGCGAATAAACATGGGTGGTAAGGGGAAGGAAATTATAAAAATAAAATAATTTGGTGGAGGAAAAATGCACAAGCTAAAAAAAAGGCATAAGGGTGGAGGAAAAAAAAAGTTGTGGTAGTCTTTTCTTCAATATTGTGATGTACATCCAGGTGAAACAGATTCTCAAACAAGAAAAAAAAAATGTGGGCCACACTTGACCATTGGGATCATTGATCATTTGCTCATGTGAGTGACCAGGAGATGAGAAGTTATACTGTAGTACTGCCCTCAAACCAGCGAACACGTCATCAGAGAAAGAAATGTCGTTGCAAGGGGGAGGGGAAGTTATTTTGATTAAAAAATATTGTGCATGAACAAATCCTTTATAATAAAAGCTGCAATATTCCATAAAAAATAAGAAATTTTGATTTCATGGTGATTTCTTTTAATCTATCATTTTAGACAGACAGACAGACAGACAGACAGACAGACAGATAGATAGATAGATAATAGAGACAGACAAACAGACAGATTATACAGACACACAGCCAGATGATAGAGACAGACAGGCAGACATACAGATAGATGATAGACAGACAGACAGACAGACAGATGATGGATGATGAGAGACAGACAGACAGATGATAGAGTCAGATAGACAGACGGATGATGGATGACACACAGACAGACAGACAGACAAGACAGACAGACATACAGACAGACAGACAGACAGACAGATGATGGATGATGAGAGACAGACACACAGATGATAGTCAGATAGACAGACGGATGCAACAGACAGACAGACAGATGATGACAGACAGACAGACAGACAGACAGACAGACAGACAGATGATGACAGACAGACAGACAGACAGACAGATGATGACAGACAGACAGACAGACAGACAGACAGATGATGGATGATGAGAGACAGACACACAGATGATAGAGTCAGATAGACAGACGGATGACAGACAGACAGACGGATGACAGACAGACAGACAGACGGATGACAGACAGACAGACAGACGGATGACAGACAGACAGACAGACGATGACAGACAGACAGACAGACAGACAGACAGACAGATAGATGATACAGACAGAAATACACTGACCTAAAAGGATTATTAGGAACACCATACTAATACTGTGTTTGACCCCCTTGCGTCCTTCATAACTGCCAAAGATGCTCTATTGGGTTGAGATCTGGTGACTGTGGGGGCCATTTTAGTACAGTGAACTCATTGTTATGTTCTCATTGTCAGGAACCAGTTTGAAATGATTCAAGCTTTGTGACATGGTGCATTATCCTGCTGGAAGTAGCCATCAGAGGATGGGTACATGGTGGCCATAAAGAGATGGACATGGTCAGAAACAATGCTCAGGTAGGTTGTGACATTTAAACAATGCCCAATTGACCTATGGCTAAGCCACGCCCTCAAACGCGATGAGCCAATCACAGTGCGCAGCTAACCCAATACACTCGGACATTCTCTGCTTCCACTTCCATTGAAATGCATTGGAGTTAGTCAGTTTTAATTTGTTTTTTCTTGTTATTCTAAGTTTAAAATGGTCAAACGGTATGCATGGGGTACATGCAACTCTGACACTAGGTTCCCAAGAGGCTGGGTGATGGTGTGTATTTTTTACACCCTTTCCCAAGCCACATCTTAAAGGACAACTTCGGCGCAAAATGAACCTTTGGTCTAATTACACATTGTTACCTAGTCAACCGTTATCTGAGATTTGTTTTCATGATTGCCGAATGTAAATAGTTTTATCTATAAAAACAGTTTAGCCTATAATGCTAGTATAACGCTAGTACATTGGGCATAGAGTAATGACAAATAAAAATCGCTTGTTATTACCACTAACAAGGCTCAAAATAGCCCCACAGTAACACAGTAGCATAATAAGGTTCCCTACATTCAAACCGAGGCATTGAGAACTTTGTCAGTGTCCATACAGTTTAATAAAAATATATTTTATACACAGAGTCAACTTCGCGAATACAGGAAGAAGCCATCTTTGAAATATAGTCTCTACCAGTTCATCTACGAACGCCGATCGAAGTGCGCTGAACTGTGCAGAATCTCATATGGTCCGTCCGCACTTGGATCGGCGTTCGTAGATCGACTGGTAGAGACTATATTTCAAAGATGGCTTGTTCCTGTATTCGCGAAGTTGACTCTGTGTATAAAATATCATCTTATTAAACTGTATGGACACTGACAAAGTTCTCAATGCTTCGGTTTGAATGTAGGGACCCTTATTATGCTACTGTGTTACTGTGGGGCTATTTTGAGCCTTGTTAGTGGTAATAACAAGCGATTTTTATTTGTCATTACTCTATGCCCAATATACTAGCGTTATACTAGCATTATAAGCTAAACTGTTTTTATGAGATAAACTATTTACATTCGGCAATCATGAAAACAATTAACAGATACTCAGATAACAGTTGACTAGGCAACAATGTGTAATTAGACCAAAGGTTCATTTTGCGCCGGAGTTGTCCTTTAACCGAGATAAGTGTCTTCTCTGAAATAAAGTTATGTGGTAGCTAGACCACAACACTAACTAAACACGGATAAATTAAACATGTATGTAACACAAGAATGTATTTTGAATGTTATGTTATGTAACATCTCTAACGTAACGTTAGTCTAACATTAGACGTACATTAAAAAACATTAACGTTAGCTTCTAGCTGTGTTGTACATCATGCCAATTAGCTTCATTGACGTATATCTGTAAATAACCGAGATAACAAATATTAACAATGTTGTGCTGAATGATTAATGTAAATACTTTAGTTATTAGATGGACTATAGTCCATGTTCTCGTTCTGTTTACGCCAAATTCTGACTCTACCATTTGAATGTCTCAACAGAAATTGAGACTCAGACCAGGCAACATTTTTCCAGTCTTCAACAGTCCAATTTTGGTGAGCTCTTGCAAATTGTAGCCTCTTTTTTCCTATTTGTAGTGGAGGTGAGTGGTACCCGGTGGGGTCTTCTGCTGTTGTAGCAGAAGACCCCATCCGCCTCAAGGTTGTGCGTGTTGTGGCTTTACAAATGCTTTGCTGCATACCTCGGTTGTAACGAGTGGTTATTTCAGTCAAAGTTGCTCTTCTATCAACAAGGCATTTTCACCCACAGGACTGCCGCATACTGGATGTTTTTCCCTTTTCACACCATTCTTTGTAAACCCTAGAAATGGTTGTGCGTGAAAATCCCAGTAACTGAGCAGATTGTGAAATACTCGGACCGGCCCGTCTGGCACCAACAACCATGCCACGCTCAAAATAGCTTAAATCACCTTTCTTTCCCATTCTGACATTCAGTTTGGAGTTCAGGAGATTGTCTTGACCAGGACCACACCTCTAAATGCATTGAAGCAACTGCCATGTGATTGGTTGATTAGATAATTGCATTAATGAGAAATTGAACAGGTGTTCCTAACAATCCTTTAGGTGAGTGTACAGTGTTGTGCCTGAACGCGTTCATTGAACTCGTTCACATTTTGGGCGAACGTGAACTGAACGTGCTGTATTACTGCCTGATGAACATTACTGTACATTCTTGTGTCTGTGAACGCATGCTCTCTCTGTTTAATTTCGTTCAATGGGGTGCCAGATTTCTGCCTTCCAGGCGAAAACCCGACTAAAACAGTAAACAGGTCTTAAAATATAGATAAAAAAAAAATCCAATCTGGCAACACAAGCCATCAGTCATGCACCGCAGCCGCCGCATGCATCATCAAAACAAAAAGCAGCATGTAGTAGTAGACAAAGCATCAAGAAGGTGTCATATGATCATTTAAATGAGTTTTATGACAAGGCCGGTGAGGATGGGAAAAATTGGTGCAAACTTTGCCCGCCTATAAAATTATTGCTGTCTATGGTTATATATGGGCTGTGGTACTAAAAAGAAAAAAGTAAAAAACCTTTGAACTAGTTCATTTTTGGAACTTGTGAACTTAGTTCAAAATTGTGAAGTATGAACCATGAACTGAACTACTTCATTTTAAAATTTGTTACCTGAACTTTGAACTAGTTCATGTAGAAAGTGAACTTTCCCAACACTGCAGACATACAGACAGATGATAAGACATCAGACAGATGATAGAGACAGAAAGACAGACAGACAGACAGACAGACAGATTTGATACAGACAGACAGACAGATGATACAGACAGACAGACAGACAGATGATACAGACAGACAGATGAATGACCGATAAAAACCCGCTGTACAGGTGTGAATTTTGGGTCCACTCACAGACCAAGAGTTCACTAAACGGGACAAAACTAACAATAAAAACGTCGCTAACTTTTCGTTTTTCCCGGAATCGTTCAAAAGTTAAAATTTCGATTCCTAGTTTTGATATTCACAGTCCGTCGACCGGAAGAAGAAACCGCTGAACAACACCAACAAAGAAGCATCTACAGGAAGTGTTGGCATAACCGCGTCAAGTCGAACATGAGTAGCTTACGTCGGCGGTCCAAAGTGTGGCTTCACTTTTCTAAAAATAACGAAATCTCGGCAAAATGCAACATTTGTGACAAAATGAGTATTTGTGACAGAAGGAGTATTTCCTTCAGAAAGGAGTATTTCCTTCAAGACCATTGGTTAGCAAGGTTAGCTAAACTTTTTTGACCCTGCCTCTTAAAAGAATCAGAATCGAGAATCGTTAGGAACCGGAATCGAAACAAGGAATCAGAATCGTTCAAATTCAAACGATACCCAACCCTACCCTTAACTGAGGAAAGTCTTGAGCATAATACAGACTCCGTGAACACAGTCTGGCTATAGAGACGGGCATTACAACCTACCCGAAATACTTCCACCAAAAAAATCAAATACGGACAAACTCCCACTCCTGCTAGGAGAAACCCACGAGCTCAAACCTGGCTGCCAGGAATGTGAGGTCCTGTCAAGAAGAAAGAGCCTCCGGCAGGACAGAGCTACAAACTACACGCCTAGAAACACTGATATAAATATTAAAAGATTGAAGATTTTTATTGCTATGATTATTTAAAATATTATATATATATATATATATATATATATATATATATATATATATAAACAATTTTACTATTATTATTTATTTATTATTATTATTATTTTTATTATTATTTATTATTATAATTTGTGATGATTATTTAATGAACAAAGCACATAGACCACATAGATCGCCATAATCACAAATATTTCTATTACAATTAATTGTCATGCCAAATTTCATAATCGTGACAGCCCTAGCCCAAATAATAATAATACTGTTTCATCACACAATGTATTTCCAACGTATAACATCTAAGCATTCTTGCCCACCCGACTGAAAACTGGCACACATTCAGTACCCTCTCCACGCTCGGAGAGAACCCACAAACAGCTATTCGCTTGGCTTTACTCTCCTCCATCATGCATATAAATGGGGCCACCTTCTCTAAACTCCGACACTGTGATTACATAAGCCGCCATCCTAGAGGAACAGGAAGCTGCATTACTCAAGCCTTCTTTATGTCCCACAATGCCGTTCACTTCCGCAGTTGTCTTGTTACACAATCTGGGCTCATATCGCTGTAGGAAAAAAAGTGCAAAGCAAGACCTTTTTTTTCTTTTATTAAAGCTTGAAAAACAATTGTGAGAGAACGACATGCCATCAGCTGCTGGGAAAACTACACTGCTTTCTCAGATGTCAGACTATATTGAAGATGATCAAGTATAAGTGCATAATCTATTTAAACCAAACAAAAATACTGAATCAAGTAAATCATAAAACAAACACAACAAAAATATTTGCCGGTTGTGTCCAAAGCTTAAAAGGGTCATGAACTGGCTTTAAAAAAAAAAAAAAGATTGTTGTCTGAGGTCAACTTATGACGTTCACCTGGTTTTTACATTAAAAAACATCAAATGAATATGTAATAGGCTATTTTCTACCCTAGTTTTGAGCAAAGCTCAAAAACGCTCGTTTTTTATGGGCGTCTCGCATAGACCAATGCCACTTTTGCGTCATCGAGGGTAACGCCCCCTTTTGGGGAAAAGAAATGGATTCCCCTGAGAACAGAACTCGCTCTAGATCTGCTAAGTTTCTTGATAGCAAAAATGGTACAAACTTAAAGAAGCTACTGAATACGGGGTTACAGAGGGGTCCCTCTGAAATGGTTGAAAACCGGATTAATGACCCCACGCAGTAGCCAAATATGGACTATTCAGACATCTAACGTTACCACTATCTCGTGGAATCACCAAGTAAGTAGCCTTTTTTTGTCATCAACACACTCATATGATAGGGTGACCAACTGTCCTGTTTTCCCAGGACATGTCCTGTTTTCATATAACAAGAATTTAATATAACAAGTTGTGTTTTACTGTCTCTTCAGAAGCTCCAAACACGTGAGCAGTGCCGCTGCTAACCATTTTGGTGCCCTAAGCATAATTCCTTTATGATGCCCCCCTCCAAAAATAAAACATTTTCATTTAGGGGGTATGATTTATAAAAAAATATATAATATATATAAAAAAATATAAAGTTACACTTTAGAAATGCTTACTATTAACTAGTTTCATTACCTGGTTGGTTTCATGGTTTTATAATCACTATAGTCCCGAATTTGAGGCAGGCTGGTTAGGGGGTTCGGGGTTTCCCCGAGAAAATGTTGGATTTCTCTGAACTACAGATGTGCATTTTAAGACGGTGTGAAGGCATAAATAATAATAACAGCTTTAAAACCATGTCAGTGGGCAGCTGATTATTTTTCTCTCCTCGTCAGCATCACACTCTTTTTCTCTTTGTTTTTATCTTGCCCTGTCTCTTTCCCTCCTAAAGTTGGATTTTTTTTAATTTACTAAAGGCTACAATTTGTATTTTATTCTCAATATGTACACACACTGTGCCTAACATGATAAAAAAGGCTTTGTTCATGTTTCTTGTCCCCTCACAATGACAGTAGCCTAAACTATTACACGTAGGCCATATGTTACATAGGCCTATTTTCAGTTAAAAATGGCGAAATTAGACAAAACTATATTAGTTTGCCTAATTATTTTGTCATTCGTTTAACATTTATGACCAAAAAAAAAAAACAACTGTCAAATATATACTTACATCTTATCTCACACTTGACCGTACACTGAAGCGTCGAGTTGCACTGTTAAAATTCGCGCTCAGCGTCTGTGAACATAAAGCCCGCCTACTTCGATTTGATTGGTCATCTCAAATATTCTGACACTGACGAGCGGTGACAGACCAATGAGGCTCTGAACACACACACACACACCCTGTCAGCTGTTTCTGACGTGCTCTCTGCTCGGTGCCGCTGTGGATTGAAGATGAAGAACGCACTGAATCTGATTATAACAAGAAGTTTGAAGATCGATTTTCATTAGGATATTTTTGGTGCCCTACGCACAGCGCGTGATGCGCAGTGGTGGGAGCGGCGGCACTGCACGTGAGCAAAAGCGCCAGTCTCATTGGTCTGATAGTTTTTGACGCGGCACGTCAAACTGAAAAAACGAACCAGAGGCGTTTTAAAAAAAATTACGCTTTTACGCGTGGCGTTTTACGCGTGCGGTGTGAGCACTCACATTGGCGCCCTTTGTTTAGTCACGAGGCGTTAAACGTTGGCGAATAACGCGCTGAAATTCGTCCCGGTGTGAACAGGCCTTTACACGCTTACCGGTCATATCCGATCTGTGCCACATGAAGAAAAAATCTGATTTGGGTCACTTGAACCATGCAGTGTCAATGAAGCCTTAGAAGATCATTGAATTTAAGGAAGTGTATTTTTTCTTTGCAATAAATTGACCAAAAGTGACACTAAAAACTTTAACAATGCTACAAAACATTTCTAGAATTACATTAGTGCCTTCTTAATACGCTAATTATCCTTAAAAAAAATTAACATTTTTTCACAAATTTGAACAAAACAGTTCCTCCTGTTCACAACAGTTCAAATAGTAAAATAACTGCACGGTAGTTGTAATAGAGCTGCGATTGTGTTTTGAGATGCTTACCAGCAGAAAAGCGGAGGAGGTGACAGAAGGGAGGCCTAGCCAGGCACTCGCCAAGGTCGCAATCCTACAGAAGTACTAACAATCTGCAAAAAGAGAAGAGAAAATCATTTTCATTATCACCGCTAAAAAGAGCTGTGATATCAATGACAGAATGTGCTTTTAAGCAGCATTTCTCCTTTTCAATTCCTCTAAAAATGTCAGTCTTTCTCCCCCTTATTTCGCAACTCAAAGCCTAGAATAATCCTCAACACAAAGCCACACTAATATATTCTAACAACCTAATCACTCAGTGCACATTAAGTTCCTAAATTTAAACTTGCTTCAGACGTCCTTCAACATTATGTAGGTTTGTTATACCACGCCTGAATAATTTGCCCATAACCAAAGAAACAGTGTCGTCTTGTGTCAAAATTATCAAAACAATTACTGTGGGCAGCTTTAGTCTGAACGGCTAAAGGGAATCAACACCTCAATATACCACAATACTTGAGTTTGAACATGAGTCAGGGCAGGGGATGTGCTAGATTTGTAATGATCATGTTCTTTGGTTTACCCTCTTCATGAAACGCCTGTAGGTTGAAAAACTGCCCTAGTGGTAAAGCGCTGGGAGGTGTTCTGGCCACTTCCTCTTGTGCAACACTTCCTCCCATTCACGACAGACTTCAGCTTTCCATTGTGCTTGCTAGCTTTACCCTTACCTTGTGTCAGTGTAAACCATATAGTGCTGCTAACTTTCAAACCCTAACCCCACTAGACACCAGCAGTGTTAAGAACGTGGATTATGCTCAAATAATGACATTTGTTGAGAAGAGCGTTTTATTATGTTTCTAAACAAATCAAATTAATGATCTTTGAATGGTTGATTAGAAAATGGCCAAAGAAAATAAACACACACACGTACACACACAGAAGAAGGGACCAGTGCCATGTCGAGACCAGAATTTCATAAAGACTACTGACCTTATTTGACTTGGGCTAGCAAGAAACAATCCAGAACACTCTAACATCATATCCAGAACACCTTAGCAAACACCTAGGCCTAGCAACACCCTACCATCCAAAATGCCCTAACAACTGAATAACAATGCAATGGCATAAATTTGGTTTCTATTCATATCCTGTAATATTTTTTTTATATAAATCATAACATTCAGTTCCTTTAGTGGTTTTTAAATGTCTGCATTCTAAAACAGATGTCTGAATTATTTGTCAGACATAACAAATTTAAAATATGATTTAGTAACTTACAATTAAACCATCATCATGAAATTCGTTACAATCCTTTTGCAAGCTTTTATCCACTATGAAATTAAAAATGTAATGTAATATGAAATTAGTTTTAGTTCTTTAGGACACTAAATTAAAATCGATGCTAAATTAATCAAAACAATACACACTATCACATATATTCACATGGCTTTTAAAGAGTTTGATTACACTAAACACTATCATTATATATTTTACCCATGTCACTTCAAATAAGTATTTTATTCATCTTGGCTTCTTCAGGCTTGCTGCTCTAGTCTGTGTTACCGGTGTTACAAGAGTACACTGATTACATTACATGGACACCGTGGCACCCACATACACTGTAGTTTTTATTTTTTCTAAATTATGGAAATAAAAAAAAACCACATTTAGTTCAGTTGGACAAAGGACACTAAAATTAAACTGAGAGTGTCTGCTTAGCTCCATATAGCCAGAGCTGCAGAGTCGCAGAACGAGTCAGATTTCACTCATCACATGACAAGAGGGATGCAGTGTTTCCAAGTCTGCGGTTTCCCTGTGAAATTGGACGACAATCACACTGTTTCCACAGGTAGTTTTTGTAGGTAAAGTCTCTGGAAAACAAAATTTTTTGTGGGAGACCCTTCCCCATGGAACGCCATTGAGCTAGTTTTGCCTGTGATTGGGCTAGTTTAGTTTTGGCCGTGGTTGGGCTAGTTTTGGCCGTGGTTGGGCTAGTTTTGGCCGTGATTTGGCCGTGGTTGGGCTAATTTTGGCCGTGTTTGGGCTAGTTTTGGCCACGGTTGGGCTAGTTTGGCCACGGTTGGGCTAGTTTTGGCCACGGTTGGGCTAGTTTTGGCCGTGGTTGGGCTAGTTTTGGCCTGATTTGGCCGTGGTTGGGCTAATTTTGGCCGTGTTTGGGCTAGTTTTGGCCACGGTTGGGCTATTTGGCCGCGGTTGGGCTAGTTTAGTTTTGGCCGCGATTGGGCTAATTTAGTTTTGGCCGCGATTGGGCTAGTTTAGTTTTGGCCGCGATTGGGCTAGTTTAGTTTTGGCCGCGATTGGGCTAGTTTAGTTTTGGCCGAAACCAGGCTGGTTTTGGTTAGTAATAATTAGCCGGGTTTTATTGTGCAGACCTGACAACTCTGGAGAGATGACTGACAAAACGATGGCAGATAATTTGGTGAGCAACAAATTGAGCACCCCTTACAATCAGTTCGAAATTTTGTTCAGATCGAGCTCAATCAGATTGATTAAGGTGTACATTAAACCTTTTCAGTCCAATTGAGCCTTCAGAAGCGGAAGTGAAAAACGAACACACGTTCATAAACAATTCACCGCTCTACAGTAATTTGAAAGGGATTGCAGTACCAGTTTTGGCCACAATCTTGCATAAGGCTCCATTAAAATACTTTCATTTGTGTTTCGAAGATGAACATAATGAAACTTAAAGGATTAGAACGACATGAAAGTTAGTGAATTTTCATTGTTGTGTCAACTATCCCTTCAAAACTCAATAAAACATTCACCCTATTCTGAGCAGTGTAAAAAGCAAACTTCATTAGAAAAACATCCAGGACTCTCTAAAAATGCTTGACAAACTAACAACTGTGAATTCCTGACCATGTGTAATGTTACTCTTTGTAAAATACTCTTAGCTTGACAGATTTGTCAGAAGGTCAGATAACAAAGGCAGTTAAAACTCTGCTTGCACAAGTGTCACGTTTCCTTGAGAGGTGACATCATTCATGCCTCCTCAAACACATCTGAGGTCAGGCTGGTGAGTTCAAACTGGCAGTTTCTTTGCCATTGAAATTGCAAAAATGTTCATTTGCTTGTTTCACAATCTTCAGTCTGTCTAACAATAATCCCCAACATGATAAAAATGCTGAAAATTGCTGTTTAGATCCAACATTGAGAAAATGTAACGGTTAACTCAACAGAGCAGATAAAACCATGAAAAAGAGCATGCCTAACCAACCATGCAGTATGTATCTCATGACTACCCATTGGTTCGGTGGTCAAACAAAGAGTTGCGAGAACATGGATAAAATGGAACCCAGTTCAGATAAGTTCACGCATTCACTGGCATTGTTGTGATGCTTTATATTTAGCCAACAAACCATTATTACAGGATATAACGCGATTCTATCATGCGTTGACAGAAAGATGGATATCTACAGTAGAAGGCTGCTGAGTGGCAGAGGACGTTTTTTTAACTAACAGCTCCAGATTTGGTCTCTAATAGATCTTTACAAAATCTAGGAGAATGTGAATGTAGATAATTTGCATGCATGGATGCAAACAAACTAAGTTGACACATTAGGTGTGTTGGTAATTGGGTTTTAATGGGCCTGTGCTTTAGGAGACACAGTCTAGCCTAACAAAAACACATTAAAGATGTTAAAACGTTAACCTTTCCTTCATACTTCCATTCTGAGAGTTGAGGAAATGGTCTATAAAATATATGCTGGGACACATAAGTTGGCCTATTTAAAAATTACACCCAATTGAGTTAACAAGCCTGTTGATGTACACTAGCCTAAACTGTAACAGATAGCCTACACCAGGCATCCAGCACTATCCAAATATTATCCAACATCTGTTCATTCCTAACAATGTTGATGGAGAACAGCAGCGAAATCCAGTCACTGCAATTAGCAGAGCAGTGGGAAATGCTGGAGTGCAACTGGACCATCAGCTGCCCATTGTGTCAATGCTTTGAGAGCATGCTCTACTCTGCAGGACAACTAGATCTCACATTAGAGTGAAAATCATTCAATGGACTGCCAGAGGCATAATGCAGATCACGCTTTGTGAGCTTTGCATGGATCACATTTTCTCTTGCATGCCTACAGCATTACAGTACATACATGTAAACATTATGAAGCCAAATCCTAAGTGTTATGGTCTATGTATGCAGCATGATATTTATTTTCCACAAGTAAAATTGAGACAAAATATTTTGTAATGGTAGATATATCCTATAGATCAACAATATAAGAACATTTTCTTTACAAATCTTTACTAAAAGACAACACAAAACACCTCTAGGTTCATAGTCCACAATTCACTTGAAATACTGTATAATAATAACAACAATCTTTATTATTAGGGGCCGATATCAATTTAAAAAAAAAGTCAGATAGCGATATATCAGCCGATATTATTAATCTGTAAATTATAATACAGTAGTAATATTATGTATGTGTATTATAGTACAGTACCAGTCAAAAGTTTGGACACACATTCCTATTGGTGTGTACAAACTTTTGATTGGTGGGTTCTAGGGCTGCAACAAACGATTACTGTATTTTGATAATTCGATTAATCTAACGATTATTAGAACAATTAATCGACTAATCGTCGATTATTTTGCCGGCTAATCATTAGACTAAGTTTGGAACAATTATTTTTCAATTATTTAAAACAATGACTTATATATTTTCTTACTATAATATAAAAAAAGAAAATCAGTTCAGCTTTTGAAATAGTTGTTTTAATGAACTTAGAGCCAACTAAACAGGTCATTCTCTTTAAGTTTTCAGACATTTACTTCAGGACACAAAAATGGTAAATTATTATATCTGCAAACCATTAAATATAAAAATATTAAAATCTGTTTTTAAATGACAATTGAGCTGACAGAGATGTTCTCATTCACCTTTTAATTTACAAAATGAAAAAAAAAGTGACTGCCATGATATTCTTCCTAGCATCTCCTTTTGTAAGTCTTCCATGATTTTGGAACAAAATACAGGCAAGTGATAAGACTATAATACCCAATAGTGTTACAATAATAAAACCAGCCCTATTCCAAAGCTGGATCAAGCTTTATTCTATGCAAAATAAATCCTCACATTACTGTAATTATATTATTATTGATAATATTATTACTATTATTAGTAGTATTGCATTATCTAAAAGAGATTTACCGCTAGTTAGTTAGCTCCAGCTGGAGAACATTCAATTCTCACCGACTCCTCTTTTGCCGAGATGTTTTGCACTCCGTCATTTGCACTCACGCCTTGCATGTATTGCACATGAAAGCATTGTTGGTTTTAAGTTTTGTGAAACTTTCCCAAACCTTGCTAGTTCGGATTTTTTCTTTCTTTTACCGCATTAGCATTTGTAAAGGGCTGCATTACACTCTAGCACCACAGCGCCATATCGGTCAAATTGCGATATTGCACGCCCTTACATTAAGTCATGTGAGATCAAACGACTACTCTACAACAAAGATATTAGTCAACAATTTTTTATTGTCGACGTTGACAACAATGTCGACTTATCGTTTCAGCCCTAGTGGGCGCGTGAACTAGCCTGACTTCGTCATACTCATATTCTATTGAGAATATGAGTCTGAGACCGCTCCATTAAGCTTTGATTATGAGGCGTGTCGTAACCGAACCAGGACAAAACAACAACTCTGCACTCAATTGGATAGTCGGTAGACCTACAACCAATCAGAGCAACGCAGTAAGTCAACTCCTTTGCATAGCGCAGTTTTCAACTACAGAACTTACTTATTTTAGAAGTTAAATAACGAGTGTTGCTTCTTTTACTTACTTCTCCATGAGTGCGACCAAAGCAGAAACCACAACGACCACAGGCACATCTTCTTAGTGACCATCGGAGCCAGCTGATAAGTTACACTTTTCCCGAATCATGTGAGAAGGACGGCAAAATATCTTTCTGATCGACAAATGCCTTGATTGCAGTTCTCTGTTTGTCTATTAAAATGAATGCGCTGTCGATTTATTTTACAACAGACGCGACAGCGGAACGTTGATAACGTGATGATTACTTGCAGATCAATCTGTCCATCATCGTATAAAGCCCACCCTGGCAATTTGATTGGTCGAACATTGTTTGCCTGATCATAATTACTCCTCAATGGATTCGAGTCCAGACCGAACTTCCCGTCCAAAAAATGTTGTGGGCGGAGTTCGGGCTGGCATCCAGGCTACGCGTGAACTGCAACTCGTCTCATAAATGAACCGAAACTCAGCATATAGACCTGAGAAATGTATCTATATTGAAATGTCTACTTTTAAACAGAACAATTCAAAACGAAAGACAGACTGTTCTCTGCTGTAATCCGTATGAAATATGCATTTCTCTCTGGTATGTTCTCAAATGTCGTCAAATTTGCAGCGACACTGACTGAAAACACTTGTTTATTAATAAACAATTAAAATGTCTCCTTGCTATATTTGATGTATTCTCAATCATTACTTTTACCAGTTCTTTGTGGCGGCTTTTATGTGCTTTGTTGGCATCGCCACCCTTACATGAATCACCGCACCTGCATTTGAAAAAAAAAAAGAATTTATCGGCCATTATAAATGCCGATACGGATAGTTAGGAAAATGCGGAATCCGATATCGGCCGGCCAATATGTCTGGTCGGGCTATAATTATTATGTATTAGGTATCAATGAGCAACAATTTTGACTGTTAATGTTGATCTATAAATACATTGTTTTGATCGGATAATACACGTTTGATTCATGTCATTCATACACACACACACACACACACACACACACACACACTATTAATGTTTATGAATAACAGACCATAGGTTTTCAACGTCTCTCCCAACATTTCCTTCTCTCTAAATATTAATTTTCACCCTGAAATGCCACATTACAAAAGTAAAGTCCATTACAAACGATGTTCAAGTCACAGACCATATCAGACCTGGAACAGACCATATCCAATCTTTTTTTCCCCATCCTGAGCCTCAGTTTTATGCCAGCATACTAAATGAATCATCTTCATTATTGCATAAGCTGATTCCTGTGGATGACTTTATAATAATCATTATCAGTTGATCGAGCCTGGGAATGCTGCGTTACCATGGCAGCTGCTGAGATTCTGACACCCTAAAGGTCTAATGAGAATTCAGAACTCAAAAACATGGAACATCGTACTTGGAACGTCACCAAGGCAACAGCTTGGTTGGAACCCCTTGCTGTGAGGGGCTGGAGCTCTGGGAGAGGACGGGAATCATGATGCCTTTTATTCGACGAAGTGAAGCTAATTACTCCGGAAATTGACTAGTTTAGTTTAAGGATCACAGTGTAAACGTTACTGAGTGAGTGCAAGCAGAAGGCAATTTATTAGCATAATGTAGAGTTTGCAAATCCCATGAAATAATATAATAAGTGGTGGTGTTTGCTTATAACATCACTATATCTCTACTGGGAACATTTTACACAGTAAAAAAACAAAACAAAAAAAAAACACTACAAATAATTTGTGAACACAAAAAAAATTTATTTGAAAACACTACATTTATTTATGTTTTTTGCAAGAAGTCTCTTAGCTCACTGACAATTCAGCTTTATCATCACAATTCTAAAAGAAATATTAAAATAGAAACAATTATTTTAAACGAAAATAACATTTCACAGTATTCCTGTTTTTACTGTATTTTTGTTTAAAAAAAATGCAGCCTTGGTGAGCATCAGACAATTCTTTCAGAAACATTAAACAGAATTGTAATGTTTCCAAAATTTTGACAAGATTTTTGGATTGTTTTATAAGAAAACACTATTTCAGTCTTTGTACTTCAAAATGTCAAGTTTTATTTGTTTCATTTTGATTAATAGTGTTCAAATAAGTACATTTGAGTGGAAATTCCAAAGTAATATGTACTGTGTTTTGTCATCTAATCAACTGATGCAAAAAACTGACAAATGCGAATAAAATTTATGCAACTTCACCTGAGAATTCAATCTTTTGACATTAGAATTAGTTCACAGGGAGAGTCCACTAACAGGTTTGCCCAACACAAGTTTTTCCTCAACGATTTAGGAGACCTTCCTTAAGGAAAGAGATTCAACTAACTATGGTAAATGGTACAACATTGAACTAATAAGCCATTTAGTAATATTTGCAGTAAACTTTATTATATTCGTTCAATTATTTAGTTTTATTGTATTGTATTATTTTATTATATACAGACCCTGTATTCCTATTTGCCATTAATGCTAACGATTTTTCTATTAATTGATCATTAATTTAAACGACGATCGATCATGGGAATTTGTGAAAATTTACATCCCTAATCTATAGCATAAAAAAACTTTACGGCAATTTTTATTATTCTGATTATACGCTAAGATTTGTGGTTATTTGTCCCACCATTCTTCAAATAGGCTACCCAATGCGTATCACAATTGATGAACTCGCATACTTACTGGCCACTGTTTTATTCAACTTGCGTCAAATGCAAAAACACATTTCTATGGACGTATTGGATATTATTCGGTGGCGTGATGAACATATAATGCTGTTACTGTGGTTGCTTATGCTGCTGTCGTGTTCTTCACTGAATGAAGGTAAGGTACACGACACATCGTGGGGATTTGTAAACGACATTCGATCATATCATCTCGTGTAGTGTGTCATAGTGGGCGACAACCTACGTCGCGTCTGCGATGCTTCACGACATCACGACAAAAAGACTAGCATGCTTAATTTGTTTTAACCGTCGTCCACAATGGTTCCGTCACATGTATGAGGTTGACCAATAGGAGCACAAGCTTTTCCGTACACAACTTTCAAAAATGGCGAAACGAAAGAGAGATGATGGTGCTAATGTTAAAACTAAAAGTAAAAATATATAACAAAACAATATTTTACCTCAAGTTCTCTTTGGAGGATTGACAGCCCGTACTGTCCTCTTTGAGAAGGGTTCTCAAGTCTCACCCAATGGCCGTGAGACACACGCAATTCAACCAGTTGACACGCTCACATGCCACACCGTGTATTCTCACGCTGAAAAGGCAATGCCGAGCAATCCAGGAATGGGTCCATTGTCGGGTTTTCTTTCTTTTTTTCTGAACACAGGACAGCCAATACAACACTCACCGCTTCATTCATTTTTTGTTTACGTTCGTTTCCGGAAGTCACTCACTACTAGTTTCGCCTTCTCGATGACATCACGTGCGCCGTTGAAGACGGCATACGATGTCTGGTCAGGAAGCAACGTGTAGTCTGACAAGTGTCTTGTCCACGACAAGATTTTAGCGGTCAAAATCGCGTAATCTGTCACAGTGACTATCGTAACAGAAAATAAAAACAAACCGTGTAATCTGAACCAGGCATGAGAGAGATAATAATGCGAGATAAAAATCAGCGTATGCCACACAGTAAGCATAATCGGATAAAACTATGATTACGAGCTAGCAATATTCTCAAAATCCCATTTTGCATTACGAAGGTGAATGTAAACGTAGTCATGATGAAATGAAGTCTGAAAGGTTTGGAAGAAAATGAGTAAACGATGACACATTTTGGGAGAACTATCCCTTTAAAGTGCAGAGAGTACACACAACTACACAGGCCTAAGCCTACGCTAACTGGAGCCATTTATTTACCCAAGACAGACCTTGTCTAGAAGACAACAAATACAGAGAAACTGCTTGCAGTGGGAGGTTGAGTCATCTAACAACATTCTTTACTGCCTTCACAATTACTGTCTTTACCCCCACACCCCCTAGTGCTGTCTGTTTGCTTTGATCCACACTAAAACAGTGTGATGGATGGGGACATTACTGTCCCTGAAGGTGAAATCGAAGAGGTCGGTGAGACAACAGCATGGGATAAAAGGAAGCTGACATAGCAAATATAAGCACAACTAACACGTCATCCATAACGGTCCCTAAGTATATTATACACAACATAAGAAAACCCTTTGAAAAAGGATCATCTAACACAAAGCATTTGAGGATCAGAATCCAACTTGGTAGTGTGACTCCTAAACTGTACCTTAGTATGAAACCGAGTGTGACAAACGCTTAACTATGAAGATTAGCAAAGCAGCTGGTTCCATTAACACGTATTTGGTTGAGTGGAAATGATATGACCAATTATCAAACAGGTTGAAACTCATGTTCTCTTAGGTGGACTGTGTGTATCCTGACGATACAGAATGAAAAACCAATCAACAAGGTGTGTGTTAATTATCATCTCCTGATGATAACAGATCAATAAGCACTTAAACATAGTGAGGCACTTTCTTTGCAATATGACCAACACAGAATCAATGGGTATTGGATTTCACTCCCAAAATAATATTTCTTCTTTAAAATGGTTTCACATTCACCCTTAAGTACATTGACATTTAAAATAAATAAACAATGTACTTTGTAGGGCAACTGGAAAGTTAGCATAACATCGGCTTTTGAATGTTTACAGAACCTGCTCTGTCATTTGCTATATGTGTGGTTATCACTAAAACTTATGCTACAATGGTAAACCAATGGTTCATTTTAATAATACTCAAACAGTCAGAATATAAAAAATAGCATGTTACAAGTTTACAGATGTCATTATTTTTGTTAAAGGACAACTCAGGCGCAAAATGAACCTTTGGTCTAATTACACATTGTTACCTAGTCAACCGTTATCTGAGATTTGTTTTCATGATTGTTGAAATGTAAATAGTTTTATCTATAAATACAGTTTAGCCTGTAATGCTAGTATAACGCTAGTATATTGGGCATAGAGTAATGACAATAAAAATTGCTTGTTATTACCACTAACAAGGCTCAAAATAGCCCCACAGTAACACGGTAGCATAATAAGGTTCCCTACATTCAAACTCGAATCATTGAGAACTTTGTCAGTGTCCATACAGTTTAATAAGAAGATATTTTATACACACATAGTCAACTTCGCGAATACAGGAACAAACCATCTTTGAAATATAGTCTCTACCAGTTCGATCTACGAACGTCGATCCAAGTGCGGACGGACCATATGAGATTCTGCACAGTTCAGCGCACTTGGATCGGCGTTCGTAGATCGACTGGTAGAGACTATATTTCAAAGATGGCTTCTTCCTGTATTCGCGAAGCTGACTGTGTGTATAAAATATATTTTTATTAAACTGTATGGACACTGACAAAGTTCTCAATGCCTTCGGTTTGAATGTAGGGAACCTTATTATGCTACTGTGTTACTGTGGGGCTATTTTGAGCCTTGTTAGTGGTAATAACAAATATTTGTCATTACTCTATGTCCTATATACTGAGCGTTATAGGCTAAACTGTTTTTATAGATAAAACTATTTACATTCGACAATCATGAAAACAAATCTCAGATAACGGTTGACTAGGTAACAATGTGTAATTAGACCAAAGGTTCATTTTGCGTCGGAGTTGTCCTTTAATGAACAGAAATGTACATCTACATCCTAACACAAGCTACTACTAGGCTACTACTGTTAACTCAAGCTACAGTCAGATGTGCATTTTTAAGAGACAAAACATGCAATATTATTAATATTGCAGCCAGCACTGAAAACTGTGCTGAAGATACAGCGTCAAAGTCAGGCAACACAAACCTGTTTTAGGAAACAATGGGCCCTATTTTAACGATCTGAAACACAGGTATCAAGTGAAGCGCAAGTAACTTAGTGGGCGGATCTCGGTGCTGTTGCTATTTTACCGGCGGATAATTGACTCTTGCCCCTGACGCAAGTTTAAAAGGGGTTAGTCTGAAGTAGCTTCAATATTCATAGGTGTGGTTTGGGCGTAACTGGAAACAAACCAATAAGAGTGTCGTATCACATTCCCTTTAAGAACATGATGAATGAGGTGAGCTTGTTCCATGGTGCAATACTATTATAACGGTGCATTTACCAGACGCGCTTTACAATCGGTTCACAGCCTAGGAGATCGATGTTCTCGTCAGGGCCGTAAAAGAAAGAGAAAAAACATTGGGGATGGGACAAACCCACCCAAATTAGCTTCGGTTAAACATGCATTTAATAATTTGGGTAAATGTCTAAACTTTATGCCTATTTTTCCCATCGTCATGGACAACAATGATTTCCCTCATGTTTTACAATTTTTCTTATAAAAATGTATCATTTGCAAGAAATAAAATCCATCTGTGTAACTGAGAGAATCATCTACAGTGTATGCGCGTTGTTCACACTGTATTATGGCCAAGCATGCGCGCTTAAAATAGCATCTGAATGTACGCGCAACGCGCCACTGACTTTAGACTAAATTTTTTCTGGTCAGTGGCGCAGTTGTTTTCTGGAACTGTAAAATAGCACCAGGGATTGTTTGCACCGAAACACGCCTCCTTTTTTGCGTCGACCTGCCCAGGGAGCGCAAGTTCATTCTCTAGTTTACCGGCGTGTGTATGTGGAGGGAAAAGCCCGCTTTGTGCGGACGTGCAAAATAGGAATGATAAATGCGTCAGTGTATAAAGTAATTTGCGCCGGGTGCAAGATAGGGCCCATGTCACCTGAGAAACTAATACATTATTTTTTTCTAGATATTATGTTTTTCCAAATGTTATTGGGAAGCAAAAATCTGCCTATAAATTTGAAAGAAAGACTTTATTGTGACAATTTTGTGGGCCATATTGCCCAGCCCTAATACGCAGACAGTTAAAACTGCAATTTTTCCCTTACATTTTATGGTTTTAGATTTAATAGTTTACTTAAATTAAAATGTGAATATATAAACATTACTAGCTAGAATTATTTGATGAAACATAGTAAGTGTGAGTCATAGAGACCTCACAAACTAATCCGAATTCTGGGAGTCACGAATCCAATTCCAAAATGATTCTTATTAAATAATTAGTTTACCAACATGAAAATCTTTTCTTTATTTAATTACATATGTAAGTACTTTTTAAAATAATAAATATATATATATATATATATATATATATATATATATATATATATATATATATATATATATATATATATATATATAATATATATATATATATATATATATATATATATATATATATATATATATATATATATATATATATATATATATATATATAAATATATAAATAAACAACTGTAGGCTATGTTAAAGGGATAGTTCGGCCAAAAATGATGCATATGTCAATCTTGTTTCAGACGAACACATTTTCAGTTATTTAGAAATGTCTTAGACCTTTCTGTGGATATAATGTCCTTCAAGTCCCAAAATGTGCATAAATCCTTCCACAAAAGTAATCCATCAACTCCAGGTTGATAAACGAAGGCCTTCTGAAGGTAATCCGTGCGGTATTGTCATAAAAACATACATATTTAAAACTTTATAAATGAAAATATCTGACTTCCGGCAATGATCGTCGCGACGGTTCCTTTTCATTTATAAAGTTTTAAATATGTATGTTTTTACGACAATACGCACACGGATTACCCTCAGAAGGCCTTCATTTATCCCACTGGAGCCGGATGGATGACTTTTGTGAAGGATTTATGCACATTTTTGGGACTTGAAGGAGCTGGACCCCATTTCTTCACATTATATCCACTGAAGGGTCTAAGACATTTTCTAAAATAAATGAAAATGTGTTCGTCTGAAACAAGATTGACATGCATCTCGAACGGCTTGAGGGTGAGTAATGCATGGTTTAAAATCATTTTTGGTCGAACTATCCCTTTAAGAATTTAAAACAAATATACATTTAAAACTAATATAGCTTCAAAACATAAAAGCAAGTATATAATTAATAATAAAGAGGAACAAAGAAACACAACGTTTCTCAAGTGCAGTGAGTGATTTTGCGCTCACATTTTTACTGTTTGATTATTAGGCCTACTAATGACATCATAGACAGCGGGAAATCTAATAAGCTGCATTTACACTAATGCAGAAATCTCTTTTGAAAAATAAGATGTATTTGTCCTGTCTGTTTAATCCCTTAAGACATAACTGACTGTGTTTACATTCATTTGACATTAAAGCATTTTATGATGCAACAGTACATTTAAGCAAATTTAACACAGAGTCACACATACATACACAAGCACTCTTCACAAAGAGCAAGTGAGCATTTGACATTGAAAGCATCCTTCGGTCAGTAAGCTTCATATTTTGAATACATAACCCTGCAGCATTACAGACGATATGATGCCTCCGTAGAGCATTTGAGGAAAATACCAGCGGTGAGACTGCTGAGCATAACATATCAAACAATTGAACCAAATGATGCCTGCGAATGTCTTTAATTCTCTTCAACCTTTATGAAACCCCTTTTTGCCATGTTCAATTGGTGTGTGTGTGGAATTGGAAGCAAGCAGAATATTCTAAAGCACACACGTCATCCAGTATGCGGTTAAAAAAAAAACAAGCTCAGAATCGATTCTGAAATTCAGTTCTCAGAATCGTTGAGAGAGATTTGGCCGATGCATCGATTTTCCTCCCACCCCCTAGTAAATTCACACATAAATGTTAAAATGTCTTAATGCAGATTAATAAACCTTTTCTTTTGGGCTAAGAGGAAATGTAGAGCCCTGGGCGTGGACCATCTAAAACCAGCCAAAGCCTCAAGCATGAAGAGTCATAAGCTGACTAATGAGGCAAAAACAAGCTCTGACTCGATATCCCTTTAGGCCTGAGACACCTCAGACATTATCAAAACCAAGCCAAATTCTCACACAGTGAAGCATGACCTCACTGGAATAAGCAATCTATGCTGCTTAAAGTCGGCTCTATTTAAAACATGCCACTCGTGTTTCCTGACTAAAAAGCAGAAAGTCTAGTATTCTGCTTTTCCTCAAGATTGGCATGTTAAAGGCAACAGATGGATATTGTTGGGTTTCCTTCCCAACTGTTGGCAACTCATCATCTGTGCCAGGTTTAACCTGTTCAGCCATCCTCACCATGGAAACGAGTGGGAGGAGAGGTGGGCACACAATATATGTAGAGTGTCAAAGTGACACAGCCGAAGTGAAATCTGAAAACAGGCTCATTGTTGCCGAACAAAAGAAATTACAGAACTGCGATTTAATTGGGCAATTTAATTCTAATTTAGCAATTCAACTAAATCGTACAACATGACATTTTATTTTGTGTCTGTATTTTTATCTTTAAAAGACATGAAATGGCATCTGCAACACATTTAACTTTAAAATGTAGTCTTCTTTTTTAAAGAATGTAAGGCAGGGCTTAAATGTGTTCACTAGGATTTGTTTGGGATGTTAAAAATAGTCTATAATAAAATTGTTTCATATTTTTTTACAGTGGTGCGCTTTCGTGATTAAGTCCAAACTTAAAATCCAAATAAAAATTGAGTATTGCTAAACTGCGGGACATGTTTGATTTTAAAGGGATCAGTTACACCCAAAAATTGTAATTGTCATCATTTTCTCACATCTCTAAGCTTGTTCCAAACCTGTAGGAGTTTCTTCTATTCTGTTGAACACAAAAGAAGATATTTTAAAGAATGTTGGAATTAAAACACTAATATAGTAGGAAAATACTACGGAAGTCAATGGCTACCGTCAGCCGTCTATTAACTAACATTCTTCAAAATACCTTTTTATGTTCAACAGAAGCAAGAAACTTATACAGGTTTGAAACAACATGATGGTAAGGAAATTACAACATTTTTATTTTTGGGTGAACTATTCAGTTAAACAATGTTTTGAAAAGCACATTAAGCTGCAAAAGAGACAGTGTTAGGTGGCTTTGTGTGCGCGCTGCGAGTTGACGTCGAACGTGAATAAGCAAAAAGACTGAGACGCTGTATACACAAAAATGTCAACATTTGGAGAGAATTAACAAACAAAATGGGTTATATATTAAAGGTAGGAAAAGCATTTTGTTTTTGTTTAACACTTTTTTTAGTGCTGGGCGGTATATCGGTTTATACGAAAACTGGTGTATATTTTTGTTGTGAGATTAATTTTTGAAGGGGTCATATAATTAAAAATTCTCATTAGTATTAAAAAAAAACAAAAACAAACAAAAAAAAAACACAAATTTTACCTGGTCGGAATCAGCTGTTTTCAGCATGCCGTTTCAGTGCATATATGCCTTTAAATAATAAACCAGTCCTTCTGTTCTGCTGGCGTTTAGACACAGTGAACGTGGAGTGTTGCCTTGACAACAGTTGAGGGTATATTTTGGAGAAAGAATGGCAACGGGAGTCTCTGAGGAGCACATCTGTGCAACCATAGATATCTATATAAAGGCTAGATGTCTCACGGCGGAGTATTTACTAGGGCTGTCAACTTTAGTCGTTTAGTCGACTAATCAGCTCGATGCCGTCTTGGTCGAACTGAAATTCTTATTGGTTGACCAGTCGCATTTTTTATTTTTTGCCAATAGAAATACATTTTCAATGATTTACTCCTTGATATTTATTCCTTTATAAAGCAGTTATTTATTACTGTATTCTAAATATAATTAGCCTATGTTTTATCCCCATCTTTAAATGCTTTAATTTAGGCTATTTCTTGTAACTGCGCCACAGTTTAGCGCACACACATAACACACTCGGGAACCGCATGGCTGGCTGCGCTGCTGCTCGCGCTCAATAAGGGATGTACCGGTAGGTAGTTTTGCTGTATTCATTCAGTTCACGCTACTTTAGTCGACAGAATGTCCAAGAAATCTAAATCTTTTGTCTGGCTACATTTTTGTGGAGGTAGGCGACGGTGGCGACCGCGTTGCTCCATTATGAGCGCGCACATCGCGTGCCTATTTGAAATCAAACTTGAGCGCGCAAAAGACGTGAGCAGCTCTTTTAACGGCTTTATCATACTGACTCAATAGATTGTTTTCTTAATAGGTTTTTCTTTGTACACTTGACTCATTTGAAAGTAGCCTAAAATAATGTAACAAAACGAAATTAAACTTATATGCTATCTTACAACAGAGCCTCAGATTTCAGATTGTTTTTTAGGCTATTTTGTCTGTTGTTTTAAAACGCCTAACAGATCGGCTGGACAAAAGTTAACCCATAGCTTTGTAAGTAAAGAAGAATACAGCCTGTATAAACGAGTGCTTTTGTTAGGATTTTTCATTATGTGGCAGATAGCAGTTATATTATTTTGTAGCATGTGGTGTGATCAGGTGCGCAATTGTGACTGTCACTATAGACCAAGGACAGAGCTCCTCACTTGCAGTTAAAAAAATCACTTAATATTCAAAGAATTGTATTATTATTATAGTTTTATTTATTTTCAATGTTTTTTCGTTGTTGTTTTATAAATGCTCTATGACAATTGTTTAAAAAATGTTCAATCAAAACCGTTTTTTTTTGTTTTTAGTCGACTAATCGTCGCGACAGACAAGACCTTGGTCGACTAAGGATTTCTTTGGTTGATTACAGCCCTAGACATTTATCGCCATCATCGGCGGCCATCTTGTCACAGACAGGCTTTCTGGCGGGCTCTGTGGTATCTGATGTAAGAAAATGCTATTTACAAACGGTTTGGTTTCTTACAAATGTTATTAACGTGGCTATAATTGTGGTATGGTTAGTTTTGTTATAAACGGCAGTCTGTACTCTATGAGTAATAAGTGTATAAATGCACTTATCATTCATAAGTATACAGTATCTGCCGTTTACAACAAATCAGACGTTTGAAAATCGTAGAAAATCTGAGCAAGTTATGGTGATTTAAAAAGTACATGCACCATTAAAATAATGTTACCAGTGAGCGAGCTGCCTGTGACAATATGGCCGCCAGGTGCTGACGTTCGACCTCCATTGGCCAGCAGCCCGGACGAGATATCTAGCCTTTATATAGATATCTATGTGTGCAACCGGATCAGTTTGAACTGGAGTCGGACCTGGAACAAGGTGATGGCTGCAAAGAAGTACGACAATTAAGCCTCGAACTGGACGTTTCTGAATGGTTGGTTAATGTAATGTCACTTTGATCTATCTTTGCATGCACTGGCAGGCTAGAGTAGTGAGATAGCGAACGCTGTGTTTACTGGTGTATACGTTAGTTCATTGACAGATTGACATTACAACTAATGGTCATGAAAAACTTTTTCCTGCGATTCAAAGATTAATATAACTTTACTACAAAATATTTGCGCAATATGAACACATAAACGTTGATCATGGGTAATATTCCCATCATAAATAAACCTTTAATCGGTTCAAATTCTGAACCGAACATTAAAAATGATTTCTGTGCACCAAGAACAGAACAACACAATCGTTTAGTACGACATTCTTGTCAAATGATACAATGTCCTACCTGCCTGTCAACATATGTATTTTCATACCTCTTAGGCAAATGAAGAGCGACTTTTCAGGAGTGACAACCAATAGGAGTGAAGTCAGCGCTCTTTATGCGTTTCTATGTCAATATATCAATGCTGAAATGAATCTGCAGCAGTCAGGTGGTACAAATAAGAGCTCTGGATAACGCTTTAGATTACAGCCCTGAAAGTACTGCGCAATTAAGATGAATTTTCAACGTAACTTTTCGGTAATTATAGTGAAGTACTTACATGTAATTATAAGGAAACAATATGTAAAGTTTGGGAATACAGGGAAAACAAACTATATAAGACTAAGATTTACATATTCTACTATAAAATATGCAACAATCTTTCTTATGATACAAGAAAACTTTTTTTTTCATGTTTCAAGGCAAGTAAAGCTAAAACAATTGCATTTTTTTAAAGAAATTCTGGAAATATACTCTTGTTTCATGTAAGTGGTGCTAGTTACCCTCCTCTTCAATGTAACTACAAGAGTACAATAAAAATACATACAATCTAATATCACAGACTAGGAAACCTTTATTTGAAAACAACGTATTAACAGTTGGCCTGAAGAAATGGCCTACAGTTTAAAAATATTGTAATTTCTTACAAACACTTCAGAAGACATTGATCCATCTATTGGGGTCGATTACTACAGTTATTGCAGAATGTGCTGATTGATGCTCCAACTTTTAGAAACACGTGAGCTTGTATTATATGTATTGTATTCCCAGAGATGTATTTTTATTTTTCTAAAAAAAACTTAATTAGTGTTAATCTGAAAGAAGGAAAGTTCAAAACATCTGGATGGGCATGAGGGTAGAAGATGAGTAAATGGTGAAGGATGTATTTCTGGGTGTACTCACATTAATTTAATAAAATAATACAGAATAGAGACATGATATATTCAGAGATCAGCTTCATCAGTGGAAAGAAAGAAAGAAGAAACAAAAGGAAGAAGCCAAGAAAGAGAAAAAATGGGTTTGTTAAAGAGATTACAGTATACACATAGATATGTACCCTGTAATTTTTAGCCTACAGCATGTATTGGTTCACCATAATATTACAAAAAGGTATGTTATTGATAAATTGCTCTCAAATGTATGATTTTCATAAAAGTGGAAGTAAATATGCCTTTTTTTATTCTCCAGGCTGTCGCACATTTATTCCCCAAACTTTGCATATTGTTTCCTTATACTTAAGTACTTTATCTATAATTGCCAAAAGTTACACTGTAAAGATTGCTCTAATTACTTTCCAAGCTGTAATCTAAAGTGTTTCCCGAGCTCTGGAAGTTGTTTACATTCATTAATATTGTAATGTATGTGCTTTGAGACATGAGTCAATTTAAAGCAGTCTCTCGCCTTTGCAGACACTGCTGTTCATGTCTTCTGAAGGACAAATGGCTTTGGAGAGCGTTCTGAAGAGAGGGTTGGATCTCATGCTTTCAAAAGCTAGCTTGCTATTGCCTACCAAAACAAAATCTCCAAAACAAATACGAAACACGAACTCAAAAGGATCACACTTGATTTTGATGCATCAAGCCCTTACAGTTTTTTTCTTTTTATTTCATTTTTAGCTATTTTCAGATACATCAAGCTAAACTAAATAAAAATAAGAGAATGTTGCCTTGGCACTAACTGAAATAAAATACATTATTTTATTTCAGTTAACAATTATTTTATTACTAATGGAAATTAGAGCCTGACTCGATGAAGGATTTTGAAGGCTCGATACGATACAAATATTTGTTGGTTTTAAAATCCAATATTCCCATATATCGGCCGATATATTTTTTTATTTCAGAAAACGCGCAACAAAACACTAACAGATTTCCGTAACATTATTATTTGTAGTTATTTACTGAGTTTTTACTACAATAATATGATAATGTATTTTAAAAAGAAACTTGTTTCTTTTATTGTCACAACTAGTAGCCAGGCCGATATTATCGGCCGAATATTAGGTATTTTCCAAATGGGTATCGGACAGTTATAATGGCCGATAAATGAATGCTCAAAAATAAATAAAAGCGGACGAAATACGCTTGAACCATGTCATGAGTGTTGGAGTTGTATAGTTTGTCCACCAGAGGGCACTCTACACAGTCCCTGTTGGCAACACTCGTTTGAGTTGGTCACGAGACATACATTCCTTGAAAAACAATTAAAAGATCATCCCCATCAGTTCTCTTAACTCAAATGAGCATGACAAAAAGTTGTGACTATCATGCCCAGTTTTGCTGCTGTTAAATAAGCCGAGAGTGAAGCGGAATTAGCTAGTAATAGTTACGTTACTGTCTTGACTTACTGTTTAACTTTTGACAATGTGACTGAAGTATGTCTTTAATAGCGCGTGACAGTTATAGCAATGAGACGCATCATCTCTCCTTGGCCTGTTATATTGAAAATGTATGTTTTACAATTTGCAGTATGACGGAATCCATTGTTAAATTATGGCTCATCATAGACCAGCTAACCACAAAGCTAGCTAATGCCACTATCATCAGTCTTTTCTGTTGTGACAATAAAAAAATAAAAACTTTAAGTTTATTTTTAAAATGCATTATCATATTATTTTAGTTAAACCTCATAAATAACTACAAATAACTAATGTTAGGGGAATTTGTTAACTGTTTGTTGTGCGTTTCTGAAAGAAATCAAATAAAATAAATATATCGGCCGATATATCAGAATATCGGATTTTAAAACCAAAAAATATCTGTATCGGCCTTCAAAATCCTTTATCGGTTCGGGCTCTAGTCACAACAGAACAGACTGATGATAGAGGCATTAGCTAACTTTGTGGTTGGCTAGTCTATCATGAGCCATAATTTATGGATTACATCATACTGCAAATTGTAAAACATACATTTTCAATATAACAGGCCAAGGAGAGATGATACGTCTCATTGCTATAACTGTCACAAGAAATACTTCAGTCACATTGTCAAAAGTTAAAAGGACAGTCAGTCAACTACACTGTAACGAATTGCGACAGTAACCATTACTAGCTAAATCCGCTTTCACTCTGAGCTTATTTAACAGCAGCAAAACTGGTCTCGAGTGACCAACTCAACGAGTGTTGCCAACAAGGAATGTGTAGAGTGCCCTCTGGTGGACAAACTATACAACTCCAACACTCATAACATGGTTCAAGCATGTTTCGTCCTTTTTTATTTTATTTTTTAAATAATTGTTTATCGACCATTATAACTGCAGATAATGATAGTTTGGGAAATACCTAATATTGGCCGATAATATCGAGCCTGCCGATATATCGGTCTGGCTCTACTAATGATGGCATTTTTTTGTATGCTTTCAGTTTGAGTTATGGTTAACTATAATAACCTCTCTAAAGTGAAAGAGAGATTGCAAAGTTCACACCTCTAGGGGTCTTTTTCATTTTTTTTTCAACTTGTTTTCATTTCATGCACATGGGTGCAAGTACCAGATGTGTGTGTCAAATGTTTTCATTTCTAAATAACTTTTCACAATTGAAATGTCAGAATCCTGATGTGGCAATCAAGGGAAATCACACAACAGTTACTGGTTGACATGTGGAGACATGAAATTAAGACAGGCATACAAGCTGCTGCAAGACAGAGTACAGAGATCACCTGAGGTAAAATAAAAAAAAATCAATTCAAGTCCACAGGGGCATTTATGTGTGTTAATGACGCTTAACACCAACACATATCAGTAAATGACGTAGGCTAACACTAAAACATCATTCAGCCTTCAATATTCTTTAAGACACATCTACAAAAAGTAAAAATCAGTACAAGACAAGCACACACATAAGAAATATGAAGTACATTTCCAGTGGTTAAGGCCAATGTGACGTAAAACAGGAAGTTAAGTTTTGCGAGCCAGTTCAGAAGAAAGATTAGCACTAACAATAAGCTTCCTTATGTCTTTCATAGGCAAATTCTACAGATTAGCACTCTTAAAACAACAGGTCTATAGTATTGAGATCACAATTCTCCCACTATAAATTTTGCTATAGTTTAACTAACTAAACGCCCAACACATAATTCTTATAAAATTGCTTAAATTAATGTTAAAGTAAATGAGGAAAGAGGTGCACTGCTTCAATTACAAAATGTATCGACCATCACTGATTTATACAGTGCATACTTGTGAGTGTTTTACACCACCAATCCTTTCACTAACCTCCAAATACACACACTTTCCTAGAACATTCATACTGGAATGAAAAGATTAGCGATAAGTGCTAATAACAATAATGTATGCACACTGGGGCTCTACGTCAAAATAAAAAAATATTGGAGTAAAGTTACTGGGTGCATCTGATGAGGACAACTGTATGCACACCTAAAATTACAATACCATGTATACAATAAATGTTTGGTGCCATGTTCTTTTTTGTTTGTTTTTTTATGCTCACCAAGGCTGCAGTTTAATTACCAAAAATACAGTAAAAACAGTAATATTGTGAAATTATAAAAATAAGCATTTTCTATTTTAAAGCATTTTAAAATGTAATTGATTCCGAATGACAGCAAATCAGATTTTTTTGTGGAAACTGTGATGCATTTAGTTTCAGGATTATTTTATGAACAAAGTTCAGAGGGTCTGTCAAATCATAAATTGTAGTGTATAGGCTATGCATTAAAAAATATTTTATATTTTAAATCAAAAACATACCAAAAATACTCATCTTATACTCGTATATCATAAGCATAGGGGTACAAAATGATTTTTCACTCAACATACTGATCTGGATTGCAATCAAATCTTGGTTTGTCAGAGTGTCTTGGATATGCGAACGCTTCAATATTTATTTAAGTATTTACTTTATTTCTATTCTCAATGATTGTGAAGGAGGTTTCTCAATGTATTTTTGCTAAGGCAGTGACAAACTACTGTATATTTAGAAAAAGGATCAGCTGTCCCAATTAGTGTTGTCAAAATATTCGAGTACTTTCGATTACCAGTCGGTACTAAAAAAATTAAACGTCAGTGGTACCAAGTGCCGGTGGTACGAAATAACCCGGATCTCGAATGCGCATGCATGCACGAAGGGCGTGAAGTTGCGTCCTCTTCATGAAAGCACGGCGCTGCTGATGTGGTTTCTGTGTATACTAAACAGCAAAACGACTATTTAAATATGAACCCTGCATGTTGCGCTTGTCTCTGTGAATGAACGACGCTGACACGCGCTTTCATTTAGCAGTTAACGTTACCTCACACACACACAGCACGCACAGAAGCACGAAGTGACGCTTCGCGCTGTTTTAGTCTCTGCTGCCTCACGATATGATGACATGATTCATGATCCATTCATCTCCAAGAGTTACTTCATGAGCATTTACCGTTTAAATATGAACCCTGCATGTTCTGCTTGTCTCTATGTGAATTAACGGCAGACGCGCAGTTTCATTTAACGTTACCTCTCTCTCACACACACACACACACAAACACTGAAGCAAGAGTGACAGCTTGCGCTGTTTCAGTCTCTGCTGCCTCACGATATGATGACATGATTCATGATTCCATCTCCAGAGTCACTTCATAAGCATTTTACCGTTTCATTTGAGAAAAACTATCATCATATCCATAGGGTCGTATCATATCATATATCATACACACACAGAAAGTCAAAGGTCTCTACGGCAACCCGTCAAAATAAAAGTTTGGTTTAACTTAAAGAAATGGACAGAAATAATTATATTAGGCTACTGTACAATATATTTAACTACGTCTCCATTTATTAAAAATACTACTGTAGCCTAAATCCACTGAATGCTGTATTTTTCACTTGATTTTTATTATAAACAATATTTCTCAGTATCATCAATATTTTCGTTTAAACAACATGCTATAGCCTTCAAAGCTTTCATAAATGTACCATCATAAATAATAAAGTGATTGAATTTAATTTAATATATTTTTTTCAAGTAGTTAAATAAAATTAAAAAAAAAACTAATTTTGTTGTGGTACCGAAATTGGTACCGAGAACCGTGACATTTTAATGGTATCGGTACCGACTACTGGAATTTTGGTACCGTGACATCCCTAGTCCCAATGCAATTTCCTGTTTCAAGTGGAAATGCATCAACACCGGAAAAAAAACTGAGCTCATCATCATACCATTTCATGGGGTCTCTAACAATAAAAAATTATTCATGAGCTTCACCCAAAAAAAAAAAAAAAAAAAAAAAAAAAAAAAACAGGTTTGAAATTCACTTTCCTCAACAACAAAAAATTCGGAGGAATTTCCACTTTTGCAGCCAACAATTAAATATGCACTGCACAAATATCACAGCTGATATTTTAGCCATGAATCAAGAGAAATAGGCTGAAGTCCTGGAGGTCTTCTGACATTTGTGCTTTTTTCTGTTACTTGTGACATTTTCATGGCTAAAGTATTATTACATTGTATTCAGTACAAACTCTGCTACAATAATATGTCAGCAGCATGTATGTAAAATTTTGTAGTTTTGAGATAATGACGTTTATGCGTGGTTTGTGAAAAAAAAATTGTGAGCTGGTATCACTGGCGATACTGTGGAGCCCAGGGGGTTAACATGCAATTTACACTTTGAACTCTATAACAAAAACAACAGCAGTGAGCAAAACGTAGTTAAGAAGCAACTGATCATAGTAATAGATATGTTTGCACAAGCTGTGCAATTCACCGGCATCACGTCGACAGATGAGGCAATAAATTACACAGCTATGATTGTTTTTATTTTATACTACAGGGCAGTTGAATGCTTGATTCTGATTGGTTGAGAAGCGTTCTAAAAGTGTGCAATTATTTTCAGGGAAACCCACGGCTAAAGTAGTTTCAGGTTGGTTTGAACCAGCATTACAGTTCCATATCGAGTTCAGAATTCAATTCATAACAAGAGAACACTGTGCGGTCCCATGCGCTTGATCTGCAATTTTTCGATGTCTAACTTCACAATCAATTGACACGTACAGTTTAATTTTCCTATCTATAATAGGCTAAAGAGAAAATTAAACTGAACGTATAAATAAATGAATAGTCCTGCTGCACGGATTTTCGTAATTATTCCAGATAATATAACAAATAATTATTGATAGGCTTACTTGTTAAAAGGGCTTTGTGTTTTTCATTTATTGGGTGATCTACTGTCAATTATAGAAAACAATAATGAACGAATTAATTAAAACGAAGTTAATAAATAAATAAATATAATATTGACGTGCATGCTTTTATGTCTCATTATTTCAACGTCTCTCTCTCTCTAATAACTGCATTAATAACTGCATAAAGCCGGGACAGACTAGTTTAGGCCTACGACAGTTATGAATGTAATTGAATATTTCTGACTGATCATGCCCATATCGCGCGTTCAGCACAGCAGCACGTTCAGTCTGTGTTCACACAGTTGGTGTTTAGTAAGACCTGCTACACTACAGTCGATGGAAACAGTCGGTCTTCAAATATTTCAGCGAATTGTAAGTGTGTCCCACTTCATTACATTAGTCTGCTATCAGTGGTTCAAGCCTCCTTTACTATACCTCTAAAGGACGTTTTGGAATTAGCAATGGAGGCATGGGATTAGATGCGTAAGAAATTAGTCCTACATACAAGAGCGCTTTAATGTCAAAAACTTGACAAACGTCTTGATATGAATCATTTGAACAATGTTTTGAGGTGTGGTAACTGTAGTATAAGCAGAACAATTGACCTCAGGGCCGTTGAATTATTCGAAAAATAATCCGCTTTGCGTTCGTTACCGCATTACCACCTCGGGTGTGCATTATTTTTCTAATAATTCAATGGCCTGTCGGTAATTATTCCTTACATAAAGTATATTTGATACTATAGACTATAAAGACCTGGCTATATCAGGCAATAGTTTGAATTAATCCTTTTCTTTACATGAAACATTGACATTAACAGTACAGAATGGCTCTTTTGGCATTACCCTGCCTGAACCCCGTCAGAACCCAGTAAGAAAAGAAAAGCTTAATCAGTCCACAACAAGATTTAGATCACCAATTAAAAGCAATTAATACATGAAAATTCTTATATAGTCCCTTTAATACAGTTAAAGGGATGGTTCACCCAAAATTGGAAACCTTGTAAGACCTTCGAAACACAAATTAAGATATTTTTGATGAAATCTGAGAGCTGGATCACTGGAAGTTTATCAAGAGGTGAGAATATCTTCTGTGCGCAAAAAACAAACAAAAATAACGACTTGATCAGACTAACAGATTTCCTTCACTGTGGGCCTCGAGTGAGTTCACTTGAGTAACAGCGTAACACCGCATCCTAACTACACGCGACGCGATCAAATTCCAGCGACAGCAAGTGTGTCTGTCCACACTAGACGCGACGCGACTGTGAGATGCCACATATTCAGAACAGCGTGTGAGCTATGGTGTAAGCAGAGTCTCTCTGTGAAAGCGCACTGTTGGCCCGCAGTCGCATTGGAAATGGGTAAGGACATAATCAAATCAAGAAATAACATTATTAAAAATCAGAACATTAACAAAATATACTCATTGACTAATTTTGTGATGAAGTACAGTTGTATGTTTGCATATAATTCATTTTGAACGCTATATTATCTGCTTTCACAATCTGAGGTAAATTATCCGTTATCTTGTGGCACAATGACCTATTTTTAACTAAAAATAAATAATGTGTAGATCATAAACAGTGTAATTTATTCATTCTGTCAGCCGCGACGTCGCAGAAATAGGAACCGTTTCTAAATTAGAAACTTTGCGCGTCAGCGTCGCGTCTGGTTAGGACAAAAACTCTGATTAACATGGAAAAGATACCTTTTATCGCGTGTCGCGGCGTGCGTCGCGTGTAGTTAGGACACGGTGTAAGCTTTCTGTTGTTGTACGTTACACACATCACACACGACCAGCGCTCGGCCAATAGTGAGCTCACGTGTGACGTAGCTCTACGCTATCACACTACGTTAACTGACTAGACGCTCAAAGATGAATAGTTGAAATAAAGTCGTTATTTATGTTTGTTTTTGCGCTCAAAAAGTATTCTCTGTCACTTGATAAACTTAAGATTGAGCCACTGTAGTCACTTGGACTATTTTAACGAAGTCTTTAATAACTTTTCAGGGCCGGCAAGTTCCAGTCCCTTAGAAGCCTATGGAGGAGGGATCCAGCTCTCAGATTTAATCAAAAATATCTTCATTTGTGTTCCGAAGATGAACGAAGGTCTTACAGGGTTGGAACAACATGAGGGTGAGTAAATACTGACAGAATTTTCATTTCTGGGTGAACCATCCCTTTAAGGTCACTATTCATTCAAAGCTTCTTCAATTGTGGACTGTATACAATTGTATACTATTAATCTGAAATGCTTACTAAGGCAGTCTTCTCTCAAACAAACAAACTCTAATGGACACACCTAGGCTATCACTTCCACATCAGGTCCAGAAGCGGATAACGAATACCTTTATTTACGGCATCTGTCCGTTAAACAAGCAGAACCCACGATGTTTACTCCTCATGGTCTGACATGCAGGCAAAGCAAAGCATGCTATGCCTGAAACCTGGTCCATGTTTTGGAAAGAAGCCTTGGTCAAAAATTAAGTAAAAACAGTTTTCTATTTAAATTATGTTTTACTTATTTACTCCTGTGATGGCAAAACTAAATTTTCAGCAGTTGCTTCAGTGTCACATGATCCTTCAGAAATGAGTCTAAAAAGCTGATTTAAGGCTCTTTTTCTTCTTCTAATTATTAAAGTTAAAAGTTGTGCTGATAGTGATAGATATGATTTGAAAACCATGACAAATTTTATGATTATTTGGGAAACAAAGAAAAGCATGCATCTTTTTTATATGCATCTTATTGTGTAAGACTATGCTATATCCATCACCAAGCCCATTATATTTGGATCAAACTTACATAAATGATGATCCATCCAATTTACTCCCTGCACAACAATGATATAAAATGCAATCCCAGCAGGCAACATCCTCCAACACAAGCAAACAGGTCACACACAACAAAAAATCTCAATCTAACTATGACTTAAAATATAGGCTACGACGCTGACAAAAAAATGGCAAAAACCACCACATAAGAGTCTTCCTGTATGCTTGACTTCAAGCCTCACCGACATACCATAAAAGGAAAGGGAAAGAAAGGTGATAAGATGTTAATCTTGATATGAACTGCACATGGATAACTAAGATGACAGATATTTATTTAATGCTATTTGGAAATGCATGAGGAGATAAAGTGATAAGACTATATTCATCAGGGTTCGTCACATTATTATGACTTTTTGAAGGAAAAGAAAGAAATTGTATAAATTGCATGATATTGAGCTACTGTAGTACCTGACATAGCTATTGCAAATGCTATTTTGATTTACATACCAATAAATGCCTAAATCAATCTAATGATTTGAATCTTAATCAGTTTGGAAACTAAATGCTTTGCAAGTACTTTCATTAAACTGCACAATGCACTGGATAATTGACCCCTACATTGGACATTAAGTGCACTACACTTGACACTACTAGATTGGAATACATCCTCACTTGGAATATGTGCAAAAGATGGACCTTTGACTAATGCATTGTCACGATCGGTCAATACTTTTGAAAATAATTTTATATTAGACATTTCTAGCCAAAGAAATGTTGTAGACATGAGCATGACCAGAAAATGTGAGACATTTACATGTGTTTAAGATACAAAATAAAAATTCGTTGACGTAAAAACAAAATAGCATGACGTTTCCTTACCTATCATATTTTTTTTTAAATATTCTGATATTTCAGGGTTTTCAATGACAAATACAATGAACACAGAACAGCAATAGTATCTATTTCTGCTTATGAAAAGTGTAATCCCAGTGTTGCACAATGCATGGCAGAAGTTACACTGCATTGCATTGTATGACACAAATCTGATTTACTTTTCCCCATCCATAAAGGCATTTAAACATCGTCATACAATCATATTTCATTTGTTCCTGTCTATACGCTTTCAAACAACGGATAGCCACGGGTGCCATCGTGCTGAAAGCACACGTACCGCTCAGTCACATGCTGTACTAACGCTACAGCACCCATGCATAGAGTTATGAATATACACAATAAAGCGCAGTGCATGCAGCATAAAGATATAAGAAAGGAACGAAAACGCACCTTTGAATTTGAAGCAATGCGGGAAAACGTATGGAGTCCAGGTAGCACGCTATAAGCTCCAGGGAGAAGGCTTTAGATCTCTCTCTCCTTCTCTGTATCTGAGCCTCTCTCGCTCTCAGCTGTCTTACCGACTGTTATTTCCGGGTTAATAAAACGTCATTGTGTTCTTGTATTTTAAACCAAACGCTTAAATCAAGCACCACACATCATTATATAATATGAAAACCAAGGCGATTACTTTAAATTGTATACATTATCGTGTGCATTAGACGCGATGATTTGTTTTAATATAACTAAAGTTAATGTAGTTGTTTCAATAAGCGCCCTCTGCCTGCCAACGCTTATGCGACACACCTGACGGATGAACTCATTCCTGTTATGTAAACCTGTGCAAATGCAACAAGTTTTCTTTCACCCAATCACGCATGATATTATATTCACGTGACTACCGACGGGCTAGGTTTCATCTAATAAAAATAAATAAATAAATAAATAAATAAATAAAAAAACAGATGTTTAAATCTGAATGTAGGAATTTGTGGTATTAAAGTTGCTTGTTTAAAATGTATTACATTTACAGCCCTCATCTATTTTTAAACTTAAAAAAACGACTAAACTGTCATCATCACAACAAACAACATTTTTTTCATCACAACGCTTAATCCGGACTTTAAATAAAAGCATGAGAAATACATGATTTAATACCTATAGTGTAAAAAGGGCACTGGTAGCTTATTATAGCCACCAAGAAATAAAAATGAATAGGCTATGAAAAATGATAGAAAGACTGTGAATGCAACAGTTACAAGGAGATACATTTTCTTTGATTTATAAAAAAGAAGAATTGAAGTAGGCTTATGTGTTTTGTGTTAGGCGATAATTATGGATATGATATTTTTATAATAGACTAAGTTGTAGCTTTAAGACCACTCTAGTTAATTATGTGGTCGTGGTCTTTTTTTCAGCAGTTATTGATCACACCAGGACTCAATCATCATCAACCTTCCAATTAGTTACTATATATGCTCCCCTGTGGTTTAAAGTTATGCTAGGAACAAGACATAGTCTACATTTGAAGTTCTGTAGCTGTCTAAAACTTGAAATACTTTAACTATAATATGGCCAAAGAAAGGATCCACATTAACTTAGTCATCATTGGCCATGTGGACAGTGGCAAATCCACAACCACTGGTCATCTTGTCTACAAGTGTGGCGGAATTGACCATAGAACTATTGAGAAGTATGAGAAGGCTGCAACCCAGGTTAGTAGGCTATTAACTTGAGTTGTTTATGATTGTTTAGGTGGTAGACTTTCATTTCTCTTTTTTTTCAAAGATGGGAAAGAGCTCCTTCAAGTATGCTTGGGTGCTGGACAAATTGAAAGCAGAAAGGGAACGTGGAATTACAATTGACATTTCCCTGCTGAAATTCAACACCCAAAAATACACTTTTACCATAATTGATGCACCTGGCCATCGTGACTTTATCAAGAACATGATCACAGGGACCTCACAGGTATTTATACTATTCAGCTGTTTTTGAGTTTACCTGGGTTTCTTTTCTGGTATGAACCCAACCAAGTTGAATAAAATGGCAATCTTTCTTTACTACTTAGGCTGATGCTGCTCTACTGATCGT
This sequence comes from Hybognathus amarus, assembly GCA_030378365.1. Classification (NCBI taxonomy): domain Eukaryota; kingdom Metazoa; phylum Chordata; class Actinopteri; order Cypriniformes; family Leuciscidae; genus Hybognathus; species Hybognathus amarus. Next base: position 113,723 of record JAQIUQ010004701.1, read on the forward strand.
CTCTGCAGCAAAGGGTGAATTTGAGTCTGGGATTTCTCGCAATGGTCAGACAAGAGAGCATGCTTTGCTGGCATACACCCTTGGGGTCAAACAGCTTATGGTTTGCATCAACAAAATGGACTTAACCGAGCCACCATTCAGCCAGAAACGCTACGATGAGGTGGTGAAGAATGTTTCGGTGTTCATAAAGAAGATTGGCTTTGAGATTGGTGCTGTACCTTTCATACCTGTTTCTGGCTGGATTGGTGAAAACATGATTGCCCCATCTCAGAAGGTGAGGCCACTCTATGCACCCCATGAAGAACTAGACAAGTGCCTAAATCAGGGTTCCCAAACTTGGTCCTAGGAGGCCACTGTCCCTGCAGAGTTTAGCTCCATCCCTGATCAAACACGCCTGAGCAAGCTAATTAAGGTCTTCAGGATCAGTAGAAACTCACAGGCAGGTGTGTTTGATCAGGGTTGGAGCTAAACTCTGCAGGGACCGTGACCCTCCAGGACTGAGTTTGGAGAACTCTGGCCTAAATCCTGTTCCTGGATTATTACTTGCCTGCAGAGTTTAGCTCAAACCCTGCTCCAACACACCTGAGCTAGCCAATCAATGTCTTCAGGATCAGTAGAAACTCACAGGTAGGTGTGTTTGATCAGGGTTAGAGCTGAACTCTGCAGGGACAGTGGCCCTCCAGGACCGAGTTTGGGAACCCTAGCTTAAATCCTGTTCCTGGACTACTACCCACCTGCAGAGTTTAAGCGCAAAACCTGCTCCAACCTGTCTGTAATCACATGCTCCTGAAGATCTTCATCAGCTGGTTCAGGTGTGATTGATCAGGGTTGGAGCCAAACTTTGGAGACTGGTAGATCTCCAGGAACCGGACTGCTATAGAGCTGCTGATCTTGATTGCTTGTATGTTCTGTTTCAGATGCCATGGTTCAAAGGGTGGAAGCTAAAGAGGAAAGAAGGCCATTCGAAATGGTCGAACCTTGTTGGAGGTGCTCGATTCCCTACTTCCTCCAGTGCGTAATGTGGGCAAGCCACTGCGCCTTCCCCTACAAAGATGTCTACAAGATCGGTGGTGGGTAAAACTGCCAAGTGGGCAAGGTCTCAGTTTAAATCTGTTGTGTACGGTACCCTTGACATAATATCCCCCCAGGTGTTGGCACCGTCCCTGTGGGTAAGATTGAGACTGGGGTCCTGAAGCCTGGAATGGTTCTGACCTTCTCACCAGCGAAGTTGACTGCAGAGGTCAAGTCCATCGAGATGCATCACCAGGGCTTCAGACTGCCCTCCCTGGCCACAATGTGGGATTCAACATTAAAAATGTCTCTGTAAAAAATCTTCGGAGAGGTGATGTAGCAGGGAATGCACAGCAGGACCCTCCGTCGGACGTCAACAGTTTTATTGCTCAGGTAGCTATGGTTGTTTCGACATCGTTTTAAACTCTGGCTTACAAATTACTAAGTGATTTCTCTTGTGCATCTTCAACAGATCATAATGCTGAACCACCCAGGCAAAATCAAGGTTGGTTACTCCCCTGTACTGGACTGCCACACAACCCATGTTTCCTGTCGTTTTGCCGAGCTGAGGGAAAAGCTAGATCGGCGTACAGGGAAGAAACTGGAGAATTACCCCCAGTACCTGATGTCAGGAGATGGTGCCACAGTCAAACTCGTCCCCAACAAACCCCTATGTGTGGAGAGCTTCTTTCATTATCCACCTCTGGGTAAGGCACTGGATTTAAGTCCTCCGAATACTACTGAAAGGCATGTTTTAAAGTCCCTTTTCTTCTATCAGGTCGATTTGCGGTGAGGGATTTAAAACAGACTGTTGCTGTTGGGGTCATCAAATCTGTGGAGAAGGTGGACCAAGCCAAGAAGACATCAAAAGTTGTATCAAAATGAGTTGATAATTGTCCCTTTTATAATTTCTTTACCAGCAGTCTGGTATGTGAGCCAAAAGGTTCTTTAAGTTGAGCATTTTTGTATAGTTTGATGGAATCGCACTTTGTTGCCTTAAAGTGAAGTCTCTTTTTTAAATGTTGATGTATTCAGTTGTTCAACTGAAAGTGAGGCCCAACATGAGGTTTGGTATGGCTGTAGAAAAAAAAAGCTTTCATTTTTGTTGATGGACTGCAAATAAATTAAGTTTTCACTTCAGTTTGTTGCACATGTGTGGTCTTGAGTTGACTTGGATTTGCTGTAATCTGACTTGGTCATAACTTGACCATAATTGTTAAACATAACACTTGAGACTTGAAGTCTTGTTTAACATGAAGCCATTTTATTGATGGTGGAATGAGGATGTTTAGACAGTGGACATGTCCTCAAAATCTGCAGTTTAAAAGACACCTGTAGAACACTTAACCCAATTCATGTTCTAGGTAGGTGCAGAAAAAGGGATTCTTCACTATTTCGGAGTTAAACAACTCAAGTTGCAACTGTGCTAACAGACTTAAACTTCACACAGTGCTCATTTAAATTGGTGGATAAACCTGACATGATAGAACCAAAGGATTGACCATCTCCCATTTGAAACTGGTTGCCAGTCCATTTAAAATTGAGCAGCTAATGAAACATCCTTGACCTATAAGGGTTACTGGCAGCATGGATGAAATGACAGATTCCGATTACAATACAGTACATCCATGTCTATCACTTAAATATAACATCTATAAACTGAGTTAACAACTTACCTATTTCCAAAAGTATTTCAAGTAACCAAGATCTTTCAAAACGATCAGTGACAAAGGGGGACCTTTGTGGAACATCACTGGATTACAAAATGCTGTCCTTCAGTAAGACGGTAGTAAATGTACTTGCGTGGATAAAACACTGATGTGGGATCACAGAGGAAACAACCTGTTCACACAGGTAATGGTTTATGCAATGCAGAGGTTAATAATTTTACACTAGGTAGCAAGAACAAAGAAACGGCAAACACAAAATAACATTTCACTCTGACATGCTTTAGTGGTGTTAGGAAATGTGAAGGTAAAAACATGTAAACGAAAACCAATGTAAAGTCCAGTTCCATTGGGAAGAGAAGTCTACTTCTATCTGTCCCTGCTATAGATGATAGCAACGATGGACACATTAATAAAACTTATTTGAACAAAACTGGCCCCAGCCGTAACATACTGGCAGGTAGAGTACAAGTTCACACATTTACTTTTCAGACCAACACAGGTTTCTAGATTTACACAAAAAGAAAAATCACACACTCATCCTTGTGTGAAACACACGCACACATTTATGTACAATCCTATATACAGAGATACAGTATCAGTAATAGTGGAGGAAAAGTGCTGGTCTTTTAAGTGGGTGCAGTCTCAGCCGTTGTGCGGTAGGCTTTATAAAACGGTACGGATAACAGCGGTACAGTAAGACATTTTATTTACACTGTCTCTGACAATGGTAAGGTGATGTGTTTTACATTGTGGTTCTATCTTAAAACTTGCATTGTTGATTCAGCAGCTAAGTCAAGTGCGTCCCATAGCCAGAGGTATTGTGCTGGGTGGGAGGTGGAGAACCGATGCTTGCGTGTCAATCAGACAAGATATGAACAAAAGACATGGGAAATACACCTTTCCCTCTCTGGCTGCCCCTCAATGTGCCCAATCTGAGGACAAAAAAGAAAGGTTACAATCAAGAATATAGCTCTAAATCAAGTAAGGAAAATTTGACGAATAGCTGAAAATGAGCGCACACCAGAGGATTACCAATTAATTTTCAATAATTCAATAGCCAGAACAATTCTGCTTGCAGCATGGTTAGCACATGTACATTTAAAGAGTTTGTCAAGCAATTTTTCAGATTTTCATCCTTTAAAGGGCCTGTTTTGTAAGGGCCTGTTCACATATCGCGTCTTTTGCATGCTCAAGTTCGTTATTTCAAATGTAGGCACGCGGTATGCGTTCTCATAATGGAAGTGACGCGGTCCGCGGTGCGACACGCTCGTTTTTTTCAAAACGCGTCCCGCGCCGCATCAAGATAAAAACATCTCAAGTTTTCAGAATGCCGCAAGCGCACCATAAGTGCACAGTAGGTCATGTGACAAGAACCAACTGGAGCGCAACCGCCCTGAGCGCTTTGGAAAAAAGAGAATGTGGCGCGCCCAGCATTTTCTACGCGTTTGAGGCGTTATATGTGAATCCGGCCTAAGAATGGCAACTAGTGATCAAAATAGGTACTGCAGTCCAAATTCAAAATATCTGAGATCGTCATTTCTCCCGCCACCTGCTCTGGACGGTGCTCACACGGGTTGCATATTTGAGGACATGCAAAAGGAATGAGCGCAATGGACAATGAAAATTGGCAAGTTTGCAACATGCAGTCTCACAGACCAAAACTAAAACAAACATTTCAGCCTGGAAATGCACATTTCAAACTGTAAAATGACTGGCTATAAAAGTGTTTTTCAGAGAAACGAGTATGTGAACTTAGCGTGTTTCCTCCAAACATATTAAAACAGTAATAATAAAATATATCATTTTTATGCTTTAATAGAGTGAAAAAGTTACATACAGCACCTTTAAAGACACTGTTTGCACTTTTGGTTGTATTCCAGGTAGCCTGTATGTTGATATTCTGTAAGAATTGCATTTCCTTTTGGTGCAATAAACAGCCCAAAGTAGTTTGTTGTTTTTGTCAGATTCTTGTTTAAGATACTTTAGGGAAAGTATTTAAAGAATTCTTTAATGAATATATAGGGGTTTTCGTGGTTCCTAGAACTACCCAGCACGAAAAACTCTATATTATAAATACCCCGAGAACTAATAGTTCCCTTAAGAACAATTTTCTGGTTGCAATCGCACAGCCAGTAGGAACTTACTAGGAAGTAACGTACGTGCTTGTTGTTGTGACTTTTATTTTGTCAGCACAGCGGACCTTTATTTTGACGGTGCTGAGAACGCCAAAGCCTGAGCACACAATGCTCGCCATAGATATGTATATAAAGGCTAGATGTGTCGTCCGCGCTGCTGGCCAACGGAGGTCGACGTCTGCACCTGGCGGCCATCTTGTCACAGGCAGCTCGCTCACTCGTAACATTGTGTTAATGGTACATGTACTATTTAAATCACCATAACTTGCTCAATTTTCTACTGACTTTCAAGCGGTTTGGTTTGTTATAAACGTCAGAGATGTAGCTATGACACAGCATACTTATGAATAATAAGTGTATAAATAAATAATCATCCAGATAATTATAGCCTCGATAATAACGTTTGTAAGAAACCAAACCGTTTGTAAATCCGTCAAGATTTCAACGAGATAAGAGTATTTGTGTTCGTGTTGACCACTCATCTTACATCAGCTTACCTGTGACAAGATGGCCGCCGGTGATGACGATGGAAACTCCGCCGTAACACATCTAGCCTTTATATAGATATCTATGGTGCTCGCATCCATTAGTTCACTATCTAATGCCTTAGTAGAACTACTTTTAATGTTTACAATTACAGTATTAAATAGCCATGAACTATGGGAGCCATTTCATAAATCATTAAATCAAAACATTGGAAAGTCTGTAAAACCTTTCGAAGGAAGAATTTGTTGCTTCTCAAGTCTCATGCTTTGTTGCATATACTTGAAAATTTGGAGCGGTTCCACTTACCCACCACTCCTGATCCTCTTCCCCGGTTACTATAATGACCTCACCCTCAACGAAAGTGAGCTCATCATCGTTATCCGCCTGACAATCATAGATGGTCTTCACCCTTCGCATTTTACTCTTAATCTGCAAAAAAATGCAAGACTCACTTGTTAAAAGCACCTTGTAAATGACTCCCATGTACTTATCTGAAGCTTCTGAGACTGAATCCTTACCGGATTTATTTTCCGGGGCAACGGTACAGGGGTCTCCTGTGCTGATGTTGGACTTCCATTGGTGTCTTCACTAGACTGGACCGGCTGGGGTGACAGTTCACCTTGTTGGATGATTGTTGGAGTATCTGGGGGTTGGGGCTTGGGAGCCACTTCTGCAGAAGGAGGTTTATGGAGGACCTCAGTGGTTACAGGTTTAGGTGGGGAGACGTCTGTCGGTTGGGGTTTGGGTGGGGAGACGTCCGTCAGTTGGGGTTTGGGCGGGAGATCTTTTAGCTGAGGTTTAGGCGGTAGGTCACCCAGCTGGGGTTTAGGGGGAAGGTCGGACAGCTGGGGCTTTGGAGGTAGTTCTCCTGGTTTAGGGGTAATTCTGAATGCTGTGGTTTAGGAGGTATATCTCCAGGTTGAGGTCTATCAGCTAACGGAGTCTTCGGAGGGGTGTCTGAACTCTGCAGAACCTTCTGAAACAGCACAGGTTCAGGAGGCTGGCTGCTTTTGTCCATAGATGGGTGATGGATGGTGTCTATCTTACGCAGGGCAACTATTGAAAAACAAGATAATGTCAGCAGATTAGTTATGCGTTTTCTGTCTAATATTTTTTTTTTTGTCTTTTGATATAGTTTAAAACTATTTTGGAAGACAAATGAAAATTTACAAATGAGAATGTTGAGCAGAGCACAGTAGAAAAGGGGTATCCAAAAAGTGTAAAAAAAAAGTCTAAATGGTGATTGTTTTGTAGTATTACTTTATATTTTATTCATTTTGTTTTCAAGTTTTGTTAGTAAAAAAAAATACTAGTTTTACTGTTAGTTTTAAAAGTGCATTTATTCTGTGAGTAAAAAAAGTAAATTATTTCTAAGTGTTTATCTGTAAAACTTTCAAGAAAAATACTTTTGCTTTTAAAGAAGTTTCCAGTGTTGGGGAATAGTTAACTACAAGTAGCGACGCTACTGAACTTAAAGGAGAACTCTGGCGAACAATGAACCTTTGGTCTAATAAAACATCGGTACCTAGTTAATCGTTCTCTGAGATTTGTTTTCATGATAATCGAATGTAAAGAGTTTTATCTCTAAAAACTGTTTAGTGTATAACACTAGTAACTGGGGGCATTGACTAAGTAAAAAGAAATCGCTAGTTTATACCACTAACAAGGCTCAAAATAGCCCCACACTAAAGGCCATTGCACACCGAGTCCGAAATTCGCATCCAAATTTTGCGCACGTAAAGAAAAAATTCGACCTCACGTTATGTCAATCATGCTTGCACACTGCCTCCGTTTTCGCATCCAGAGCCAGCATTTTGAGAGGTATTTTGACAATTCAGGGCCGGGGGAGCTCGTCCTGAAATCATTGCACATTTGCGCCGTGATTTCAGTTTCGGTTTTCAGCTCAATCAAGTGTTTATGTTCTGTCTCTTTATATTGGATTATGAAATTAATAAACCTCCCCTTTCAATCAGATTGAAATTTAGGATCAAATAAGATGTGATTGAGCAGCCAATTTGATAACTAATGTATTATTTGGGCACAATATATAACAGCCTAGTTGTTTTGTCTGCCCTGTGCTTCAACCGGGCCGTGCGCAGGTGTGTGTGTCCATACCTTTAGACATACTGCCGAGATCTCCGTTGCAGAATCGATTGGTTCACGGAAATTGGTGGTCTTGTTTTTAATATGTGGCTCCAGAATCGCTAGCAAAAGCATCAAACTGTCCAACTGAAATTTTGAAGTAAATTTTGAATCGCTAGGGATAAATTCGGACTCCTTGATAAGGAGGTGAAACTCTCCTTCCTCTCGGCGCAATTTCAGGATTGGATGGACGCAATATTTTCTCTTTCTTCTCTTTTCAATAACAGAGAGGGCAACAAAATCATCCTCACTACTTGACTAATCCATTTGGTATTTTTGTGTTTTTGCCCGCAAATGTTTAATAAATACGCATCTGACTCGGTGTGCAAGGTTTCTATGCATGACAAATTTTTAGGCTGACGAACACGAAAAAACGCATACGAAAATTTCGTACTCAGTGTGCAATGGCCTTAACACAGTAACATAATGAGGCTCCATACATGCAAAACAAAGCATTTAGAACTTTGTACGTGTACAGACCGTTTAATAAGAAGATAGAAATATAATATAAAGACAGTTCACTTCACGTATACAGACAGGAGCCATCTTAGAAAATAGTCTCGATAAGTCGATTCGTCGAACGCCGTTCATACAGTTCAGAAGTTCACTGAACTTCATACAGTTCAGATCACTCAGCACGACGGTTGTGGTTTGACTTCTCGAGAACTATTTTCTAAGATGGCTCCTGTCTGTATTTCTGGGTTAGTGTTGGGCTATTTTGAGCCTTGTTGGTGGTATAAACTAGCAATTTCTTTTTACTTAGTAAATGCCCCCAGTACTAGCATTATATGCAAAACAGTTTTTAGAGATAAAACTCTTTACATTCGATTATCATGAAAACAAATCTCAGAGAACGAATTGACTAGGTACCGATGTTTTATTAGACCAAAGGTTCATTGTTCGCGGAGTTCTCCTTTAACTACATTTTACAGTAGCTCAGTTGCTTTTTGAACAGTGTAGCTTTTCCAGTAGCTAACTACTTTTTGCAGCAAGTAGCGGTGTAGCACGAGCAAAAGCTACATTGTGTTGTCGAGCCTGCGCGAATCAGTGCGATGCAAGGTTATTCTTCTCTGTTAGATTACAAACTAACTTTTTGCCATTACCGCCACCTGTTGTTTAATCACACATCTTGCGATCTAACGGTTCACAGCCGTACAGAAGTGGGTTGACACACCCATATTATGATCAGACAAGATGTGACGGCAGATTTGGAGGATGGAGAAACAACTGAACTTTACCCATGGCCTTATTTGTCCAAGTTCAATCAGTATTTTTGAGAAAATGTTCAACATGCAATTTACGTTGGATGTATATTTTGTTCGTGCAATGTTGTAGCCTATTTGTTGCAATTTTGCACTTTTGACAAACAGTTATTTGAGTGTTGTGTAACTCTTTTAGTTTATTCTTAGCTAAAAACACTTAGTTCTTTCAAAAATATATGTGCTCATTAATGTATATTTGCTTCGTTCAAGTAGTAAAGATTCTCGTGAGTGTATAATATGCCATTGAAAATACATACGGGTAAGGGGTTCTAATGTCGTTCGCCATGTTGCCACATATCCGTTAATTCAAGCTTCGCCTTTCACGTTTACGTTTCAGTTAACACTCATGGACGAGGTCAGAACAGGAAGCCATGTTAATCTTGGACTACATTGGCCACCGTAGGAGTTAAAATGAAATCGGAATTGAGAGGAACAGAAACTAATATTCACTGGATGGGCAAATACCTTTTCACCTTTACCTTTTTAAAGACACTTATTCAGTTATTTATAATATACGTTGTTCAAAAAGCAAAAGTAGTTACAATGTAGCTAGCTACTTTTTGATAGTAATTTGTAGTGTAGCTAACTACTTTTCCAAAAGGGTCGCTTGACTGTAGTTGAACTACTTTAACTTACGAGTAGCTTGTAGCTTGCCAAACTACAATTTCAAAGTAGCTTCCCAACACTAGAAGTTTCTAAGCATCACCATCAGTGTAGAGTGGTAGTTGTAAGGGAATATTTTGTGCTGAAGTGAAACAATATTTAGAGTGAAAAATGTTATAACTTAATTAACTAATAAATTCTATATAAAATATATAGAACATTTATTTGAAAAAGATAAAGAACAAGATACATTCTTAGCATAATACAAACTAAATTAAATACTTGATTGCAAATAACTATGCAATTGTGATTAAAGTGACAGACTAAATGATTTATTTCAACATTCAGATGTTATACAATTGCAATATGCATAGGCAGAAAGCAAGTCACCTACCCTTCTGAGGTAGTTTGGGAAGGACCCGTGGACCAAGTGTGGGCTTTGTGGTGTTGAGACTAGAAACATGGAACATATGTAAAGCTCAAAGATATGTCTGATAACAGGTTGCACGCTCTGTAAATAATAATGTAATAAAGAGAACTGGTTTGCATTCAAATACACGAATGACAAATTTACATGGACATATTCAAATGAAACATGAAAGGCCATGTATAAATATGCAGTCTAAAGTTCGCTGACATTTTTAATGCAAATATAGTTCTAAAGTTAGTTCAACAAAACATGCGCTAAAATGTGGCCTTTCTGAATTCTTAATCAGTTTTGTTTGGATTGTTTTATTTGCTGCGTTAGACATTTTTAGAAGATGGGTTACCTTTGATGTTGCGGGAATACCTTCAAATCTGTTACTTAAAGGGGACATCTTGTTGACCGAAGGTGGCGTTGAATCACTTCCTGCAATGATGAGTTTGAGTTTAAATATATTTTAGTGGCAGAAGCCTATAGAGCTCCTAAGGTGACATAACATGTAGTGGGAACTGGGAATTTCACACAGTTAAACTAGCTATACACAGCCATTCAAAATTTGTGGCCTTTTTTGTGGATTTTTTTAAAAATGTTTCTGAAAAGAGACTCTTGTGGTCACCAATGCTGCATAATTTGACCAAAAATCCAGTAAAAACATTATACTGTAAAATAATATTACAATTTGGTGGCAAAGTTGAATTTTCAGCATCATTACACCAGTCTTCAGCGCCACATGATCCTTCAGAGATCCTTTTAATATGCTGATTTGCTATTTAAGAAACATTCCTTATTATCAATGTTAAAAACAGTTGTGCTGCTTAACATTTTATTTGTGGAAACTGCAATACATTTTTTTTAGGATTCTTTAATGAATAGAAAGTTCAAAGAACAGAATTTATTTGATATAAAAAATGGAACACTAAAAAATGTCTTTACTGTCATTTTGATCAATTAAATGCATCATTTATACACAGGTTTATCCACATAAAGGTTTGTGTACACATGAAAGTCTCCAGGAATTGTTTTCAGAAAATGTCACAACTTTGTATAAAAAATAATGGTCTAATAGGCATCTCAGTACATCTCAAATGATGTAATTATATGAAACATTGTGTTATATTGACAGTTCGATACAGATCATGCGAGGGGATATACAAAAAGCAATGCATTTTAAAGGAGTAGTTCACTTTAAAAAAAAAAAAAAAAAAACTTTTGCTGATAATTTACTCACCCCCATGTCATCCAAGATATCCATGTCATTCTTTCTCTGAGTTCGAAAAGAAATGAAGGTTTTTGATGAAAACATTCCAGGATTTTTCTCCATATAATGCACTTTACTGGTAACCAAATGGTTCAAGGTCCAAAAGACAAAGGGCTTTAAACGATTCCAGCTGAATCTTTTTCCGAGTCAATTTGTTCATTTCTGTTTGTTGAATGAACCAAATGACACGAAAAAGATTTGTTCATTTTGATAAATGAGTTCGAACAGGAGAGTCACAAACACGCATCGCAAAACAAAACAAGGCGACCATTTGAGCTTATAAAACTTAATTTCGTATTTTTTATTTTTTTAAGTGAGCGATACGTTTGCTTGATAAGACCCTTAGGTGTTTCCACACCAGGAAAGTCCGATAGTTCACTTGCTTTGGTCCGGACCAAATAAATTATTTATTAATTTTTTTGGGGTACGGTTCGCTTTCACACTGCTCTTTTTGCAAGTGAACCAAAATTTGTAAACAAAACCACACGTGTGCTAAGGTCGTCCATTCATTGGACAAGGATTCTCAAGTAGGGAAATCAGGAATTGCAAAAAAGGCTCAGCAAGGAGATATTTCCTACAGCAATATTTGTTATTTTACTAATTTTGTGTTATTCTGTACAAACGCAATATGAAGAAACTGAGTATCATATGATACAATGTCATCTATACGATGTTGTAATTCGGATTTTGAAAAGACGACGAGTGTAACGTTTGAGTGGCTCTATTAAACGCGGGCAAATATGACAACTCTCGTCTCTCGTGCATCTTTTCATTCGACCATCTACTGTTTTTAATCTCTGGGCAACATCTCAACTTTGCGTTACAAGTGGCACTTTGCAGAAGACGGATAGGCTAATGCATAAAGTTTTCATTCATAGAGAGAGGGGCTAGCCTATGTTCACACATTCAAATAATGAGATACTGCTAACAAGTGCTGTCAATGTTAACGCTTGCGATTAAGTTTGTCCAGTTTAACGTAACGCAGCATCATCATTGTATTGTAACTTTCCTTACATGAACTGCAAATGCTTTTTTTGCATCTATGCGCGATTAGACTGAAAGAGAACGCTCTGTATGTGAATGTCCTGATGCACACGTTCGTTCGTTAATTCATTCCATTCCAATGATGCACACATGACGCGCAGAAAGACGCGCAACAGTATCGTGTGGGCCAGACAGCGCGCGGAATATTCTCCGTCGACGCAGTGCTTTCATGTTTACACCGTTGGCAAATCCCCTCATAAATAACAAAGTATAGACGCGATATGAATAAGAGATTCCCTGTGCAGTGCGAACAACTTCAGTGTTTATAATGAGTGTTTTAGTGAGAGTGCAGAACGCGGTAAGTCAGTCATGGCTTAAAGGGTGCGATATTGGCTACATAAATAATCATTTTGTTTTACTATGGCAGCTGGTTTAGTCCAAAAATGCGCAGTTATTTGGCAGTTGGGTCTGTTCGAGGTCGGATTACGTTCTCACCACAAACGAACCGTCTCCAGAGTTCGTTTGAAGCGAACCGAGACCACCTCTTCGAGGAGGTCTCGGTACGCTTGTTTGGTCCGCTTTTGGTGCGCACCCGAGTGCGATTGCTGCTTTCACACTTGCCCAAACGAACCGCACCAAGAGGGAAAACGAACTCTAGTGCGATTCAACCGAACTAAATGAGGCAGGTGTGAAGCACCCTTATTCATCGTCTGGAATTGTTTAAAGCCCCTTGAACAGTTTGTAGTTTGCACTGAAACTGTCTTTTAGACCTTGAACCATTTGGTTCCCATTGAAATCTATTATATGGAGAAAAATCCTGGAATGTTTATCAAAAACCTTAATTTCCTTTCGACTCAAGAAACAAAGACATGAATATCTTGGATGACATGGGGGTGAGTAAATTATCAGCAACAATTTTGTTAAAAAGTGAACTACTCCTTTAACATGTCTTTCACACATTAATATCTTTCAGACCATTATTTTACCATGCCTTGCTCTTTGTCTTTACCCAAAATGTTAAGCATCATGCAAATCACTAGGTCAGGGTCAAAAGATCATGGATGGGGTCATCAGGCTGAGCCTTTCATTGGCAACATTGTCTTCTCAATATTTTTTTTTTCATATCTAAAATGTTTTAGAGTTTAACGTGTAACGGCACCACATAATGAATGGGATGCAAATGATCAGGTAACATACTGAGATCAAACCAAAAATAAACACATTCACCTTGGGGATGTTAAAAAGTACTAAGGATTGACCTAAAATTGATCAAATGACCATTTCTTGGAAGAATTTAATCTAAAAGACACTAGATGTTTCCACTAAAAAACATCTTATGAAGAGTTTCAGATGCAAAAGCCTCTAAGTGCCATTTGAAATTTTCTTCTAGAATGATCATTTTTATCAAGCTTGTATATTTAAGTTCAGTAATTTCACTTAAATTACAATTAATAGGTAATCTTCATTGCAATTTAAGTGAAATTACTGAACCTAAATATACAAGCTTGATAAAAATGATCATTCTAGAAGAAAATTTCAAATGGTACTTAGAGGCTTTTGCATCTGAACTCTTCGTATATAGATAAAAAGTATCACTTTAATTCGATAATCCACTTTAGACATTCTACTAAATGTAAGTAACTTTTTTAATTACATGTCAAGTATAAGTCAGAGTACAGTATAAGTAGACTTCATTTGATGGTCCACCAAGAGACATGATTTTAAATAACATTACAAGTTCATGTTCCACTAACAGGAACCCCAATCAAACAGTCTACAAATAATCTAAAGATAATTTGTTGACATATACTAGCAAAGTTACAATATCTTAAGTGGACTATAGAAATAAACAAAAACCCTAGTAATCCAACAACTAGGGTTGTTGCTCAAGTGTAGCCCACCTTTACTGAGAAGGGTGTATGACAGCGGGGTAGGGGGTCTGAAGCGTGCGTTTGTGTCCCGGGGAGGGGGCGGGGGCCTCTTCTTTGCTAGGGTGGAGTTGCCAATAGCGGGGGTCGGGGTGGCAGGGGCGAGGGTGGAGGGGGGCAGGTTTGAGGGAGGGGCTGGAGGGAAAACAACAACATAAAACAACAACATGCACTGATGTCAAGGTAAAGAATGGACACTCATTTAACATGGGTTTATTGGAGGGTGCGGGAGGAAGGAAGACAGAATATAAAGGGAAGAAAATAAAGAGAAAGAATGATGATGTGGGAACCAGTAGGACAGGATGACAAGTGTCACTGAAAACGAAGAAGGCCAGATAAGTGAGGCACTTTAAAGTGAGTGTGACTTCAGTTGGAGAAGGCCATCAAGGGGGTTAGAGGAGGACATCAAGACACCACAAAAAAGTCCAGTGAGCTCTTTTCGACATTATAGATTTTAAAAAGACAGTCAACAGCCAGTGAAAAGCTCAGTCAGAGATGCTTTGTGTGAGAACTAAGCAAATGCCTTGAATTAACACCTTCAGCTAATTCTGGAATCAGAAGGCTTCAAATGAAAGTGTATCAAGCAAAAAGGAAATCAGATGAACTGAATGATTGGATTGGACCTGAATGATTGGATGGTAGATTCAGTGATTCTGTGTCCAAAACCAGAAATATGTTGCATTTGAAAGTATAAAGGCATCACGGCATGTACAAATTAAATATATGTGAAACCTGCTGTCTACTAAGATGCTTATATGTAGTTGGTTTTGAAGGCAATATTAGCTGGTTTAAAACATAAGACATGTTGTCTTGAAACAAGTAAATTCATTTATAAATTATATATATATATATATATAGTATATATATATATATATATATATATACACACACACAACGCATTCTCATCCCAAAGCGTCATATACTGACGCTTTTGCCAATGCGTCTACATCCAACGCACATGGCACCCTTTAGCATCAATATAACACGCTTCGGTTATGGGTAGGTTTAGGTATGGAGTAGGGTTAAGGTTAGACCACTAGGAGGCGCCTTCTGGCCCATATATATATGCGTCTCATATTGACGCTGAAAGGGTGCCATGTGCGTTGGATGTAGACGCATTGGCAAAAGCATCAGTGTATGGCGCCTTGGGATGAGAACGGGCTGATTTATATATATATATATATATATATATATATATATATATATATATATATATATATATATATATATATATATATATATATATACGTACTATTGGTCAAAAGTTTAAGATCGGTAGATTTTATGTTTTTAAAAGAAGTCTCTTCTGCTCACCAAGGCTGCAATTTTTTGATAAAAAATAAACAAAAAACACAGTAATATTGTGAAATATTATGACAATTTAAAATGACTTTTTATGTTAATATATATTAAAATGTAATTTATTTCTCTGAAAAAAGCTGAATTTTCAGCATCATTACTCCAGTCTTCAGTGTCACATGATCCTTCACAAATCATTATTATCCATGTTGAAAACAGTTTTTTACATTTTTATTTCAGGATTCTTTGACTGAATAGAAAGTTCAAAAGAACAGCATTTATTTAATTAGAACATTTTCTAACATTATAAATGTCTTTACTGTAACTTTTGATCAATGTAACTCATCCTTGATGAATAAAAGTATTGATTTCTTATTTATTTCCCCCAAAAATAAAATAAAAAATTCATACTGACCCCAAACTTTTTAAAGGGTAGTGTTTAATGTAACAAAAGCTTTCCATTTCAGATAAAAGCTGTTCTTTTGAACTTTCTATTCATCAAAGAATCCTGAAATAAAAATGTAAAAAACTGTTTTCAACATGGATAATAATCATACATGTTTTTGGAGCATAAAATCATCATATTAGAGTGATTTGTGGAGGATCATGTGACACTGAAGACTGGAGTAATGATGCTGAAAATTCAGCTTTTTTCAGAGGAATAAATTACATTTTAATATATATTATTAACATAAAAAAGTCATTTTAAATTGTCATAATATTTCACAATATTACTGTGTTTTTTTGTGTATTTTTTATCAAAAAATTGCAGCCTTGGTGAGCAGAAGAGACTTCTTTTAAAAACATAAAAAATCTTACCGATCTTAAACTTTTGACCGGTAGTGTGTATATATATATATAAATAAAATCAGACCGTTCTCATCTCAAGGCACCATACACTGACTCTTTTGCCAATGCGTCTCACTATATATATATTATTGATAATCTGTCTAGCTAATTTGCTCTAGATCAGGGTTGCAGAACTCAGTTCATGGAGGGCCACAGTCCTGCAGAGTTTAGTCTGCTCCACACACACATCTAGGAGTAGTGAGGCAGGGGTCACTTTCAAACACAGCCCAGCTGTGTTTGAAATCGCCCCCTCATTCACTATTCCCTAAATTAGTCCACAATATAGTTTACAAGGAGTAAATGAACACAACTGAGCAAATTTTGACACTGTGGTTAGTGCTCCTTTAAAAAAAAACAAAAAAAAAACATTTGAAACTTAGCAAACTTGCACCTCCAGTATAACTCTGATTATTAAATTGTTTAATTAAGGTTTATAGTTTCCATGAAAATTCAAAAGCAATGTATCCCTGTATCATACGAAATTTCCCACATTAGTTTAGCGAAATTACTGAACATTGGACCAGCGATTTGGAAAATGAATGGATGGCTGATTCAGATGTGGGTGCCATCTTCTGGGAGATGTGGGAATTCAAAAGGTGCAACCCTCACAGTGCATTATGGGTATTCTCTAGTCGTTGAGTGTACCCGTTGAGTGGCTTGAGTGTACTCGGTTATTGCAGTGCTCCAGTAATGTCCACAATGGTTTCGGACACCACTACAAATGGCTGTCCCCTCTAATAGTGCTCTATTTAGGGTATGGGGGCATGACCCTGTATTTTCCAAATGAGCCTGTAGGACTTGATGAGCTGGATCTGGTGTTTAATTAGGGTTTAGGGTTAAAGCTAAACTCTGCAGGACTGTGGCCATCCAGGAACTGAGTTTTGCACCCCTGTTCTAGATCATTCAAATAATCTGAAATTAGTTTCTTTAAGAGGTACAATACCATTCGAAAATTTGGGGTTGGTAAGATTTTTTTCAAGTTTTTAAGAGTCTCTTATGCTTAATACGTAACTGCATTTATTTAATAAAAATACAGTAAAAAACAAACAAATAAAAAAACAGTAATTTTGATTAAGTTTTCTATTTTCATATATTTCAAAGTGTAATTTATTTCTGTGACCCAAAGCTGAATTTTCAGCATGATTACTCCAGTCTTCAGTGTCACATGATCCTTCAGAAATAATCCTAATATACTGATCTACTGCACAAGAAATATTTCCTAAAATGTGCTGTTAACATTTTTCTACAAACGGTGATAACTTTATTAAGAGCATTCGAAATCTATTTGATATTAAAAGTGTTTTTACTGTCACTTTTGATCAATTTAATGCATCCTTGCTGAAATATAACTATTAAATTCTTTAAAAAAAACATAGTCCCCAAACTTTTGAATGGTCATGTGCTTTCATTTAAAAACATTAATTTCACATTGCAGCAGCCTTCAGTTTTGGACACAGTTATAAAATGTCATAAGATCAAATAATGAGGTCATTAAATAGATTCAATAAGCAGAAAGGGTTATGCAAATAAAAAATTAGATAGTCACTTATGTATGGTCGAGATGCTAGCCAGAGTAGCATAGTGGGAATGAGAGCCAAGGAAAGCCAGAGAAGGAGCTGTAAGAGAGACGAGACAAAGAGAAGAGAATAAACAGAGAGAGAGAGTGAAGAAAAGATGGAAAAAGACAGGATACAATTTTACACAGTTTTGTCTGTTAATACCATGTCATATCCAAAAGTCAAACCATAAACATAAGTATCAATTTTTTTGTGGCAAAGCATTAGAAAACAGGTTAAATTCCCGAACACATATACACAAATATTACAGTTACAGGCATACATTTGTTACAGTTTTATTGTGTTTTCAGTAGACTATAAGTAATTAACATATAAAAACATTTAAATAGCTATCTGGATAACTTGATTGTGATTGGTCAAGCAGTCAAGTATTTACCAGTCCTCATTTTAAACACTTGAAGAGACTTTCATGTTTTGTTCAACACATAAAATATACACTTTCACAACTCATGAATGTTAAAACTATACATAGCTACTAACTAGTGGCCAAATAAAGCTAAAATAAAATAAAAATATTGGATGGAAAACTAAATAAGTATTACACAATTAAAAAAATAAAACAAACAAAACAACAATAAAAAGGACAAAAGCACATAACAAAATGAATAAACTACAATGAAAACTGAAAGTAATTGTTGTTAATGTCTGTTCTAACATGATGTGATCACTGTTCTTGTTTCTCTGTAAATCGTATTTGTGTAGGTGTATCTGTATGTATTTATTAATTTGTGTGTAACATCAACCTGCTAGGGTTAGGTCTGCAGATGAAAATTAGCCTAAGGTCATAATCTGACATATTTACATTTGTGAAAAAGTGCATTAATATGTATTGTCCCTTTTGTTTTTCAAATAAATAAAATAAATACATTGGTGCAAACTGCTATCCCACAACCAAAAAACACATTTATTCAAAGTATTCAAATCTTCGATGTTTACTAAAATCATTCTATTATCTTTTTGAATCTCATCGATAATATTTAAAATATCAGTAAGCTTTATATACATAATCATAATTTATTGGTTATTTTCAATTGAGAGGGGGCTATCCCAAAACCCTAATGTCTAAATTTCAACTTATGAAAATCAAACTGAAATTTTATCAATTATTTCCAGTTGTTGGGCATCTTTTTCATTAAATATAGGCTATATATATATATATATATATACAGTATATAATATTTACTTAGTAAATCATGAAACATTAAAAATGTGTCACTATCGAAACAGTGCATGTTTTAGTCCATTGGCTGAGACTGATTTTAATCACACTCCTACAATGTAGTTTTTATGTGCGATAACCGTTAGAACTGTGCTATCTGTGTACTAATTAGCATTTTTTAGCTAGGCTCAAAAGTATCTAAAATTGTCACTGACTCAACATTCACCGACTGAAACATGTGGTAAAGTTTCGGTTGTGACATCACTTTCTTGTGTGTGTACAACTGTTAAGATCTGTGCTAGCTAACCATGTGCTGATTAGCATCAGTGAAGTTTCAGTTGTGACATCATTGTTTTGGTAGTGACAAAAGGAACACATAATCGTTTATTTGGGGTAAATAAAATTTTAGTACAGTTATGCAAATCACTAGTATTTTAGTATGTTTTAGAAGTGTTTTAGTATGCTAAAATTCTGTAATGTTTTGTGTTCACTACCAACTACATTACTGTCCCTATCTTGAAAATGTGCAGTCATGATCAAAACATGAGATATTTTGTCAAAAATAGCATATTGAATTATCAACTAAGATATTATGATAGTGTTTGGTTCAACGTATATTCACATGAATGAATCCTTGAAATTAGTATGATAAATGTTATACCTATATTTATAACTATATAAGATTGATTCAAATATAAAAAAAAATCTCATAAATTACACTTGAAATATTGTTAAAATTGTAATGGTTGTTGATTTACCTGTGAATATATTTTAATAAAATAGCAAAAATATATATTTACGAGGTAGATTAATAGGTTATTATAACCCTTCTTATCAAATTATATGTTATTGCGTTTCGGTAGTGACAAATTTGGGGAGAGGAAAAATATTCCAAAACTTTCTGAAATTACAATACGAAAATTAACTGCACAATTACTAGACATGTGTACTTAGATATCATACAATTTGCATACATACAAAATATGTGATGTTTCCAACTCTTCTGTAGAATGGCCCATATATGGAATTGCAAAAAATACTAATATATAATAATTAGTGCTGTCAAACGATTAAAATATTTAATCGCGATTAACCGCATTGATGTCGATGGTAGTTAACTCCCTTAATTAATCGACAGTAATCGCACATTTTTATCTATTCGCAAATGTCTTTTGATTTTCTTTTTGTTACATTATTTTGTTTCTCATTTTAATGCTCTTATCAGACATGGAAAAGTGGATTGGCTTGTTTAGTGCAAATGTTTTTTTTTTTTCATATTATTATTATTATTGAAAATAACATTGGAATAAGTGCTGAATTTCACACATATATAAATAATCTCTCACACAATGTAACTCTGTCTATCAATAATAAGTGAAAGAAATACCTGACGAGGTCCCTATATTGACGAGGGGGTGGAGAATTCGCATCATTCTCTGTGTGTTTGCTTTGCCATCATCAAGTGTGTGTCAGACATGCTGCAATGATGATAGCTCAGTTCACAACAACAAAAACACAGATCGCTTTCAGGTCTTGTCAATGGGACAATTTGGCAACTTTTTAAAAGTAAACTTTCCATTCAGAATCGTCAGGGCATCAATTTCGGCATCTGCAGCGCCCGTCATCCACTCGAAAACATTGAACGTTACTATTTGGCCGGCTGGCGAGCTGAAACGAGTGTGTGCGGCACAAAACGTCCGCGCTGCGCTCTGAAACCCATTCATTTCAATGGCTTGGGCAGCCTGCGAGGACGTTTCTGTTGTCTTCTGAACCAAAGCAAGCGTGCTCTAGACCGTAAAGCAAAACAACAGGCACGCGCGGAGACACACGCTCTTCGGGCTTGTGAGCCGGCTTTGAGTTGGCATGACGCAGCGAGACGCTGAAATGGATCAGGACGCATGCCGCCGCGTCCTGTCGCAAAAGCATGTGGAAAAAGAACTTCAAAGTTGTGCTAGGAGCAAAGAGACCGTTCAGCGGCGAATAAAAAAAAATAAGGCCGTTAATGACAGCGTTAAACTGACAGCCCTATAAATAATACTAAAAATAACACTGCAAGTTGCTATATAAGAACTACAACTACCAAAAGGATGTTTTTAGAATTGTTGTATTTCATGTTTAACAACTTGCTTGCAACATTTGAAAACCCCAAATTCTAAATTTCAAAATTCATATTTAAGGTATGATTCAAGTCATTTATGTTGTAAAACAAAACGTGAAAGTCTCTTACTCAATAAACCCATTTAAAAACTATTCTCCAAAAATTTTCTCCAAGTTTTAGGACTACAAACTGAACTAAAATGACAGAAGTTGGGAGTTTGGAATATAATTATTGAAATTAACACAATTATGGAATCTCACAAGAACATACGATTGGTTAGAACAAGTTTTATGTTCTGTGGCATCTGATTGGCTGTTGTGTTTCTGGGTTACCTTTGCCTGCATTCCTGGGTGGCAGAGGTGGGGCATCTGCGACGAGAGGGACGGGCAGTCAGTGGAAGAGTCGCTGTACATCTGATTCGTGAGTGCAGTGTATGAGAGGCGCTGCTTATCACGCTGGCCAATGAAACCAGGCAGAGGAGGAGCTTGTCATGAGGAGAGAGGCTGTAAGAGTGACAGAAACTTTGCGGACGGGGAGACGATCTTTCTTAATGGGACTGGGCTGGGAATGAAAGACAATGAGAAAATCTTTCAGTCTCTCAACTTCAGAGAAGTATGAACATTTTTTAAGATAGATTCAAAGGGTGATGCGTTACTTTCGTCGTCCAGATCATGATCACTCTCGTCAAGCTCTTCCAGTCTGAGATTCCAATCATATTCCACATGGACTTTAGTATTAAATTTTCCTGCAGCGGCTTGTACCAGCTGAAGCACACACACACACAATTTAGATCTACAAAAACAACCACATCTTTACACCTTGAGGCCTTCAGCACATCTCTAATAAATCTATTAACAGTTTTCATAGGAAAGATTGTCTCTTTTGATCAAGACGTTACTCACTGCTTCCTCACACTGGATGATCTTCATCCGTCTGGCCACATCCAAAGCGGTTTCTCCATTCTGATTGGCTGAAACATGAAATCACATTTTAACTGGACCATATAACGGTGTTTATCATTATGAAATGCAAGCTTGTATGTATTTGGTGTCTAAGTAAATATATATGCAAGTAGTAATGCAAAGATCTTAAAATTATATCCAATATTATAGTTCTAGACTATTCTGTCTAAATAAAATCAATCATTTGAAATTCAATAAATAAATTCAGGCATCACATCACTATAATGTACAGTATGTGAAATGGATATTCCTTTTGAGATTTGCTAAAGATTACATTTAACAGTGCTTACAGTTACACTACCGAGTCAGAAAGTTTAGAGTCGGTAAGATTTTTTATGTTTTTAAAAAAAGTCTCTTCTGTGCTCACCAAGGCTGCAATTTTTTGATAAAAAATACACAAAAAACACAGTAATATTGTGAAATATTATGACAATTTAAAATGACTTTTTTCTGTTAATATATATTAAAATGTAATTTATTCCTCTGAAAAAAAGCTGAATTTTCAGCATCATTACTCCAGTCTTCAGTGTCACATGATCCTTCACAAATCACTCTAATATGATGATTTTATGCTCCAAAAACATGTATGATTATTATCCATGTTGAAAACAGTTTTTTACATTTTTATTTCAGGATTCTTTGATGAATAGAAAGTTCAAAGAACAGCATTTATTTAATCAGAATCTTTTCTAACATTATAAATGTCTTTACTGTAACTTTTGATCAATGTAACATCCTTGATGAATAGAAGTATTGATTTCTTATTTATTTCCCCAAAAATAAAATACAAATTCTTACTGACCCCAAACTTTTTAAAGAGTAGTGTTTAATGTAACAAAAGCTTTCCATTTCAGATAAAAGCTGTTCTTTTGAACTTTCTATTCATCAAAGAATCCTGAAATAAAAATGTAAAAAACTGTTTTCAACATGGATAATAATCATACATGTTTATGGAGCATAAAATCATCATATTAGAGTGATTTGTGAAGGATCATGTGACACTGAAGACTGGAGTAATGATGCTGAAAATTCAGCTTTTTTCAGAGGAATAAATTACATTTTTAATATATATGAACATAAAAAAGTCATTTTAAATTTTCATAATATTTCACAATATTACTGTGTTTTGTGTATTTTTTATAAAAAAATTGCAGCCTTGGTGAGCAGAAGAGACTCTTTTAAAAACATAAAAAATCTTACCGACCTTAAACTTTTAACCGATCACAGTAACTACATAAGTATAATTAAACATGAAGAAAATAAAAACAGCATGTGTAACTCACTGATATCAGTAGCTGGTTTGCCTCTCAGCAGCAGTTTGAGGCACTCATGTTTCTCATACATGCAGCAGTAGTGCAGGGCCGTGTTTCCTCTCTCCGTCTGTTTATCCAGATTCCCACTGGACAGAGACATCAGGAATACAATTTTCCTTGATCTTATGACATATAAGAGTCTTTTGTACTACAAAAACTCACTGTGTATGTTAGAACCGAAAACTTCCAACATAAAGCCAAAATAAACATGTATCAAAACATGAACATGTTAACAAAATGCGTCCGAAGCACAGATGCTCAAATTCAAATCTTTCCTTGAGGCTGTGACATGAACAACATTTTCACTCTTAATGAGCTGCTTCAAACCTTCATAATCTACATGAATTTGGGTCAGCAGTGACTAAACTGCACACATGGGAGAGAGCAAGTCAATGACCTACATCTGTTTACCTAGAGAGACTACTATGGAAGCTTATTTCCACCACAGAATGAAAAATAAAAAAAGGTAATTGCGACATTTTATCTCACAATTCTGACTTTCTTTCTCACAATTGCGAGTTTACATCAAGTTTAATTGCAAGTTTGAATTGCGTGATATAAAGTCGCAATTGCATGATATAAAGTTGCAATTGAGTGATATAAAGTCAGAATTGCGTGATATAAAGTCAGAATTGTGAGATATAAAGTCAGAATTGGGTGATATAACGTCAGAATTGTGAGATATAAAGTCAGAATTGCATGATATAAAGTCAGAATTGTGTGATATAAAGTCGAAATTACGTGTTATAAAGTCAGAATTGTGTGATATAAAGTCAGAATTGTGTGATATAAAGTCGGAATTGCGTGTTATAAAGTCAGAATTGTGTAATATAAAGTCGGAATTTGCGTGTTATAAAGTCAGAATATGTGTGATATAAAGTCAGAATTGTGTGATATAAAGTCGGAATTGCGTGTTATAAAGTCAGAAATTGTGTGTTATAAAGTCAGAATTGTGTGATATAAAGTCGGAATTGCGTGTTATAAAGTCAGAAATTGTGTGATATGAAAGTCGGAATTGCATGTTATAAAGTCAGAATTGTGTGATATAAAGTTGAAAATATGCGTGTTATAAAGTCAGAATTGTGTGATATGAAAGTTCGAAATTGCAATATTATAAAGTCAGAATTGTGTGATATAAAGTTGGAAATTGCGTGTTATAAAGTCAAAATTGCGAAATAAAGTCAGAATTGCGAGAATAAAGTCAGAATTGCGAAGATATAAAGTCAGAATTCCGAAAATATAAAGAGAATTGCATGATATAAAAGTCTGCAATTGAGTGATATTAAAGTCAGAATTGCGATAGTTATAAAGTCAAAATTGAATGATATAAAAGTAAAAATTGGGTGATATAAAGTTCAGAAATTGTGAGATATAAAGTCAGAATTGTAAGATATAAAGTCAGAAATTGCATGAATATAAAGTCAGAAATTGTAGATATAAAGTCAGAATTGTGTGATATAAAGTCAGGAATTGCGAGCTATAAAGTCGGAAATTGCGATGTTATAAAATCAGAATATTGACGAGATAGTCAGGAATTGTGATGATATAAAGTAGAAATTGCATGCTATAAAGTTCGAAATTCGTGTGATATAAAGTCAGAATTTGCGATGATAGTAAAGTCAGGAAGATTGCAGAAATATAAAGTCAGAATTATCGTGATATAAAGTCAGAATTTGATGATTATAAGTCAAGAATTGCGAGAATATAAAGTCAGAATTGCAAGATATAAAGAGAATTGCATGAATATAAAGTCGCAATTGCATGATATAGAGTCAGAATTGTGTGATATAAAGTCAGAATTGCGTGATAAAGTCAGAAATTGTGAGATATAAAGAAATCTGCATGATATAAAGTCGCAATTGCGTGATATAAAGTCAAAATTGCGTGATATAAAGTCAGAATTGAGTGATATAAGAGTCGAATTACGCGTTATAAAGTCAGAATTGCGTGTTATAAAGTCAGAATTGCGAGATATAAAGTCAGAATTGCGAGATATAAAGTCAGGAGATTGCGTGAAGTAAAGTCGAAATTGCTTGTTATAAAAAACAGAATTGCGAGATAAAGTCGAAATTGCGTGTTATAAAAACAGAATTGCGAGATAAAGTCAAAATTGTAGTGTGATAAAAACAGAATTGCGAGATAAAGTCAAAATTGCTTGTGATAAAGTTATAAATTGTGAGAAAAAAAGTCTGAATTGTGAGATAAAAAGTCGAATTCTGTTTTTTTCCCAGAATTGCGACTTTATATCACACAATTCTGACTTTATATCAAGCAATTGCGACTTTATTTTCAATTCTGACTTCAGATCTCGCAATTTTGAGATAAAAAGTCGCAATTATTTATTTCTTTATTTTTTATTCAGTGGCGGAAACAAGCTTCCATAGACTACAGAGAAACAGAGAAAGGCTACACATCTACACCAGTATATCCCGATAGGCTACTTCATTGAAATAAATAAATGTCAAAATTCAATCAAATAAATGTAAACTTAGTTACCACCTACTTCTCGGTGTCTGATTTAAAGCAGACAGAATGCTATATCTAACAAGTCGTCAGTTGACGAAAATAACCAATTCCAGTCAAATTAAGTGCTGCAAACATCTATGACAACTTTAAATTGTTAATGCTGGCAAATGACCATGGTATAAGTGACATAATCCATGGCTAGCTATAAACAAACTACAGTTTGTGTTTTTATACTATGAACATTCTTTAAAATATCTTCTTGTGTTCAATAGATTCGAAGAACCTCAGGTTTAGAACAACTTAAAGGTAAAAAAATTATAATTGGGTGAACTATGCCTTTAATATTATATCATCAAACTAATCACCTTTCAACTGTACGGAAATCGCACAAGCATGATTTCACTTAATTTTAAAACAACCCCTTGAAAATTGAGCTACTTTGGAACTAACTAGGACGAGGTTCTGTTCAGATTTGATCAGGGTGCGAGCGAAGACTGGGGAAAGGAAAACCTGAAGTGGAGTTGGAGCAGAGTGAGCCAGTGTGTGTCCAAAGAAATAATACAATCCCAGTTGTGTGAGTTGGATTTATTTCCCTTCTGCAATCATATTTCTCCTAAACCAACATTAAGTGCAAACCTGGAATCGTTTCAGTGTTCCAGTTCTCAGGGAAACCGAATTATGATTATTTACTAGGTTCGTGAGCCAAGTATAGTTCTGGCTCAGGCATGAGATATGTGATCTTCCAATGTTGTTATGCAACTTTAATCCACACAGCAGAGAGCAAATTGAGCCAAAGCTGAACTTAAATTACTCTATTATCTGCATAATAATCCCTTCAAAAGATCAAGAGCTTGTCCATGAACACCTGTCACCCTAAGTAAAAAAAAACACATTAAAAACTCATCCTGGTTAACTATCAAGCTCTGCATGATAACAGTGATGAACAAAAGAAGAGGTGACTGCCTGACAACTGAGGACACAAGGTGAGGACAAATTGAATGCTGAAGATCATTCACTGCAAAATACAGAAAATTGATCATCCAAATGTAGCCAGCAGTGTACCCTCCCAGTTATATTTTGTGGTAATAAGCAGGTATTTAATACCTGTTTTGGACGAGAAATTCGACCAGTCGCAGAGAGGTGTGGTCAGCTGTCCTCGGCGCGTAGTGCAGTGCAGTCTCTCCTCCTTCCTATAACATACAAGAACACACACACAAATACTCATTCAGCATGTGTTAACCCATTTTACTTTCTTAAAGGAGAACTCCGGATCCATTTTTACATTGAGCTCATGTTTCTGTACATTTGGAGTGCTGTCAGTACAGACAAAAACAACAAAAATCGGAGTATCCTACACCGTGATATCATCTTTTTAAAATTCGCACCCTGTTGACTTCAATGGGGCATGTTCTAAACCTGCTTTTAGCCTCTTAACATCCTTTATTTGTCATTACAAGTGCACAGCCATGTGAGTGGTGTTATTAAGAGTGACCACGGTCAATCTGACTGCAGTAGATGTGAAAGATATTCATAAAAATGATGTTTATTCAGCCAGCTCACATACCAGTATTTACTTCCTGATTTCGGTCAAAGTCCACAGTAGTCGATTGTTGAGTTCGCGTGCGCGATTATTGGTAACTGAAATGATGTTTCAACATCTGATTCGGATGAACTATCCATTTGAGCTGATATTCTCAAAACACCACACAGCACCGTCATCGGCTGACAGCTGACAGTCTGAGTCTCCACTGTTGCTTAGATACCAATGATCGCGCACAAATCAAGGATGTTAAGAGGCTAAAAGCAGGTTTAGAACATGCCCCATTGAAGTCAACAGGGTGCGAATTTTAAAGAGTATGACAACGGTGTAGGCAACACCAATTTTTGACATTTTTGTCTGTACTGACAGCACTCTAAATGTACAAAGAAATTAGCTCAATGTTAAAATTGGCCCTTGTCCATTGAGTTCTCCTTTAACAATTGTCTTGTCTTAGGGTGTAAAATATAGAGGGATTTTAGCATAACCAATAAAAAATTAAAATAAAGAAATCCATCAATGAAATATTTAAAATTGCTCATTTAATTCATGTTTTAAAAAATGTATGATCCATATATACAAATATATATAGTATATATATATATATATATATATATATATATATATATATATATATATATATGATATATATATACATGCAACATCGATAATAATAAAGAAAAGGATCATGTGACACTGAAGACTGGAGAAATGGCTGCTGAAAATTAATTAAATTTAATACATACTCAAATAGATTTTTTTTTACAATATTACTATTACTTTTTGTTTAAATTAAAGCTGCACTCTGTAACTTTTTTGTGTTCAAAATAGGGCTGTCAAACGATTCATGGCATCCAAAATAAAAGTTTGTGTTTGTGTAATATATGTGGGTACATTGCCATTGTGTATAATTATTTTGTGTGTATATATATATATATATATATATATATATATATATATATATATATATATATTATTAAATACACACACACGTATGTATATTTAAGAAAAAAAAAGAATTATATAAAAAATATTTATATTTATATATAATATAAATTATATATAAATCTATACACAGTATATACATGAAAATATTTCTTAAATATATACAATCATGTGTGTGTATTTATATATACATAATAATTATACACAGTGCACCCACATATATTATGTAAACACAAACATTTATTTTGGATGCGATTAATCGCGATTAATCGTTTGACAGCCCTAGTTCAAAATGTACAATATACATGTATATATATTTGGCGAGTACATCATGAATCCATTTTCCAAACAGTGTTTTTGTCTTATCCTGAATCACTACGGTACTAGTGTTTATATTCAGACTATTTCGACTGCTACGGTTCGACCACATGTATTGATGACGATGATCCACTAAAAAAAATATAGGGGTGATAGTGTCTCTGACATGGATATGGATGGACACTGCTTCATGTTTGATGATAAAAAACAAACAAAAATCAGCTGATGCCCTAGCCGGAAGCAACATAATAAAAAGCGAAACAGAGATGATTTTAGATGGAGGATGTTTTTGCGACTGCACACACTCAGGAGCAGCTGTTCATCTCAGAGTCAGGCAGCACTATCAGTAATCATCTGAAGGAACCAATGGTCTCACAATGCCGAACATATGGGAGAAGATCAAGGCAAAGGATTCGAAGTCACGTCCAGAGTGACTCATCAAAGCGCTCTGATGTGAATGACATTCGCATCATTCAACATCATGTCATGTTCGGGATCACACTCTGTGTGACCTGGTAGGACACTACGTGATATCTACTCCCAGAATCCGGTATGTTTCATATTCAAGCTTTAATAAATCCTTTCAGAGGCCACTTCTTTAATTTTTCAACCAGTACATGGAAAAAGTGCCTGTGTGTTAATAACAGAATCGATCTCAGATGCTGTCACTCACCTGTCCTCCTTCAGGTAGTGGTTCCATAAGTTCCACCCCTCAGCATACACCTGGATCAGACCTAGCAGGTCATGTGACCTGACAGCTTCAAACAACTCACTCATCTTGGCTGCTGCTGAGCTGCAGGTTTTTCTTGCAAACTTATGATCTACATACTTCAGCATTGATGAACTCCTTACGAAACAGTCCTAAGCTTGGACATAAGAGAGGGAGAAATGAAAACAGTATATAACATTACTATCTAAAACGTTCAAACAATTAGTTGAAAATGAATTGAATTTACATTAAATATATTTATAACAATTTAATTTAATTTTGAAATGTTTTTGTTGTCATTGTTCAGGACGTTTGCAAGGCATACTCACATGTCACTAGCAGGAGTGGGTTTAGGAGAGGGGCAAGGAAGACTTCCCTCCATTATTTCATTAAAACTACTGTTCCCCACATTCTTGGCCAGCTGAAAGCAAAAGGAAGAAAACAAAATGAAAGATGAATAAACTACAACATATATAATTCTACAAACATTATGATTCACTTAGCTATTCAATATGGAATAAGTACATTGTCACTGGTCCAATCCACTGACCTCAAATATTTTATACTAAACAGGCATTAATTGCTATACTAAAGGGGTATTTTTCAGGCCAAGCTTAATTTTTTGTTAGATATTATATAAAACAGCAGTTGCATTTTCAGTATGAATTACAATAGGGCTGTCAAACGATTATCGTGATTAATCGCTTCCAAATGTAAAAGTTTGTGTTTACATAATATATGTGGGTGCACTGTGTATAATTATTTTGTATATAAATAAATCAATATATATATATATATATATGTATTTAGGGCTGTGCAAAAGTTAATTGGATTAATTAATCGCATCCAAATAAAAGTACTATGCTTACATAATATATTTGTGTGTGCTGTATATAATTATTTTGTATATATAAATACCTATGCTTGCATGTATATATTTAAGAATTATTTGCGCTTCAATTCTGTATATATATAAATACATAATCTATATTATATAAATATTTTATATATGAATAACACATTTAATAACACCCCTGGTTATGATGCTGCTTACATAGCAAAAAAGATAAAAAAAGATAAATAAAAAATAAAAATAAACTTTTAAATAATAATTACTGATTTATAAAGAAGTGTTATTTTAGAATTATTTATATGCTATGATCGTTTTTCTTGGTTTTTCTTTTTTAGACTATAACAGTTTTTTTCTTTATTATATCTATTTTAGGTTTTATTGATTTTTTATTTGTTTTAGTTTTCTTTTTATATCCAGGTAGAAATTTTAGAGCTTCAAATTTGACTTATTTTCAGTTTCTAATTTAAATATTTATATTCTATTTTATTTCAGATATATTTCAATTTACAAATGTTTTAGTTAATGATAACCTATTAGAGTAATACATTTTGCACATACAATTTCAATTTTACTTGATACATTTTAATGTAGGAGGGGCATGAGCTGAACTTGAGCTTCTTTAGCATTGGTTAAAGTATTATATTTTTAAAGTATATTTGAATTTTTTGTCACTAACCATTGCGATTAAACAATAATTATCATGCCCTCTGCAGTACCTTCCCTGGGATCCCCTATT
The DNA here is from genome assembly GCA_030378365.1 of Hybognathus amarus. Lineage (NCBI taxonomy): Eukaryota > Metazoa > Chordata > Actinopteri > Cypriniformes > Leuciscidae > Hybognathus > Hybognathus amarus. Next base: position 144,447 of record JAQIUQ010004701.1, read on the forward strand.
TGATCTATACTGTGTTTAAAAAAAATGTTTCCACCAACAAACACACCAAGAGTTCAGAGGTTCCCAGTTTGTCTAGCTCCATAGACTGGATGCGTAGATGTGAACGTCCATCTCCCGGTGAATGCCTGAACATTCGATGCACGTCAGGATTCCGAAGGTTAGTCGACAACCATTTGGGATCTAAAAACATAAAAACATGGGAAATTAGGAGGCATGCAAAAGCAATTCTTTGTGTGAGCAAACTTATTATTGTTATTTTTTCTTTACCACAAGGGGTCCTCGTTGGACTCGTGATTTAATGTTCTAGAATAAGACCTGGAAACCATGGCACCCTACTAGAATGTTTTAGATGAGTCACTAATTTAAACAGCTGATTCAGCTCATCAGCTTCTAAATGTGTAGAATAGGGAGACATTTAAAGAATTCTGGGAGGTGGTCCCGATGACTAGAGCTGAGAAACACTGTTCTAGATATTGGAGTTCTACATATTGTAGGAGTTTAATTCAGAGTGGCATGTTATCAGCATATGTGGAATTATGTATTTGCGTGTCAGTGTTGACGACAGGTGTGTATGTGGCTCCCATGAGCACCAGTGATGTCTTCAGTGTAGAACCAGTGACAGGGCGACAAAGACAAGAGGACCGAAACGCATGCACACATCAGCTAAATATAGATACAGTTTTTTTTAGCAGCACTCTCTGCATGCTCAGTAAATCCCAGATGTACTCATTCTTTATTTCTCTCATACATTTCTTCTCTGAAACACTCACAATCAGTCAGCATCAAATGCATTCATTCACGTTTAGAAGAGATTCATTGATTCTGTGCTCAAACAGATGATTCTATGTTTAGAAGTCATGTTACTTGACACAGATTAGACTGTTTAACTCTCAGCTGAGGGGCTAAACAACAGCTCAACACAAATCTATAAGACTATTACAGTCATGACGTCACTTGAATACGGGACAGCCTCCGGTTCTGCATTTAAGTGTTTGAATCACTGAATCAGTTTTCTGGAATGATTCATTTCAATGAGATTCATTTGGGTCATCAGTCAATGAATGAATGCATTTCCCACATGGTAATTCCCACTGTGTCACTATTGTTATTGCTTATACTTGCTAACACCTAAACAACTACAATATATAAAACCTGCTAACAATCTTGGTAACATCTTGGTTACTGCATAGCAATGTGATAACAAACCACCTAGAAAACCTAAGAAATGGAAGACCAGAACATCTTTGTTAAAGGGTTAGTTCACCAAAAAATGAAAATTAAGTCATTAATTACTCACCCCCATGCTGTACCAACCCCGTACAGACCTTTTTTCATCTTCGGAACACAAATGAAGATATTTTTTATTAAATTTAGAGAGGTGGATCACTGGCTACATAGGCTCCCTAAGGGATTGAAACTTTTTTCCCACACAAAAAGTATTCTCATTGCTTGATAAACTTATAGTTGAGCCACTGTGGACACATGGAATATTTAATGACATTTTCTTCATTTTCTTCAATGACTTTCTGGGCCATCAAGTTTTGATCCTTAGGCAGTCTATGTAGGAGTGATCCACCTCTCAAATTTCATAAAAAATATCTTCATTTGTGCTCCGAAGATGAACGAAGGTCTTATGGTGCGTTCACACCGGACGCGAACAGCGCGTCCAGGCACTGAATGACTTCAATGTTAAGTCAATGCAAAGACATGCTTTTTGCAGTAAAAATTCTCGTGGCGAATGGGCGCGCAGCGCAGAAGACGTTCATGCGTGTCAAGTTTGCGCGCGAATTGAGCGTCTGGCGCGGTAAGCGCGAATGATTTAGTTAGTGCCATTTGTGCATCTACACGTTTGACGCGAATTCGCGTCTGCCGCCCTGAGTTGAAAAATCTGAACTTTGGTGTCATTTTGCGCCGCGTTAACCAATCAGGAGCCTAGCTGCTTGCTCATGTGGTGAAGGATCTGGATGCTTCAATAAATTATTTTGTAATATGACTAAATCAGGGCTGTCAAATGATAAATCGCGATTAATTCGCTTCCAAAATAAAAGTTTGTGTTTACATAATATATGTGGGTGCACTGTGTATAATTATTTTATATAATAAATACACACACATGCTTGTATATATTTAAGAAATATTTTCATGTATATACTGTATATAGATTTATATATATTTATATATAATTATATATAAATACTATTTTTTTTTCTTAAATATACATGCATGTGTGTGTATTTATATATACAAAATAATTATACACAGTGCACCCACATATATTATGTAAACACAAACTTTTATTTTGGATGCGATTAATCGCGATTAATCGTTTGACAGCCCCTAGACTAAATGCATGGTGGGATTATGCACAACAAAGCAAATATTTTATCACTTAAAACTTTATTTCTATATACGAGACATGTTCCTTTTTTATGTTATTCATTCCATATCTAGATTTTATGAAATAGTATTATGATGTAAAGACAACCAACATACATGTGCATAAGTTCGTTTCTGGACATATGGTCTGGACGTGAGAAAAAAAAAAAAAAAAACAGGACAGGTTAATAACTTTTGAAGGCTGGCACTATTTATCATAAAACCAAAAATAAATGACAGCTAGATTGAGATGGATGAGGGCGAGGGCTATCCCTGCTCCGATGCAGGACAACAGGTCATCAAACTGAATGCGTGACAGCCGGAAGTACCGCTGACAGCGGCCGTCATCCATCGCAGCTCCTGGAGTGAGCAAATGCTGAAACTCCGCCAAACGGTCCGCCTCCGAAGGGTTCGGTGGACACAAATCTGCGGCGACGGTGATCCCCACGCCGCTGTTCTAGCTCTCCAGAGTAAATACAGATCGGTGACTCTCTCGATGAATGCTTCGGTAGAAAATAAAAAAATGGAGGCCAACGGGTTTCGATTCGCGCGTAAATTTCGCACAATGAACACAGAAGTGGTCAGAGCGTACAAACTGGACACGGTAGACGCGAATTTTGACAGGCTATTTGTGTCCGGTGTGTAACGCACAGTTACAGGGTTGGTACAGCATGGGGGTGAGTAATTAATGACTTAATTTTCATTTTTGGGTGAACTACCCCTTTAAAACATGCTAAAAACCACCTACACTACCATAGGAACACAGCATGTTCTAATATCCTTGTTCCCATGGTCCTATGCTCTCAGATTTATATGGCAGATAATGAACACACGAAAAAGTGTCACATGTTCTCATGGTCCTATGTTTCCTGTGTTTATTAAGCACATAATGCACTGGTTATCAATATAATAGGCCTAGATTTAAGGACAATAAACAAAAGGTTGAGTAAAGGAATCACAAAAGGTCATATTTCCTTAGGTTAGAATCAGGGTTAGGAGTTTATACAGTTGAGAGGACCCTGGGGAAATGAGTCCTGACCTTTAAAAGGTTTCTCCTGCATTGAACATATTTTGGCGGCCGTCAAAATGAATCTTTGCCCTGCCAAAGATTTGATTGTTTAATGTGACGATATCTGCCTTTCTGGAGTCCCGATTCTATCTGAAATGCTCCTGCATGTGAGTGTTTGTGTAAGTGCTCTGTGAAGAGCGTTAAAGGTTTCTATTTACACCGTGTTTTGCAGTGTTGAGCTTGGTAGCCAAGCACAGACATATCTGTTGAGAGCGTGAACGCAATGGCAGATCAGATGTGTTTTGCTTGGGTCAAAACGGCAGAGCTTTTCATTATAACCAACAAAGTATAAACATAATGTCAATATATAAGATTCAATGCGCAGCGTAGATAGACAGCCTCAATGATTATAACGGGCTTTTTGCAAGAGCGCAGTTTTGTGTACCTCGTATTTAACTGAAGCAATTGACAGCTTCATTGATTATTCAGTCACAGATGAGCCGGCATAACAATTTGCACTCTTTTGAACTCTGATATGCCTCCTATTATGTTGTGTGGATTGCAATATTGTATGTACAGCTGTGCTATTGCTATGCTTATTCAACCTTCACACTCTAATGTTTTTTTTTTCATTAGTTATATTTAGCATTATAATTGCTAACTATAAAGCCCTTTATACTGGTACTATATAGTAGCGACTGGCCATCTAAAAGGATAGCATCAAATTTTCATTTATTAGCCTGAAAATGTTATATATATATATATATATATATATATATATATATATATATATATATATATATATATATATATATATATATATAAGCACATATTCCCCAGATATATGGATTATTCATTGACGTATCTTATGTTACAACAACTTAAAACAAAGTATAAATCCATTATGTACCCTTCCTGGGGCCACATCCTCTTGTAGAGAGAAACACAAGAATGAAAAAAGGGGCTGATCAAACAATCCCTGGAGCAGCAGTCGCCCTACATCAGAACATTCAGCACAGCTTGCATGAGCCAATTACATAAGAGCCTGATGTAACAGCTCTCGTCTATTCTGACTGCCTGATCCTCACACTGTTACTGCTTCATCATTAAAGAGAGACTCATTTCACTGGTAATGGAGTGAGAGAAACAGAAGTAGGGATTTAAAAAAAATAGAGACAGATTTCTGGAGAAGAGACTGAGAAGAGAGAGTGAAAGAAGGCAGAGAAACCTAGAGAGACAGATAGAGAGACAGAGAGAGACAGACAGACAGACAGACAGATAGATAGGACAGGCAGACAGACAGAGATAGGACGGAAGGACAGACAGACGGATAGATGGATAGATAGGACAGACAGACATATACATAGACAGATAGACATATAGACAGACAGACAGACACACAGATGGATAGATGGGACAGACAGACAGACGGATAGAAAGACGGATAGACAGACAGACAGACAGATAGATAGACAGATACAGATAGATAGACAGACAGACAGATGGATAGACAGACAGACAGACAGACAGATAGATAGGACAGGCAGACAGACAGAGATAGGACGGACGGACGGACAGATAGACAGACAGACGGATAGATAGATACAGATAGGACAGACAGACAGTATACATACAGACAGACAGGCAGCACAGATATACAGATAGACAGACAGACGGACGGACAGACAGACGGATAGACAGACGGATAGACAGACAGACAGATGGATAGGATAGATAGACAGACAGACAGACAGATGGATAGACAGACAACAGACAGACAGACGGACGGACAGGGGACGGACGGACAGATGAAGACGGATAGACAGACAGACAGGTAGATAGATGGATAGATGGACAGACAGACAGGCAGACAGAGATAGGACGACGGACGGACAGACAGACGGATAAAAGGATAGATGGATGGATAGATAGATAGATAGACAGACAGACAGACAGACAGACAGACAGACAGACATACAGACAAACAGACAGACGAGACGGACGGACAGACAGACGAGATAGACAGACAGGTAGATGGATGGATAGATGGATAGATAGGACAGACAGACATATACATAGACAGATAGACATATAGACAGACAGACACACAGATGGATAGACAGACAGACAGACGGACGGACAGACAGACAGACAGACAGACAGATGGATGGATAGATAGACAGACAGACAGCCAGACAGATGGATAGATAGACAGACAGACAGACGGACAGACAGACGGACAGACAGACGGACTAGAACAGACAGATAGAAAGACAGATAGAAAGACGGATAGACAGACAGACAGGTAGATAGATGGATAGATGGATAGATAGGACAGACAGACATATACATAGACAGATAGACATATAGACAGACAGACAGACACAGAGATGGATAGATGGACAGACAGACGGACGGACGGACAGACAGACAGACAGACAGACAGATGGATAGATAGACAGACAGACAGCCAGACAGATGGATAGATAGACAGACAGACAGACGGACAGACGGACAGACAGACAGACAGACGGATAGACAGATAGACAGACGGACAGACAGACAGACAGACAGATAGATAGATGGACAGATGGACAGACAGACAGACAGACAGACAGGCAGACAGAGATAGACAGACGGACGGACAGACAGACAGAACAGATGGATAGATGGATAGATAGATAGATGACGTGACGGACAGACAGACAGACAGACGGACGAGACAGATAGATGGATAGACAGACAGATAGATAGATGCGATATATGGACAGACAGACAGACAGACGGACGGAACCGGACGGACAGAAAGATGGATAGACAGACAGGTAGATAGATGGATATATGGACAGACAGACAGACAGACAGATAGACAGATTAACAGACAGACAGATAGGCATTTTGAGAATTTAAGCATTTTGCGAGGGGAATTTAGCAGGTACAGTTTCGGTGCAGTTAAACTCACTCAAAAATAAAGCTTTTTAAAAACTGATAACACTTATGAGTTCCGAGGGCATTGCCAGCAGAAACAAGTGCAACATAGCATCTGTACCTGGAGCCCCACAATCACAGCACACTTCATTTCCGGGCAAGCGCAGCACATCGTCTATTATGGCTTTAAGTGAGATCTTCCAGCCCATCATCTCCTCCACCCTGCTCTCCTCTGAAGGCCATGTTTAACGCCTCCTTCCTTACTGTTAGTTAACACAGTAGATCCATCTGTAGAGGCAGAAACACATTAACAAAACACCAGAAGAAACATTCTATTTTGTTAGTTTGAGTTTTACGACAACCAAATAAACTGAACAGCACAAAAACATTTTTTTTTTTTTAATCTTTGTATATAAATTGTATCCATTTTGATTGCATGGTGATTGTACATAGTAGCTACTGTAAACCCTCAAAGTTGCTTGTCCCACCCTCTCCATCTCTGATTGGTCCATTGTTTCAAAACTCACACTGATTTGCTGCATAACAAAAAGATGGACTATTTCTAACTTGTACAAGCAGGGGTCTTAACATGCTCTGCCACATGATGCCGAAATACCAGTGTGCAAACCAGACAGCGTTTCGCCTCAGAAAACAACAGCCAAGTCCTAAACCAACATTTAAGCCGTTCCTTTCAGACCCTTTCCTTTCCGTTCCTGATGTTTGTCCGCTTGCCATTCATTCCTAAATAAGCTGTTTTACAAAAGATGGGGCGATATTACGGTGCACAAAAGCACGCCATGACCCCTCGTTAGCTAAATGAAAAGACCGGCATCTGGCTTTTAACTTTTGTATTATGTTGTTGGTCAAATTGACCCATTGTATTAAAATACAATATATAATATATTTTTCCTTGACATATTGTGACTTTTTCTTATTTAGTGTCAAGAACATGCATGCAAAGTGAGGATAGACTGATGTGTTTTAAAGTGTACACAATTTCTATTATGATTTTGATGTCAATGCAACTATACAGACCCGAAATAAAAACATTTCCAAGTTTTAAGTTGGTATGTATGTTTTTTTTTTGACTACCCCGTGATAGCAAAAATTAGCTTTTCCACACTTTTAGTCCCTAAAAATACTTTTTTCTAGACCCACAATTTTCAGTAATGATACAAATAATAGTATTAGTCAGGTGATAGTTTTAAAAATATTGGTTATTTTTTTTATTTTTTATATAAATCATAAGTTCTGATATTTATTTTCTGAAATATGTGAAAAGTATTTCTATTAAAGGTTCACTGTTTGCAAGAGATTCTTTGTTGTTTTTCATAGCATGATTTTTGGGAAATTGTATTGAATGCAATATGGGTCAATTTGACCGGCTACATAAAAGTTGTAACAAGAAATCAAACATAATATGAGGGTTAAAAAAATTCCAGTCAAAGCTGAGGTGAAATGACTGCAGAACTGACGTATAAAGAGGTTAAAGGGCCTCGATTCTGATCAATGCCTTTTAAGAGTCCTATATAATGGTTGTTAAATGGCTTCATGAGGGAGTTCACAGCAGTGTGGGTATGAAGCAAAGCCAGCAGTTAAAAGCACTCAGAGATGTTATGAGATGGTGCATGTTTTGCTTTTTTGTGAGAATGTTTGCATCTAAAGGAGTCTGGGAAAAAGTCATTGTGGTGTCAGTGACCCCAATGAGTAAGTGGCAACTTCAGACATGCAAACGCCACTTGACAGACTTCTCGCCACACAATACCCATCACGTAAAATATTTAGGTGAGAGTTAAAATCTTTTACAACAATTACTTGCCATATTTGCCATAAAAGTAGTCAAAATTAAGTCATAACAAAAAGAAAGACGCATTCAGTTCCAGGCACATTGCTATAACTGTTAAATTGCAGAGGAGAAAACCCCATAATCGGCATATAAACCATTTCTTAGACATAACTGCATTCACAGAGAAGTTACGATTAGAGGGTTTGCATACTTGAAATGCAAAATGTTGAAAATCCCACAAAAAAAAAAAAAAATCTTACATCAGAAATTCCTGCTCATCTTCAGCCTGGAAGTGATATGTGCGGTTATCTGAAACATATGACAAGTAAAATATGAGCCGTTTGCATGAAGTGACTTCCACTGATTAAACACTAGAAGATAGTATTAGAGTCATAATTCACAATAATGGTACAATTACACAGCTATTTAAAACACGAGTTGGCGATCTTCTTCCAAGATTCGGTACTGTGAGGTAAACAAACACATTATCGTAAGCTGCCAAATCACTGGTGGTTTCCCACAAGAATCTCTTCTTGACTCACGGGAAATGAGGTCGAAGCACTTCCTGTCCTCACCGCTGGGCTTGACCTGACATGTGAGCAGGTTGAGTTTGACAGGCTGCCTGTTTGACTGAAACAAAAAGTGACAAAAGGAGAAATGCATGTTTCACTATTGCATATCCTGCTATAACATCCAAACAGCATCAAAAAGGTTTTAACTCACAAGCTACTTTGGGTCTGCAGCCCAAAGAAGTTTTACAATCAAGTGTTTGTCAGTCTGTACTCAATACAGGCTCAATCGCACAGAGTTGTGCTTACTGGCTATTGACTGAACAAAAGTGTTGAAGAAAACGCAACGCATGTGTGTTGCATTACACTGACCGAGTTCTCAGTACAGACAGACTGTAATGCATACGTCTTGATTTGATTATGAAATGTGAGACACAGGGCGTCATGAAAGAATAAAACATCATGTGAGAAAAGAAAATTGATGACATACAGTACGATGCGAAGGTTGAGAGCATGACCTTAGCCTGAGAATGCTGCTTGTTCAGTTAAATTGTGGTCATATTTACAGTTGCTCTGTGAAATTTTGAAGGCAAAATGCACTCATTTCAATAGGAATCCCCACAAAAGGGAGTTTCATATAAAGGCGAAAAAGTTCCCCACACAGTTTTGGTAATGAAAATTTGCTAGCTCGAACAAAACAAAGCTTCTTGGTTTGAAAGTGACTTCTGTGTGAACTGTGCTTCATGTATAGGGCCCTATAATTTCTGCGATCACGGAATAAAAAGCACACTCTTTTTACAACTAAAATAACAGTAAAGGGTAAAAAATGAATTACCAAAAATTAAAACGGAAAAAACGGAATTTGCTAAAAATTTAAACAGAAAAAATGGAATTTGGGAAAAAATAAAATGGAATTTAAGAAAAAATAAAATGGATTTTATAGGGCCCCACATGTAGTACTACACTACTGTCAATGCACTTTAACTGTCTGAGAAATGTAGGGGAGCGAGGGCACAACCTAAAGGCCTGTTCACACCGGGACCAATTTAATGCGCGTTATTCGCCGACGTTTAATGCCTCGTGACTAAACAAAGGGCGCCCATGTGAGTGTGCACATCGACGAGTAAAACGGCACACGTAAAAGCGTCATTTTTATAAAAATGCCTCGGGTAAGTTTTTTGTTGACGCGCTGCGTCAAAAACTATCCGACCAATGAGATTGGCGCTTTTGCTCACGTGTTTGGAGCTTCTGAAGTTACAGTAAAACACAACTTGGGGGCGCTCAAACACAAAACGGTCTTGCCGAGCACACATGTAACGGCGAAGAAGATATACGGCAAGTAGTGTCGCCGTCTACACAGCCAGGAAGAAATAAGACGAGGAAGATGCGAGGCAAGATGAATGTAGAGCTGCTGTTCTCATTGGTGCTAGAACATAAAGAACTACATGACTTACGCGACAGCGACTACAAACATCTTGATAAAAGAAAACTGATATGGAGTGGTGTTGCAGAGCAAATTGGCCCCATCTAATGTCAGGGAATGAATTTGCATGTTCACTCGGCTCATCGTCAGCGAAAATCACTTGGGTGTGAACACACAAAACATGTTGAAAAACGCTGACGAATAACGTGCGCTGATATTCGTCTCGGTGTGTACGGGCCTTAATGCAGAGCTAAATGTAACACAGACCTTTTACGTAGTTACTCAGGGACACGCAGGTTGTGTTTACGATATTTTTCTCTTGCTGCCAGAAGACGGTCTCCCGCGAATTGCGGAATGTTATTGATAATATTTCGTGAAGATACTGGACAAAGAGTGTTTTGACACCATGAAAGTAAATTGTTTCATCATAGGTATTTTTTCGGTTTCTGAGTTGGGTGTTTCCAAATCTAACTTTATATTGCCTTAATCACTGTCTTGTTGGCTCAAACATAGCACCGTTCTGAAACATGTCAGCAATTCCTACCAACTGTTAGCTAGGCTTAAAATATGTAATACACAGCGGGGTTAGTTGTAACACAGTGTTAAAAACAAGCCACCAAGTGTACAATGATAATCAATGAAAACGGAGCCAAACAACTTTTCAGGTTTGAGTATTTATTTATACTCTTAAAGCTGCAATACCTAAGATTGGCATGTCGCTAGAGCGCGTGACATTCAAAACAACAACAACGGCTTTGCTTGATGACGACGTGGAGGAACGCGGAATGATGGGAACTGATGTTTTCAACTCCACCGTGGATAAATAAGTCAGACAGGAATCGAAAATTAGTTGTCATGGATGAGGTAAAGTTCGATTTCTATAAATGTTGCATTTAATGACATGCTTGTTTTTCATTAAACTGAAATAGCCGCAAGAAAAGTCAGGTTTAAAAGTAAATTAGTTATATCACAGATGTTACTGTACGAGTCACTGGACGAAGCTATGGTGGAGAGGGTTTGAAGTCAAATCGTTGCTAATAAATCCTGACTTCGCCCTATGCTGCAATATGCATTTAGTTTTGCGTTAATTTACAGAAATCAGCTGCTTGAATGACAATTGCTGATGTTATTAGATTTTTCAGGTGAGATTCTCAATTCATTCAGTTAACGGATGCTCTGAGGTAAAGTTTTCAGACTGCAGACTCAGCAACGAATGTATTTAATTGTACAGTACAATCATAACATAGAACAGACATTATCTTCCTTTCATGTCATTAAACATAACAATATTGCTGGCCATATACTGATGAGAAAGTGCGCGTCCGGTGTGCGATACTGGACTTTGTCCTAGACGTGGCGCGGCTCTTCTCGTCCGATGTGCGATCCCCTTTACAGCCAACAGTTCACATTCCGAGAATAATTGAAAAGAATAAAGCACCAGAATGTGCACCATTCCATTACAAATGCGCGAAACAAGCTGACGTTTGTTGCTTGATAGACGCAAACGCACAACTACAACTTCCGCATTTATCCAGGACTACACATAGTACGAGCGGAAACCGAGGTAACATGGATATGACGCGATCTGACTGGCGACTCCCAGCTCACCCCTGCTCACACGCCCCGTTTCCTTGGTTAAAATCTCAATTTTCTCGCGATTTTAAACATTGCTTGAAACATTTGGAATATTGTAAGTTATCATCTTAACTAAATATATAACACTGGCCTTGTGATTTTGGGATATTTTAATGCAAAAATCTTAGGTATTCCACCTTTAATTCTGTTGGACTTTCACAAACAATGTTCAAATTTAAAATGTTTAAAATTTAGTTTACTATGCTTTGATCTCTTAGTTTATCTATTAAAAATATGGCCTGTTTGTAATGCAATAAACCCTTTAAATTTTTATTTTAAGCTCTTTTGTATTATTATTACTGCTATTATTATTAACAATAATAATTGTACATGCAGCTGCCACACACAAATCTAATTCAATTGCAATTACAATATTTTATGATTTTATTTATTATTATTTATTGCAAAACTATGCAGCCCTTTTCTATGTCTCTATCCATGATATTGATCCATAATAGAAGGATGATTGGATGAGGGATGGATGTATGGATATCTGTCTATACAGATGCACAAACAATATCAAACTATACAAATAAAATAGTACTGAATTATGTGTGTTAAACACAAGTGTTACAACTAACCCTTCTGTCTGTTAAAATTAACCCTGCATATGGGGTAAGTTGTAACATTTGCACTTCTGTCACTTTCAGTACAACTGTACAAAAATGGTAAGTCCTAGAAAAAAACTTGAAGTGTTCATTTGTAGCAGAGATGTGTATGTTGCTTGAGTTAAAATAAAAATAATCGAACCTAATTATTTTTTTAATTAATTGAGCCAAACCAAAATGCATTAGGTTGTGCCCCGCTCTCCCCTAGCCAAATTTTTTTATAATGTGTAACTGCTGCTGTGTCCAAGACAGTAAAAGGCTTAGCACACAACATTTAACATGAAGTGAATCAAAATGGTAAAACATTTGATAAAGTGGTCAACACTCAGTTGCTTCTTTTCCAAGTGGGCTGTTAAAGAGGGACAGCGGGATATCTGGGTTGTTATGGAAACATTCAACAAAAGTCCAGAAAGCTGATGAAGTCTTTTCACTGTAAATGTTTGACCTCTGTTTAATAGTCTGATTATAGACCTTATGCACCAGAGAAACGTGGGCACCGTCATCTTTAGAATATTGTCTTTGAACTTCCGGTTTTGCGGTCGCCTGTATATTTCTATGGCATCGCTGTCGAGGAATAATTAGCTGGTGAAGTGGATTTACTTATTGTAGAGTTAACAAAAGTTATCATGAGCATTGTAATTTTTATCATAAGCATTGTAAAGCAGATGTCTTAACAAATGTCGACCGGGATTTTTTTTACGAGCAGTTCATTCATGCCTATGAAAGATCGCTGTGAAAATACAGACCGGAAGGCAAAAGACAACGAGCGCAGCACTGAAAAAGGGCGGGGCTACATAAGGTCTATAGGATGACATGGTTTATAGTGAACAGAGTAAATCACATGTGTCTGAGTTACTCACAGTGGCATGAGAGATGGTGAGAATCCCTCCTTTAACTGAGCACTTCCTCCTCTGCCACACCTTCCTCAACCTACAACACAGTTATAATTCTTAACACTACTTATAGCAGACAGCAGGACCTCATATCGACCAAAAAGCTCATAATTGAGGGTGTGTGTGTGCGTGTACCCATCACTCTTCTTCATTAGATAGCCTTTCTTCTCACAGCCAAACTCCTTGTTTCCCTGCAGTTGGTGCATACTGTAGCCACCCTGCTTGCTCTGAGAGTCCTGCTCGAGTACAAACACACACAAACACACACGTGCTTTAAATAGCTATATGCAGACACCAATCCAAACGGATTCTGTATAAACAGCATTTTTGTAAAAGATGTGAACAGATCTTAAATATTTTTCACCAGATTTGCAACCTTTTAAAAACATCAGCTTTATCTGACAACCACACACACAATGATCTCCATCACAAACACAGGTCATGCTGTACATGCTGAACACTTACTCTTCTAGACTTCAATCCACACAGGAAGCGGTCGAGAGAGAAACAGGAGAGGGTGTGAAAAGCAAGTGTCGGTACTACTGAATCGTAAATACACTAAAGTAATGCTAACTTACAAATTAGCTGCTCCTATGACATGTAAACTCCTACCATGTTACCGTAATTACATGCATATTTGCTATCAAGACAATATGTTAACAATTATTCATTAGCTAACTACCTGTTAATTGTCATTTATTTTAAATGTCATTTATCAAACATGATCAGAGTCAGCACCACTTCTCTGAGCAACCAGTGGGGCACAACACTGGTTACCAGCAAGCCCCATTTCATACTGGCTACCAGCATGGTACAGCACTGGGTACTCCCTCTCACACTCTCCCCTGTACAGGTCGAGCATTAGGGAGGGTTATCATGTTAGACCCACAGATCTACTGCAAGATTCAACCAATCATATTTCATTCTGTATACTGGCATGCCATTGAACAATTAACTATAACACTATATTGCCTCGTTTCCACTGAGGGGTACGGAACAGTACAGTACGGGTACGGGTCGGGTACACCATGATCAGGCTTGCGTTTCCACCGCCAACAGTACTTGATAGGCGTGGTGTTTGCTGGAAAGAAGCGATCAACGTCATTTTCGCGCGAAGAAAGCGACATAGCAAACAACAATGGATGACAGACAGCACAGCAGATCTTGTTCTTGCTTCTCAGCATGTTTGTCACTAGAAACAAGCGCTGGCATTAGGCGTTTCTCAATACCAAGTAGCCATCGCAAAGTCCGACTCAGGAGAATGATCCCTGCTAATGGAACAGCGCGTTCTTGAACGCGGCACTCAGCTCGCTCTGGCTCTGCGACTCCGGTTATCTCTGTATGTACATTTTAGGCAATAATAAAACGAAATATGTTATAAAACACCACTCTGCTTCTTTTCGATTTCATTTCAATACATTTTAAACATTATAAAGCACACAAATGTGGTTCAGGCAACGCATAGCCTATTGATTATATTCACTGCATGTATGTAACGTTATATTTATAACAAAACTAAATATAAAACACAACCCTGCCTCTTTTCGTTTAAATGTAAAAATATTAAACATATTCCAGGCAATATGTAATGTATTGCATATCGTATTGGTACAAATGTTGCAATAAACAACATTATCTTGTAATACAATTTAAAAAATGACAAAATTATCTCTTTTTGTTGCATTTCAGTTTTATCAATAATAGCCATTATAAAAGTATAAGTAAAAGGTACAAACAGATATACAGTAAAGCTTAAATAACATAAATAAACAATTCAGTCAGTCAAATATACAAATTCAGCGCTCAAAGATATGAAACTTCACGTAGCCTTCTGCCAAAGCTATTGACCAGGGAACGAATTATAGATTCACGAGACCGAAAGATCACCTGTTAGTTTTATACAAGACGAACTATATCTCATGTTTAACCACTACAGAGACGTCCGAGTCAGCGGCAAACATCAGAGCGACTAAGCCGCGGAAAGGCTGTTCCAGGCGGGGACACGAGCGCGAGCGTCCGGTGATCGCTTGAAATGGATCTCAGTCAAATTATCATAAATCTATAAATAAACCACAGATTTGAGCTTTAAAAAACTACTTTCTCGCCTGAAAAACTCTTAAAACTACATTTCGTGACACAATAACAGTAGAATTATATTTCAACTGTATGCTTCTAATGCCCTTAGCACGCGTGAGTGACGATACTCTGTCCACCAATCACCGTTCTGCAGTGAGTCTAGCTCCACCTTTTAGTACCCTTTCACTGTGCTAGGTACCCAACAGAAGGGTACCCAAAATAGTGGTACGGTACTGATTCGGCTTTTTGGTACCATTCACAACTTTTAACAGTGTAAACGCAAATAAATGCGTACCGAACCGTACCATACCGCTCATTAGAAAAACAGCATACGTGTTCATTATTCTAAATATGAAGTATATACACTCTGGCAAACCATATGCAAATGTAATCATCACTATTGAAACTGTTTAATCCCAAACAAGTCACTTGGTTAGCTTTCACAAAGTAGTTTGTGCAATTAATTGAGAATTTGCCTTGGTCCTAAGATAGAGCCCTGAGGCACACCACACCATACACCTACCTCCTTTGTTCCAGCTGTAGAGAGGATTTAATGAGATCCCTTAGTGCAGTGAGCTGTTTTTTCTCTTCATCTTGTGTTTGTTTTATCTAAATCACACAAAAGCAAAAATTAACTTGTTACACATGTACCCACACACCATTATGGGTGCAGAAACAATTATATTGTAAAGTACTGAATTATTTTTAATTCATAATACAGTTTTAATATTCTCATGCCAAGAATAAATGTATCATATTATTATTATAATTGTATAAGTCCAGCAAGATAAAATATGTCAAATATTAGTAAATGCACAATTATCTTTATTTGAGCAACAATCTCAGAAAAAAAATATATATATATTAGGGCTGTGCAAAGATTAATTGTGATTAATCGCATCCAAAATAAAAGTTGTGTGTGCTGTGTATAATTATTTTTGTATATTTATATATAAATACATATAAATGCATGTATATATTTAAGAATTCTTTGCACGTAAATACTGTATATATAAAAATACATAATCTATATTACATATAAATTAATAACACATTTTCTTAAATATATACATGCATGTGTATGTATTTATATTTACAAAATAATTATACACAGCATACAGAAATTTATAAATATAAGCACAAACTTTTATTTCAAATTTTTATTTTATAATATATATATATATATATATATATATATATATAATTGTGCACAGCACAATAAGAGAAACAAGAGAGTATACAATTGCAATATAGTTTTATATTACTACAGATTTAAAAAAATATATATATATCACAATGTGACCCAGATATTGTATTGCCAGATCCCATCCATAACAAACCAAGCTAAATGTTTTTTTTCCCATTCGAATAGTTTTAGGATAAAGTAAGGTGAGGTACATACGTTGTAAAGATCAGCTGCTAATTTCTCAATGTACTGCTTCAGCTTATCCGCTGTCTTCAAGCCATCTTGGAAAAAGCTGATAAAAAAACAACAAAATTAACACATTTTTTTTAATATTGCAACCTGCTATCCTTACAGACAATACATATTCTTGAAAAACAGTTAGGGGAAATTATAGACAATTCCACAGTCTATACAACACAGAAACTTGCAAACATCAAGGAGAGATAATTAGTGAAAGTAACTTTGAAACATCCAAGGCTTTGAAATAAGCAAAAACATGCAGTTTTTGAGTAACTGTGGTGGAAATATTGGCAGGTGACTAACATAGAGCCAACACTAACAAATGGCCAAGAGTGTGAGTCAAATTGGATGAGTCATTGGTTCAGACACTGCAGCCACAGGTTCTGCTATCAAGACCCATCTGATGTTTATGTATGAGATTTAAGCATGATTCTCCATTTAAGGAACCTTGGGGTATTTATCAAAGTAATAAAGAAGTGTAGAGAACTAAGCAAAGTATGCATAATGCCTTCGCTATAACTTCATTAAAAAGTTTAAATTGTGAATAAGTTAAAAAACAAAGGTAACACTCAACAGTCCACTTTAGACATTCTACTAACTAAAAGTAACTTTGCAACTACTCAACTACCAGTCATTAGAGTATTAGTAAACTGTCTGACTGATATCTGCTAACACTTTATTTTGATTGTCCCCCAACAGAAATTTTACTGACTACTGTAGGTAACTTTGCATGTCATGTCAACTTTTTCTACTAACCCTTGTACCTAACCCAACTCTAACCTAACAGTCTACTAATACTCTAATGAGAGTTAGTTGACATGTCGTTGCAAAGTTACTTATAATTAGTAGAATGTCTTTAGTGGAATATCAAAATAAAGTGTAACAAAAAAAGTTTTTTGTTTGACATATTCGGTTACTTTTAAAAGAAATTAGAACCTTATTTTTAAAGTTAATTGTCTATTAAAAGGTAATTTCCCTTAAATTACTGATAAACGGGTGCTCCACTAGAGACGTTAGTGCTTTTGATAAAGCATAAAACACATTGAAACTGTTAAAACAGCATTAAAATTTACAGCAATAAAAATATTTACTTATTCGCAAAGATTAACATCGTCTTAAAGGGATACTCCACTTTTTTTGGAAATAGGTTCATTTTATAACTCCCCCAGAGTTAAACAGTTGAGTTTTACTGTTTTTGAATCCATTCAGCCGATTTTCTGATATTTAGAAGAATATCTGAAGAGTTCAGATGCAAAAGTCTCTAAATGCCATTTGAAATTTTCTTCTAAAATGACCATTTTTACCAAGCTTGTATATTTAAGTTCAGTAATTTCACTTAAATGACAATTAATAGGTAATCTTCATTGCCATTTAAGTGAAATTACTGAACTTAAATATACAAGCTTGATAAAAATGATCATTTTAGAAGAAAATTTCAAATGGCACTTAGAGGCTTTTGCATCTGAACTCTTCATCTGTAACCAGACCCTTTCTGGTCTCATTGTCTACCATAGTAAATATGTTTTCCTACTATGGAAGACAATGAGACCAGAACCGGTCTGGTTTACTGATAGTCTTCTAAAAATCAGAAAATCTGCTGAATGGATTTGAAAATGGTAAAACTCAACTGTTTACCTCTGAGAGAGTTGTAAAATGAGCCTATTTCCAAAAAAAGTGGAGTATCCCTTTAATAATGACCCATGAAAGTCTTGAAGTGCAAGGTAAAGGTTTCTCACAGGTTTCTGCTGATGCATCTATAGGTCAAAGACAACAATAGCTCAGAATAACCTTAACCTTTAGAGTGAGAGGGAAAAAACTGCAACATTTTCAGTTCTTTCTTTCAGATCATAACTTTTTTTCAAACTCTCAGGTCAGTGACACTTGGCAAGGCTACATGGATCAATAACACTTTCGGTTCACAATTTCCTCACCTGTCCCGTACACATTTATTGTGACCGATCTACAAACTAAATGCATGATGTATGGACTTAAAGGGATAGTTCACTTTGAAATACATTTTTTGAAATACATTTTGTTGAAATACAAAAATATAAATTTTGATATTTTTAGGTCAAACCGTTCTTGTCTGTCAGTCATATAATGGAGGTATATGGGTCCACCTCAAAGAGCATACACAGAGAAGTCCAAATTAAACATGATTTAATGACTCGTAAATGTACGTACACATTGATGGCCTAAGACACGAAACGAGCAGTTTGTGTGAGAAAACGAACAGTATTTATATCGCTTTTACCTCTTGTAATCACAGTCACGTCCAAGTACTCTGAGGGACGAGGGTACTTCTGTCTGCGCAAGCGCAGAAAGCCCCGGAGGTGATCTCTCGCGCGTGTACGTCACTCATTGTTTACACAGAGATTTCAGAAGTGTTATCCTTCACTGTGAAGATCTATACATATTTAGATATACAGGAAATTGCAATGGAATACGATTTCGATATATCAACAGACACCGTTTTTTCGCAATTCAGATCACTTGGACGTGGCTGTGGTTACAAGAGGTAAAAACAATATAAATACTGTTCGTTTTCTCACTCAAACCGCTCGTTAGTCTTAGGCCATCAATGTGTACTTACATTTACGAGTCATTAAATCATGTTTAATTTGGACTTCTCTGTGCATGCTCTTTGAGGTGGTGACCACAGACCTCCATTATATGACTGACAGAGAACGGTTTGACCTAAAAATATCAAAATTGAAAATACTGTGGAAACAAAGACACCTACATCTTGGATGCCCTTGAGGTAAACTAAAACATATCAAAAATTAATGTCAAAGTGAACTATCCCTTTACAGGATTTTTTGGACTACTTATTAAGTATACTCTTATTGCAAATATCTGTCAAGGAAAAACACATCTGAAGGCAAAAAAATGTCACTTACTTGCATTGCGCGTAGTAATACTTGATTAAGTTCTGAAGAAGGTCAACCCCTTTTTTGGTCTTTATTTCATTCACTTTGATCAGGTACTGCAGAAACAGACAGAATTTTATAACACAGTTCAGTATCCCAAAAGTAGAACCAACAGATATTCAAGGATTTTGAACACTTAAGTGATTTGAAATATTATTTGAAATACATGACAAATCTACAAGGGTCATTCTGGGGGCACACATTGAGATGTAAATATTTGATTGAACGATTATAAATAACCGAATGTCCCGAAAAAAGGGACAAAATGTGTATCTTCTAAATCTGAAACGAACATAGTGACAAACCAATCCCACAAAACAAATGAATTAAACATCCTCGTAATCCCGGTTTATCCCAGAGGGGTAAATTCCAGAACATTTTGCAAAGTCATGCCAGCTAACAATTTTTTGGCTATGCTCAGAAACGTAATCCATCCTGTTCGGTATCATGGGATGAAATGCCACGCATTCCGCTCATTTAAGAGTGAGTGATTTTATTTTGTGCACAACCTTTGAGTCACAGTTATTTCATACACAATGTGAGTCATAAAACAGTATAAACAGTTTCCTAATTAAATTAGAGTGTGTGCTTCTCTTTGTTATATATAACGCACGTAGTAGGCATCTCTATGTGTTTGCTAAAGTTATCACGAGTTTGCTATTTCCTTTGATGCTTCCTGTATCTGAATGAGTCATCTCACTGCATTTTGAATAATTTATTGCTTTCATATTTGGATTTTCATTTGTAACCACCAAGAAAGGACAACAGGAAACAACCAAAAGAGAGAAGACTTCAAAATTATGAAAAAGTCAGGACAATCATATATTATGTCATTGATTTTTCAGTAATATGCAAATGCCTCTCATGTGATTTGGTCCAGGAGCAGTTGAAAAGCAACCTATTAAACCCTTGATGCACTATTAAATGAATTCAAGATGCAATTCTAAATGACAAACCCAATTCATTAACATGTTAAATAACCCACAGCTATTCTCCTTAATGAACAAAAAACAGCATTGATGATTATGAAACCATAAAACAAGCTATCACAGTCTGAGTCATCTGCTCAAATGCGCTGAGGGAATCATTAAACTGAAAGATAAACAGGCCATTTTCACTAAAATGGCAGCATTACAAACTCCTGATTTATATTAGGAAAACCAAACACAACAGCTAGTGCTGTGACTACTAATACAGCAACCTGTAACAGTCAAAGATCCCTTTAAAGGGTTAATTCACCCAAAAATGAAAATTCTGTCACTATTTACTCACCATCATGTGGTTGAAGAAGACCTCGCTCATCTTCGGAACACAAATTAAGATATTTAAGGTATTAAGATCACTCCTGCATACTAGTCCATAGGCTTCTTGAGGGAATGACAATTGCTGGCCTTGAAAAGTCATTAAAGACATCGTGAAAATAGTCCAAGTGACTGACAGCGGCTCAATCCTTAAGTTCATCAAACGACCAGAACACTTTTGCTGCGCAAAAAACAAAAAAAATATAGCTGCGAGCAGCGATGGTGGGCCCAACAATTATATTGAAAGCGTGTTTGATTTATGGACCAAGTTTTGGACCCTGTTCCAGGGGGCGCTGTCTGAGCCCCCCTGCTATGCCCGGATACCAGCTTCAGCCCGGCTCTGATGGCCGGGGTTCTGACCTTTGTGCAAAGTTTCAAGAGTTTTCGAGCACGTAAGAGGCCCCAAAAGTGCCTGAATAGTCGTAAGAAAAATCCCTAATAACGACTTTATTTTAACTATTCGTTAATTCTCTCTCTGCCTCGAGTCAGGTTACTAGTTTAATAGCGTAAGCTTCTGCTATTGCACGTCACACGCATCACACACATGACCAGCATCGGCCAATAGTGAGCCTACGTGTGACATGGGCGCCTTACGCTATCACACTACGTTAACTGACTAGAGGCTCATAGAGAAGGAAGTGAATAGTTGAAATAAAGTCGTTATTTTGTTTGTTTTTGCGCACAAAAAGTATTCTCGTCGTCTGATAAAGTTAAAATTGAGCCGCTGTAGTCACTTGGACTATTTTAACGATGTCTTTAATGACTTTTCGATGCCAGCAAGTGTCATTCCCTCAAAGAAGCCTATGGACTAGTATGCAGGAGTGATCTTAATATCTTAAATATCTTATTTGTGTTCCGAAGTTGAACGAAGGTCTTACGGGGTTGGAACAAAATGAGGGTGAGTAAATACTGACAGAATTTTCATTTTTGGGTGAACTAACCCTTTAAGGGCTCTGATTGGCTGCATCTGTGGTTTTATGAATGTTAATATTATTAAAGGGATAGTTCACTTTGAAATTAATTTTTTGTTTGTTTTAGCTTACCTCAAGGGCATCCAAGATGTAGGTGTCTTTGTTTCCGCAGTATTTTCAATTTTGATATTTTTATGTCAAACCGTTCTTGTCTGTCAAGTCATGTAATGAAGGTCTATGGTCACCACCTCACAGAGCATGCACAGAGAAGTCCAAATTAAAAATGATTTAATGACTCGTAAATGTAAGTACACATTGATGGCCTAAGAATATTAAACGAGCGGTTTGTGTGAGAAAAACGAACAGTATTTACATTTGCTTTTTACCGCTTATAGACCACAGCCACGTCCAAGTACTCTGAGGGCGCGGGCGCTTTGTGGCTGTAGTAACAAGTAGGTAAAAGCGTATATAAATACTGTTCGTTTTCTCACACAAACCACTGGTTTCGTGATCTTAGGCCATCAATGTGTACTTACATTTACGAGTCATTAAATCATGTTTAATTTGGACTTCTCTGTGCATGCTCTTTGAGGTGGTGACCATAGACCTCCATTGATATGACTGACAGACAAGAACGGTTTGACATAAACATATCAAAATTGAAACTACTGCGGAAACAAAGACACCTACATCTTGGATGTCCCTTGAGGTAAACTAAAACATACCAAACATTTATTTCAAAGTGAACTATCCCTTTAACAGAACCTGTGGTCTCATGTTGATGAGAATTGCTGTATAAGATACTTGTACATTATCAGTACAAAGTGTTTGGGGTTGTGGAAACACTAGTAGAAAATATGATATGGCATGTATAGCACGTTTCTGTTTAAAAAAAAAAGACAAGTTGAGCGCTCTACAGACCTCACACATCTGTAGTTGGAAGAGCCTCCGTTCTTTCTCCATCTCCTCTGCGATCTCAGCACCAGTGATCTCTGTTCGGATCATCCCGTGCTGCTTGGCGTGCTCACGTTTTTCCTTCTCGATTTTTGTACTAAAAGATTGAAAGAAATTTGTATATTTAGCACAACTTCATCTGAGTTGGCTGGCAATAACAGTACTGTGTTTATTTCACATTAATCTCACACCTGCGGGGAGAAAATGATCTCGCTCATGCTTTTTGATGATGCAGTTAAATTACTGATAATTGCAACAGCCCACAGACAAAGTAATCGGTCTAAATGGACAAATGCGTATAAAGACACACTAGCTCGGTGGTTTTCAATCCTGATCCTGGGTGCGTCTCAATCAGTTCCCTAGTTCAATGATCAGGGAGTCGGCCATTTTAAGTGCTGTCTCAATCGCAAAATCATTCCAGTGCACTGGAAATGAACATAAGTTCTTAAGTTTGAATCACATGAGCCAACTCTCTACACAATGACACACGATAGATGTTCTTTAAATACAAACCATTATTTAATTGTATTTCAGCTAAAACAAACACCACTAGTAATGAACAATCAAGCTAATAATTATAATTTATTTACACCAGAAACATTGCATGTAATAACAAGCAAAGTATTTATCATCATTTGAATAGCATTGCAAAATGATGCTAGAAAGATATCAGTTCTGCTTTTGTTCAGTAAATACCAGTAGTGATGTTGTACATTGAAGTTTTCAGTTTCCCTTTCCACACGTATGTCCTACAAAGGCCAGCTCGTTTAATTGACCCTTCGCTGAAGCCCCGCCCTCCCTAGTTACTGTTGCTATGCCTGTCAAGCTTTCGTGGCTGGCACATCTATTACAGTGTGTCTGCACAGGTGTCAGACATTCCCAATGAGATAATTAGTAGTTTTCGGCGAAAAAGTGAAATATCTGAGAGAGCGAGACAAAAGGGACTGCAGTATTGCATTCGAAGGGATATATTCACGACATAATATGCAACCGATTAGATAATAATTTTTTAAAAAATTGAAGCTAAAGCCTAACGTTATTGTCCCAGCGCAAGCAGCAGCGCCTCATATGCTGACCATTCAAATGGGAAACACACAAATTGAGGAACAGCTATGTTCATGCACAGCAGGGTATGTGAAAATCCTAATAATTATAAATCAAACAGTTTATCCATAAATCTTGTGGAACAAAACTAATACCGAGAGAGCCGCGATCGGATTGGGTTAAAGTAACTTAGTCAGGGGTAACGTTAGTAGGACGTCGATTAACAAAATGCTGAAATATATTTTAAAGTATGTCAGTGAGCCTTTGTCTTGTCTCTTTAATCGTCTTATTTTACGTTATATCATTATGACCAAAGAACCGTCAATATTTCCAAGCAATAACGTTAGGTGTTTTTGTTTATCATGTCGACATTTACCGGTAGTGGGTCTCCCACACTGCTTGATCACGCCCATCATTTCTCCCCTTGGCTTTTAGATTTTCTGGAAGGAAAACTATTCCTCTCCCGCGTCCAAACTTTTAGGATACCGGTATCAGATTTGCACAATCCATACGCACAATGCTTCAGCATGTTTCCCTCGCTCGAAAGCTTGCCAGACCTCCCGCGCATAGTTACGGTTGCTAAGACACGATTGGCCAGTGGCGGTTTTCGGGCGTGGCTTAGCGAAGGGTCAATTCTACTGTACTGTGGGTTGAGGACACTTCAAATATGTCATCATCCTACAGATGACGGGTCCTACCTAGGATGCAACCTTCGAAATGAGACACAGCTAGCGTTTCAGATAAATACACAGTGGTGGGTGCCCAGGACCAGGATTGAAAAAAATGTACGTGGCTAACATTCATTGAGCAAACTTACAACTTCGTTCGTAGTCCTTCCAAGCCTTGTCAAAGGGTTTTTTCAGGTCCTGAAAAAACAAAAACAAAAAAACGAATGAGCCAAGTGCAGTAGTTAGAGTGTTTTACAACAAAGAGAGTTTACAACAAAGTAGATAGGTAGTGCTCTAATCCATTGGCATCAGCGTTAAGGCCATTGCACACTGAGTACGACATTTTTGGATGCGTTTTTGCGTGTTCGTCAGCTTTAAAATTCGTCACGCATAGAAACCTTGCACACAGAGTCCGATGCGTATTTATTAAACCTTTGCGGAAAAAAACGCAAAAATACCAAATGGATTCGTCAAGCAGTGAGGATGATTTTGTTGCCCTCTCTGTTATTGAAAAGAGAAGAAAAAGAAAATATTTGGTCCATCCAATCCTGAAATTGCGCCGAGAGGAAGGAGAGTTTCACCTCCTTATCAAGGAGTTGCGAATTTATCCTTAGCGATTAAAAATTTACTTCAGAATGTCAGTGGGACATTTTGATGCTTTGCTAGCGATTCTGGAGCCACATATTAAAAACAAGACCACCAATTTCCATGAACCAATCGATTCTGAACGGAGATCTGGCAGTATGTCTAAGGTATGGACACACACACCCACGCGCGCTGCCCGGTTGAAGCGCTGGGCAGACAAAACAACTAGGCTGTTATATATTGTGCCCAAATAATACATTAGTTATCAAATTGGCTGCTCAATCACATCTTATTCGATCCTAAATTTCAATCTGATTGAAAGGGGAGGTTTATTAATTTCATAATCCAATATAGAGAAGAGAACAAACACTTGATCGAACTGAAAACCGAAACTGAAAGCACGGCACATATGTGCAATGATTTGAGGACGAGCTCCCCCCGGCCCTGAATTGTCAAAAGACCTCTCAAAATGCTGGCTCTGGATGCGAAAACGCAGAAAATCGAACCCGATCCGATTAATTTTTTTGACGGACGAAAGTTTCGGAGGTGGTGTGCAAGCATGATTGACATAACGTGAGGTCGATTTTTTTTTTTTACTTGCGAAAATTTCAGATGCGAATTTCGGACTCGGTGTGCAATGGTCTTTAAAGGATGACATCTTTCCAGCACTGAGGTAAACAGCACATTAGCCCATCAGCACATCAGCACATCCACCAAAGCATTTTGAGAGCCGGTTCCGGAGCCGGTGCCTGCGCGCGAACCAGTTCTTTGTGTTTCGACAACCAAAGAACCGGTTCTCGGCCGGGAAAACAGGTTCCAAAGCGGCACCAACTCTTTGCTGGACTGGAACCGTTCTTTTACCACGTCATGCTTACGTCAGGGGCTGGGGCGGGTTTAGATGTGTTCTAAATATCTTTTCTGACCATAATATAGGATCGCAAAGCCAGGAGAAACATTTGCAGACACACGATGGAGTCCGCCTTTGAAATTGTTATGCTTGAAGTTGGCGCAAGCATTCTCTTTTTTTTTTATTGAAAACGTTATAAGCAAAGATGATAGCAGTCACAATATAGAACTAATAAATGAAAAAAGACACAAGACAGGGGTACATAACTTATCAGAAAAAATTACATATCAAAGGAAAAGATTAAAAGACTTACATATTTCAATTGTTTTTAAAGCCTTCTTGGTACACGAGTTTCGATATAATCCCGAAGTAATGTTTTACTTGCAAGCGTTTCTAGCTAAAACGTATGGCGACGTACACAGTGTGACGTAACGATGTCGTTCCCTGGGCACTCTAGTCAGTGGAAAAACAAACAGGTTCTGAACGGATTCGCAAGTTGAACCAACTCTGAACCAACTTTGAACCAGCACCAGTTCTGAACCAGTTCTTTTTTGGTGGAAAAGGGGTAATTAGGACCACAACAGCCTCATTAAGTAATGGTGTTGATAAATATCTAAAGCACCAACAGTAAATATGACTATTACAATTACAATTACAGTTCCCTTAGTGGGTTCTGATTGGCTACTGGTACAGTAGACAGATGTCTGATCTTCTGATAGACATCAAAAATGGCTACACTTAAACCATTCTCAGTTTAAAGGTGCATTGCGCAAGTCTCTGAGTTTTTGCAGGACTACGCCCCTCTGGCGACAAGCGAAACTGCAACCAGAGGTGTGCACGCTCATGTTCAAAACCAAAGGAGCATCAGCCGCACAAATCTTTTGTTACACTCATAATGTCTTCAGAGGTAATAAAGCTATAAATCTGCCAGTCATTTTAAATATATGAAAGGAAAGGCATTTGAGTAAATTACACTCTTATGTGTAAGGGGAAAACGGGGGTTGTAGAAAACTTTGGTTTCAATCTGTTTTATGTGTACACACTTATGATTGTATTATTATGGAAACATGTTCCTGAACAACATAAGTTAATACTTTGTATAGGATCCAGTTTGAGCCCTAGAGCAGACCGGAGATCTCTCCATTTGTTGAAAGCTTCCCGATGTTGACTCTCGTCTCATATCGACGCCTGGCACTAGACAAAAGTTTTATTTTCTTTGTCTTACGTGTAGTTTGCATTGGGGTTTGGAACGAACTAAAAGCCAATCTCGTTAAATCCATCTTCTACTTTTGTCGAAAGTTGACTAAAGTTAGTTTTGTTGCTTGACTTCTCTTCTCTGATAAGGAGAATGGCGGCGAATACACAAACCTGCCAGACATTTCATGACGCGCATGACATCCAGTTGAGCATGAACGCGCATGACGTCACGCCCAGTTCCGTCCCGAATACCTCTTATTTATTTTACTGTACAGGATTATAGAGGCAATCGCAGTGATCAGAGAAGGGCTCATTCAAGCAATTGTTTGAGCATGTATGGGTTAGAAAAACGCCAATTTTTAAAATGAAATGTTGCGCAATGCACCTTTAAAGGTCCCCTGACATGAAATTTTCATTTTCTGAGGTTTCCCTAGCCTGTATTTGGTCCCCTCGTGTCTAGAATTTTCAATCGATGTAAACTGAGCTTTGGCTATTTTTCTCTTCTCTGCATCCATCTGCATCTCAAACGCGCTGATCTTAGAATCTCCCCCTGATATAACGTCATATAGGGGAAAGGTTACTCCCCTTTCTCTGCTTTGCCCGCCAGAGACCGACCATGAGAAAACAAGCTGAACAGGACGTAAGGACACGCGCAGGCGTGGTTTTATTTTTTCCACGACAAATAGCTTTGAGATTTGAGTTTTTCCTCGAGAAATGTCATGGCTTGCATACGAGTGAAGCATGGCAGTTGCTCAGTGTTCGGATGTACAAATGAACACAAAAGTATTTTTTAGTTCCTTCATCACGCGCCTCTGAAGAAACAATGGGTTAATTGTATTTTCTCTGGAAATGCGCCGACTCAACTCCCAAAGTTTTGTATGGTCCAGCAGGCAGGAGAGTCTAGTTAATCTTTCTCTCAAAATCGTTTGATACTGTTTATGCATCAGTAAGTCAAGCCAGACTATTATCAACTTCACATCGTTTCTTTGAGTAGGATGAAAATAATCTTATTTAAGGAAAGTGTTTAGCAGGATTGATATTCTAAACGGTAAGCACGCGCTGCTTTGTTTACGTTATGTGTATCTGCAGCGTCGGTTTTCCTTTTTGAATGACAAATACAGACTAATATATCTGCAGAAATAGACAGTTGGCTTATTAAACGCAGTCGCAGAAAGCACATTATAGCAGACAGTCAGCACGCGCTGCTTTGTTTACGTTATGTGTATCTGCAGCGTCGGTTTTCCTTTTTGAATGACGAATATAGACTAATATATCTGCAGAAATAGACAGTTGGCTCATTAAGTGCAGGCGCAGAACGCACATTAGGCTATGGAGCGGACGAGTTCCGGGCTTTAGAGAGAACAGAAACTAAGTTACACTGCACAACGAAGCTCTTATACTGTACTTCATCGTGTCTGCATTGGTGAAAGCAGAGAGTGCAGAAACTGCGTTTTACAATAAGATCTTCATTCTTGCGATCGACAGACTGTCACCTCTGCTGCAATGCTCATCACAGCAACATTTTATGTGATGAATCTAAATTCTTAAAAAACTTCTCACGAATCAGTAATCTCGATATCTGTAATAGTAAAAACGTATAATAGCTGTAGTAAAACATATTCAAGAGAGTTTCACATCTAATATGTAGCTATTTCATATGCAAGCATGTCAGCCAATCACAGCAGTGGGCGGTTACATTGAATCCCACAGCAGACACGCCCCTTCAAACAGAGCATTCTAAGCAGAGACTAAAATCAGGCTAGGAAAAATGCCTTTTATTTCTAAATTATGACTATTTTTGATCTAAAAAACATACTACCATTATAAGGGCAACCCAGGAAACATTATAAAATAATACAAAAAACCCATGTCAGGGGACCTTTAAGTTCACTACATAAGAACTGCAGTGGGCTAGTCTAGTTTGTGATGTAAGGCCGGATTCATATACAGCGCCTACAAACTCATCGAAAATGCTGGGCGCGCCGCATTCTCACCTTTTTCCAAAACCCTAGGGTGGTTGCGCTCCAGTTGGTTCTTGTCACGTGACCTACTGTGCGCTTATGGTGTATTTGCGGCATTCTGAAAAGTTGAGGTGTTTTTCTCTCGATGCCGTGCGGACACACTATGAAAAAGTAAGCGTGTCGCACCGCGACCGCGCGCTTCCATTATGAGTGCGCATACCACGCACCTACATTTGAAATAAAGAACTTGAGCGCGCAAAAGACGCGTTGTGTGAACAGGCCCTAATACAACTTTACTAAAACAGAGCTCAGGTACTTCTACAGGTCTACAACATCTTTTAAGGTGTTATTTATATTTCTGGGTTGGTATCCAAATGCAATTGGTGGACGAGAAGAGTTGTTATGCATCTTCATTTGTATTTAGACTCTGCAGGTCTGACGTTCTATAAGACATGGTCTGAAATAAATATTTCTCACCCCCTTCACGCCTTTCAGGTCGCCTTTCAACAGAGAGTCCAGAGTGAAGATCACATTATGACTCAGATTCTGGAGCTGCAGGAAGAGAGGGTGATACAGAACAGAGACTGTGTTAATTCGATACATGACACTTAGCACAGCATAAGCACAGCACAGAAGAAATAAGAGAAAACATATCAAATACAGCCATCCACACAAAGAGCCTGTTGAGAGAGAGATGGAACCGTATCAGGATGAGCAGACCAGCATTGTCATCCGATACTCCGGGACAGATCTTTTAAATTAATCAACATTAATGTTTCAGACTCAAGAGGCCCGATAGTTTGGATTCAAGTAACAAGATGAGACACACTGTCTTATAAGAGCTTAAGATAGAGATAATAATGATAGATGAAGGACCACGAAAGAAAGACGATCGAAAGCAGATAACTGATATATTGTGCATCCCTAAGAAATTGGCCTGATATTGATTCATGACAATTGTTTATATTATGGCTGACAACCTTAATGACAATCACTAGTATATTTTTATAAACAAATAGCATTCAACAGACAGTAAAACATTATAATATAAAGCAGGGATCCTCAAATAGCAGACCGCAGTTCCGGACCCTGGTTTCGTTCCAAGCCGAGACATCATGACAGTGCACTATTTGAACTTTCTACAGTTTAAAGTGTGAAGCGTGTTAAAACAATGAGGCTGTTCACACCACAATGCCTAACGCTTTAAGTCGTTTTATCGTTTTATTTAAGGTTTTTGACTAGATACTTTTTTCCATCTACATTTAGCATTATTAATTATCAGCACATTAAGAGCATTTCATATTACACAATGTAATAATAGGTATAAATAAAGCAAACTATTAGTGTATAAAGTGTCGTTCATGGCCTTCCTTGTCACATGGCCTTCAGGGCCCTTCATGGGTATAATAACAGCCTGATAAAACATCTGATCTTATGCTTTAATATTCATATCCAATTAAGCTAAACTGATTATTTTTATTATTGTTTTTTTTTTCTTCTTTTTTATTACTACTTAGACGCCACTGCTTTGGCTCTGAAAGCGGGATTTTGATTGTTTATTTTTTTTTCCTTTTACGAAGTACACCTGCTGCCCAGACTTTATCATTTAAAAACTATATTACATTCAATATTAAACTTATATATTACATGTATAATATTCTAAAAAACTGTCTGGACCTTGTCTCTGAAGAAAAATAGAGACCAGACTTCTTGGAACTTCATCAAATACCCATGATCTATAGAGTATAAAAGATGGATGACAGTCAAGCACTTTTAAAACCTAGCATAGAAAATAAAACTGTTCGAAATGGAAAATGTTCTTTTTTGTCATTATTTAATTATTGTTTAACTCCATTAATGAGAATGGCATATTTAATCTAAATGTTTATATCAGAAGTAAAACATAGTTTAAATCATTCTTTCATTTATTAAAACTGTTATTGAGAACACGCACTGTATTTATTAGGACTCATTAAGATTTACGGGTTTACTTCATCTGCCGTTAGATTATAGGCTATATGTGCGTCAGTTTTAAACGGCCCAACGCGCTTACTGCGCGGCCATTTAATAAAGCTGTGTGCCCACCAAAGCGTTTTTAGCCAGCTGAAAACGCCAGACGCTCTGCTGAAGACGCCGTGCTTTGGGCGCTTGAGAGCGTTTCCCAGATAGCAAGCTGACATTGAATCAACGTGGAAACATGACATCGAAACAACGTTGATCTGACATTGTTTTGCTCATCGAATTAACGTTGAACCAACGTCAGACCGCGTCATTCTTTCAAAACTAACGAAAAATCAACTTGAAATCAACGTTGTTTCAACGTTATGAAAGCAAACCAATTTTCGATTTTCATTTAGCTTTGAAGAATGCCGCGTCTGACATTGGTTCAACGTTAATTAGATGAGCAAAACAATGCCAGATCAACGTTGTTTCGATGTCATGAGAGACGTCGTTTCCACGTCCATGTCAGTATGCTGTCTGGGTTGGCAGTGCAGCGTTTTTTTCGTCCGTTTTCCTGTCGTTGCTATGATACAGAATATCCGCAGCACAGTTTACTTGTAACTTGTAACAGTTTACTTGATTTCGCAGACAATTTTTTTCATACCAAAAATAAATTTTTCATACATGTTTTTCG
This sequence comes from Hybognathus amarus, assembly GCA_030378365.1. Taxonomy (NCBI): domain Eukaryota; kingdom Metazoa; phylum Chordata; class Actinopteri; order Cypriniformes; family Leuciscidae; genus Hybognathus; species Hybognathus amarus. The sequence goes on from JAQIUQ010004701.1 coordinate 176,149, forward strand.
GTTAGCTCTGTTGGTTGATGTCGTTGTATAGAAAGAATGTTGTGACAGTTGGTCAGTGTGGTTTAGTCCCGCCCCTCCTCCACTGTGATTGGACAGCTGGGTAAAAAAATGACAGTGATGAGCATTGCGTTTTATCCAAAGTTGAAAATTTTTCAACTCTCGGTCGCCAGTAAAAAACGCTGTGCGCTCGGCGCTTCAGCATGAAAAAAAACGCTCAGCGCATCGTTACGCTCATGGCATTTAAAAAATGCAGCGCTCCCATTGAAAACAATTGAAAACAAAGGCCAGGCACGTGGAAAAACGCTTTGGTGGACACACGGCCTAAGGGATGGATATTGGATTCAAGTGATAGGCTTGGTAAGTGAAATTATACTTGTAGGCTATTCTCTTTCTGAAGCCTATAAGCTACAATTTACTCATAGACATATACACTAGACCTCACCTTGGGGTTCTAAGCATGCGTCAAAACCGCGCCATCTTGGAACAGGGGGCTTGTCATAGGAAGTAGCTAGGTAATGCTGCTATCTCTGCCTTTACTTCAAATTCATTGATGGTGGCGGACTTTTGTGCAGCGTATGATGCTCACGGATGAAATCTGAACTAGGAAGAATGTTTTTTTTTTTAAAATAAGTAAATTTGTTTTCTTTCTGGAATCAATGATAAGTACATGTCTGACCATTGGAACAGACCAAAAAAACAAGAAAAATCGCTTTCATGATGATTTATGGTGATTTTATTTCCGTTAGACCTTTGTCTACTACATTGACGCTGATGCATTAAAGTGGAGGGGCTCGCCTGTTTCAAGATGGCGGCTCTATTGACGCATTCGTTCCAATGAACTGCCGTAGCCAAGGTGAGGTCTAGTGTATATGTCTATGCAATTTACTTCAGATTTTCAGTCTAAAGGCCCGTTCACACCAAGCACGATAACTATAAATATAACTATAAAGATATAATTCTAAAAATCGTTCTCCATATTAAAGAATAACAGAGTTCTCATCACAGCTATAACGATAAAGGTATGAGGAACGATATCGTTGGGATCACTTTCAGAAAGATTTTTTTCCAGCTGTCCAATGATAAAACACTGACAACCAATCAGACTTGTGCATTTAAAATAGCAGATGATATTGCAGAGAAGTTAAAGTACAAAATAATAAATAAATACAATCCTCAACTGTTTGACAAGTCAAACCCACTTTTCAATGATAGGCTACGTTAAAAAGATGGATATGGAAAGCATCATGGGAATAAACGGTGAGAAGTATTCACAATGATATGCAGTTCAGCATTGTTACAAAATTACCTCTAGGTAGGCTATCCAGCGCTAGTTGACAACATTGCTGAAGTACTAGGTGATGTTTTTATTCCATCATTGAATTCGTCAGCTATCCAGATATTACACTAGACATGGATTCACTGTTTAGATGCGCTCCAAACACCTCTCGTCTTTTAAGGATATCGATCGTGTACCCAAAACAAAAAGCGCCTGTTTTTCCTTTTGATATTTGTTTGTAACGTAAGCAGCAACAGCAGGTAATTTGCCCGCACGCGCTACTCTGAAACCGCAGCGCGCGTGCATAGAAAGAACTTTATCGGTCATGGTGTGGACGCATATATAGTTATCTTTATCGTTATCGTTATCTTTATAGTTATACGTGCTTAGTGTGAACGGGCCTTAAAAGTGACTAAAAAAACATTTAAGTCCAGCTCACCATCGGTCTCGCCAATTCCCTTTGTCTCCATAATGTGCGTACGCACGGCTCAAAGTTTGCTTAAGGTGTGCACATTCTCCCGTCAAGTTTGTTTTTTATAGATCACAACCTTTGCGTGGAAACGTACATTTCCAGCCCCGTTTTGTGCATACGCAGGCTTTATAAATGAGACCCCTGATGAGGTAAATAGTTAGTCTAGCTGATAATGCTAGTGGCAAATGAACACCCATATAAAAGACACACTGCCCCACAGAAAGGCTGGTTAACAAACCAACAAAGAGCAGTCCTCATTGAAGTTCTTCATCATTTCATACAAATGTGAAGCTTTCATAAATGAGGTTTGTTGTGATTGGGAGATAAACCACAACGTAGTATTTCTGTTCACTTCCTCACTATTCTTCATTCTCTAAATGGATGCCCTTGTTTCAGAGTGATAAATACCTCAGCTTAGTGCCAAAACAGTCTAAAAGCACCGCAGCCAGACAACAAAGTGTCTCTTTTGAGAGAGACGAGATAGCAGAAGACCAAAAGAATTAATTCTGCAGTTTAACTCCATTTCATATAGATAAGTTTTTGACAGCTGAACTATTTTAAGTTTGAACGTGTATTCCAAGCCTCAGTTGCAGGAGAAAACCAATTAGCCACACAGCACAATGCCAATAGTTCCATGGTTTAGCAGACGCAGTGTGAATGCTGATAACCAGATATGTGTGTATTGGTCCATCAGCGTTCCTGTGAGGATATGGTCCTCAGGAGGGTGTTGTGGAAATGGAGAGGATATACTGATGACACAGGAACTAAAGGAAATGAATCAGGGAAATGTTAATGCTGTTGTCAGGAGAGGATGACAGCAAGACCGAAAATACACACACAGGAAACCGTACGTTAGTACACTAGACTGGTGGAAAATCATGTACACAGTCCATACAAAAGTTAACCAAATTACTGAGATACCACTGTGGTAGCTTGGTATAAGATGCCTCTTTTATCAGAGGTTTGGAAAGTTTCAAATACAGGACATTTTGCAGTATTTTATCTTAATGTATTATGATTTCATTGGTTGTTAAATGGTGATAATGAGAAAGCAAGGGGGCGATATATGGACTGGGGAAAAAAATTCAGCACTGTATCGCAATATTTTGTGTGGGGAGATTGTATAGATACATAGACGCCAAGTGCTGTATCGTTTCAGGGTCTGCATTTTGACTTTGAATTTGACAAAAATCTCTATGCTTATAATGTGGGAAATAATGATAAATTTCAAATCTTTCTTTCAGACTGTAATTTAAAGCCACACTATGTAATTTTTAGCCACTAGAAGTAGGGATGTAACGATTCACTCAACTCACGATGCTATTGTGACGGTAAAGCGAGGTTCACAGCTTCACAGTAGACTATTTAGTAAACGCCCTGCTGTTTGAAACGTGTATCGCGATTCGTTTAACATTCCAACCGACTTGAATCGTCACACATTTTTATCGATTTTCAACCTGTTGCGAGTGAATCGTTACATCCCTAACTAGAAGTCATTTATTCAAACGACCCCTTGATTTCGCATAATCATGGAAGTTGTTGTCTTCACCTCTGGAGCTGGAGGAGAATACGACAGGACTTGGGCAGAAATCATATTCACGGTTGACCGGCAATGTATTAAAGATTTATGATTTAAATTTAAGATTTAACGTTATGAAAGCCGCTGAAGCGGAACGAGGCAGCTGGAACGATTGCTAATGAGAGATGTAAGTGTGCTTTGAGCACTTGTCAGATGGTTAAGCCTAGTTCACACTAGGGGTGTAACAGTACATGTATTTGTATTGAACCGTTTCGGTTCGAGGCTTCGGTTCGGTACGCATACAAACCGAACGATTGTTTGGACCATTTTTCCTGCCGGCAAAATCCATGCTGGCGCGGCCAACACAACGTTGCGCAACATCGAATGGTAAGCACAATAAAAGCAGAACGTTCTTAACCGTAGATCTCTATTAGATCAAACAGCGCTGTCATGGAAACCAGGAGAAACATTGTGCCGTGAATGACCTAGTAATACTTTATGTCCACAGACCAGCAACATTCACCATGGATTTAGGCTATGTTTACACGGAAATGATTCTGAAGAAAAAACGCAAAAGTGGCATTGTGTTATCACTTATTATTCTGCGTTTAGACGAGCGTTTTGAGTGGGAAATCCGCGTGCAGATGATGACGCAAAAGTGTGTGAGTTTCAATGTAGTATGCACTCCAGACGGCTAGGAGTGCATACTACAGCAACACCAAGTCCGCGCGCCTGCGTACAAACCTTCACTGTCAAGCAGACTTTTGCGTTTTACCGTTTACACGAGAACGCGACGGTTGAGCGTTTTTAAGATTTCCACTCTGGAGGGTGGTTTCACTTTTATGCGTTTTTAAGCCCTAAAATGGCGTCGCCGTGTAAACGAAAGGCACATCCGACAAAATATTTTTACGTTTTCACCCACGAGCGTTCTCGTGTAAACAGGGCCTTAATGTAGTAACACTAACTGGAACCAGTTTGGCTGGAATGGTGAAATGCTTTCAAGTACTTAACACATCTTTTTCCAGCACTTCAAAATTAAAATATTATATAAATAAATATATATTTAAATGTTATTTTTAATGTGATGACCAAAACATAATTTGTTCATCCTTCAAAGATGACCCGCCTTTATAAACTTGAAAGTTTGGTAACGCTTCTTTTTACAGTCCAGTTACCCATCTAAATACTATGTACTTATTGTAGTAACTACAATTACTGGGTAATAACTAGTACTAACCCTGAACCTACCCCTAAACCTAACCCTGTTCCATGTACTTACCTTATATTAGCTAGTACTTTCTAGGTAAGTACACTGTAAATACACTGCAAGTACTGTACTGTAAAAGGAAGCGTTACCGAAAAGTTTCAAGATCTAGGAAAACTCACACTTATTTAAAAATATTTTTCTTGAAACAAATAGGACATTTCTCTGGGATTTCTTTCTTTTTGCTGTATCGAAAACGTACCGAACCGTGACTTTAAAACTGAGGTACATACCGAACCGTGATTTTTGTCTACCGTTACACCCCTAGTTCACACTACATGATATAAAGCCCGATTTGCAAATCGTTGAGCTTGACGACAGGTCAGGTTGTTATCGCGTGCAAATCGCGGGGATTAGCGGGTGATGAACGTTCGCCAATCTGTTAGTATGAAAGAGCCAACAACGTATCAAAGACGCTCGCAGACAGAAACATTTCTAGCATGCTAAATATCCAGAGCTGTTGCATGACTCAACTAGGGCTGGGCGATAAAACGATAACGATAATTATCGCGATATAATTTTTCTCGATAAAACGATATCAAGAGGTCGAGAGAATGTTCGATAATGTTTATGCGGCAAAAGCGGAACGAAACTCATTTGAACCGCGCGCGCCACACGGAGCATTTATCCGCTCGGCTCAAAGTCCAAATGGCAGCGCACTTAAGCGCCAGCGCGAGCTCACGCAGACTCGCACTCTGATCGTCTCCCTCACAAGATCCAGTGAGAAGCGCTTGAGATCAGTGAAGAACACAAATGTCAAGTTTAAACCAGTTTAAAGGCAGATGAAACACTGTGCAGAATCTGAATTGATACTGAATCCATTTAGCCTATCAATGGATTTACTGTAAGGTTAGCCTAGTAATATTAACTGCACCATGAAAAGTGGGATACACATATTGAATTGTACAATATTATTAATGTAGACAATGTATTAAATGACTAATGGAATATAAGTACAGTATTTAATCATGTATTTAACTGTTAGGCTACTGTTTTTCATACAAATACCACAGAAAACAATGAAAAAATGCCATGATAGTGAGGTGCTAAGTTATAGGCTATACTTGGTTTTATCTGTGGTTATCATGATCTAAATGCATGATAATGGATGACCAATGGTTAATTAATACAACTCAAACAGTCAGAATATTACTTTTTACCAAATAAAAATATGGTTGTTACATAAAAAAAAAAAAAACAGATGTTACTGCTTTTGTTAATGAACATAAATTTAAAGAGTATTTTAAAAACACAATTAACGCTCTGGTTTATACAACTTTCACTTAGGAGCAAAAGTCTGCCTTTAAACTTGAAAGAAATAAAGATTTGACCTATATTGTGATACTTATCGATATCGACTGATATAAAAAAAAATTACCGTGATAATTTTTTTTGGCCATATCGCCCAGCCTTACACTTCAACCTTACGTGATGTCATGAATTACAGCCAATCAGAGCAAGGCATAGGTTGGGGTCACCGGGTAAATCTTATTTTATCTTTTTTTTGCATTTTTTCTAAGAGCAAAGCACCAGTTTCTGTCTGACGTCCATATTCACGTGTTGTGTTCTTCGTCTTCTTCGCTGGGTATTGGCGCTTGTGCTGTTTTCGCGTCATTTCCGGTTCGTTTATGGCTTTAGCTACCCGCAGCTATTGTTGTAGTTTCAGGACGTAGACAGCCATACCTCAGCTTTCACGCGTTCCCACTTGAGAGTTTTCATTTACCATCCGAACTGCATCGTCATATGTGACTTTAGACAGGTTGTGGAGAGATTTGGTCCAGCGGTATCTATCGGACTCCACCATCGTAAAAAGCTAACCGGAAGAGCCGTATCCCTATTAAAAGACATACTTCTTCAATTTTTCCGTGACATAGGCCTATTGGCACGGACGAGCCATGGGGCCGCCACCTTAAAACGGTCATCTGCTCTATCCGATATGAGCCGTCAGCGCATTTAATGAATCATATCTCACTAAATACCGAATGGATTTTCATGCAGGGTTTTTTTTTGCTGCAAAGGTCATACATGTAGCTATGATATGACATATGAGATATTTTATTCACAAAATGCAACCAATAGGCCAGTAATGTTAAATCTTAAATCTTACTTGTGAAAAGTAATTCCTGAGCGATAGTCGGCCGATTCGAGCAGGAATATGCAGCAGTGCTCTAAAAGGAATACGACCGGTTCAAGATGGCGGCCAGATTTCTCAGTGCCAGCGGACAATAGGGCATCTAGTCTCTATATGATATCTATGGTGTAGCCTTTTTACCCATCTCCATACCCATCACCCAGTGGATTACGCAAATTTTACAGAGAATAAATTGCGATTATTTTGCTAGTCATGGAATGGGAAACGTGACATTAACCTACTAACAGGGGGTTTCAGTGTTCATACATTTAATAAAGGGTGATTATTAAGAAACCCGTTTTCTTTACTCATCTTATTATTGTATTTGCACTTGATTTTTTGTTTGTACCATTATGTTTGTTGGGCAAAAAAGAAAAACTATATAAACCAAGTAAAAATTAATTTGACTGATAACTACACCTTTGAGATTTAATAATCGCAATATAAACCAAGTAAAAATTAATTTGACTGATAACTACACCTTGAGATTTAATAATCGCAATAACACATATTGCGATTTCGTTTCGATGCAAGCCCTATGAGTAAACTATGTTAAAAATGAAAATTGATGACGAAAAATCATGAATTTTCTCCTTTTTCCAGCAGCTGTGCAGTACTGGAACACCAAGCCTCCGCTCACACAGATACAACTTCCCTTCCGCAGAGCTCGCCAGCATTCACACAGTGATTTAGGAATGTGTGTGTTTGTGTGCATGTGAGGGGTGAAAGGAGACACGCTGTAGCTACTGCAACTCCTACACTCGAAATTTATGGCTCTATCTCCACATTTCTGCCAGGAGAGATCAGGATAGATTACAAAAGCCCCTCTTACTCACACACATTCACTAGACACACAATTTTCACACATCTCTGAACACATCCGCCTGACACCAACGCAGAAAACTCTAAAGCCTATGTAGAAGGACACACACTTTAAGCTCTTTAACACTTTCCCAGAGGCTGATTCACTCTAAGGGATCTAGTGTGCTGTAAAGCCTTAAATCTGCCCCTACATTGGGCTTCAACATAAACCAAAACACTCTTTTTAATTTCTATGCCCTAGTATCTAGATTTAAGTGCATTGAGTCTTGGATGTCCTTTCATTGTGGTTTAAAGATCTGATCACGTAGAAGACTCACCAGGTTCTTGAGGAGGGTGGAAAGCTCCTTAGTCAGAGTAGAGACTTAACAAAGGCTGTGCCCAAATCTGGATTTTCCCGACTGATGAAGTTACTGCCAAACTTATCCAACGCTTGGGCGTACATCTCCTCATTTTGAATGTGATCTGACAAAAGAGCACAAATGAACACAATAATTTGGTATTGTTTATGAATGTCATGCATCTGAAGAGTACACATCCTCGCCCAGATGTTGTCTGGTTCCTTAAAGACAGCATGAAATAATTTCATTCCTACAGTAGGAACAATTCCCTGGTGTTAATAGATATCATTTATCAGTGGAATGCTTGGTTTCATTAAACTGAAATAACTTTCTGCACCTCTGAATCAACTTATCTGCTTATGTAACCAAGATCAGGTTTCTTGGTCATGCTATGAAATATGCCTTTTCTATTTTCAGAAGTATTTCAAGATTAATCAGACAAATAAATTGTATTGTGCTATAATAATCTAAATTAATACATTGTATTATACTGTTCAGAAGTTTGGATCAGTACGATTTTTATTTTAAAAGCCTTTATGTATAATGCGTTATAAAGGAATTCATAATGACGTTTATAATGCATTATATCTTTTCATTAATTGTAACCAAAGTTAAAATGCATTTTAATATTTCCAGATTCCTTGTTAGTGAATCTGAATTGTAACTGAATTGGAATAATGTCATGTGTACACTTTATAAAGGTGTGTTTAATAAATCGGCAAGTGTTGTAATGTATTATAACTAGGGCTGTGCAAAAGTTAATAGCCTCTATGCACGATCGCGTCTGAGTTTGTCTCAGCACGCCCAGTTACTTCCGGTGCTGCGTCAGTCTATGGTCAGAAGCCAGTTTTGCGTTAGGTGTAGATAGTGTCAAATTACACTTGCTGTTTATAAAAACATCCTGCGGTTAACGTGAATGATGTTAACAACACTGTGTGGCAGTTAGCTGTCACACAAGAGTGAAAAAGAGAAGTTATTTAAATTATATATTTCGAGCTACATCAACAACTTTGAGGGTTAGTATTCTCTCATATCGTACGAAATTCGACTAGCGAATCAGCGTTTCTAAAATCGTTGCCTCCGTTTCTGAGAAAATGGATTTTATTCAAGTTTTGCCGCTATACACTTGGCCTGCAGAACGCGCTTCCGGAAGTAAAGACGCCGACTGAGATTCTTTCGGACACACGTCAGCAGGGTTCGTGCATAGAGGCTATTGTCCATTATAAATTATCCAAAATAAAAGTCTGTGCTTACATAATATATTTGTGTGTGCTTTATATAATTATTTTGTATATATAAATACCTATGCATGCATGTATATATTTAAGAATTATTTTTACTTAAATTCTGTATATATATATATATGTACAGAATTTAAGTGAAAATAATTCTTATAAATATATCATTTAATATAAATATATAATATTTATATAATATAGATTATATATATATATATATATATATATATATATATATATATATATATAAAATCTATATAATATAAATATTTTATATATGAATAACACATTTTCTTAAATATATACATGCATGTGTGTGTATTTATATATACAAAATAATTATATACAGCACACACAAATATATTATGTAAACACAGACTTTTATTTTGGATGCGATTAATCGCAATTCATTTTTGCACAGCCCTAATTATAACTGTTATTTCAAATTATTCACGAGACCATACAATGCATTATAAGGTGCAAAAAAAGGCATATTTAATGCATTAAAAATACATTTGAAAAATGTGCTTATGTTTTTGAAAGATGTCTCTTACGCTCACCAAGGCTGCCTTTATTTGATCAAATACAGTAATACAGAACAATACAATTGATAATATTGTGTAATATTATTCAAATATAAATTATATTTTAAAATGTTATTTGCAAAGCAGAATTTTCAGCATCTTTACTCCAGTCTTCAGTGTCACATGATCTTTCAGAAATGATTCTAATATACTGATAAAAATGTTGAAAACAATTGTGCTACTTAATATTTTTGTGGAAACCATGATAAATGATTATATGATATGATTCTTTGACAAACAAAAAGTAAAAATAGCAGCATTTATTTGACATAGAAATTTGTGTGTGTGTGTGTGTGTGAGTGAGAGAGAGAGAAATATCCATACACACCTGATATATATTTTTATGTAATATGTATACGTGTATATATACACACCTGAACGCAGCAAGTATCAGAACATTATGTGTGTGTGAGAGAAGTGTGTGGGTGTATGTGTGGGTGGATTAAACTAGCTGGCATGTTGTCCGCCAGGAACATGTTGATCATGCTAACTGTGATCTAGCCATTTGTTTCAACAGTCTTACAAGCAGATTTATCTACAATCACTAAAAATACTGCACACCACCATATCCATGATACTGCCTGTAAAATGATAAGTCACTATGATTTCAATAAGTGTGTTTATTTGTATTAAATCTTCAAAATCACAAAAATCTGTACAAAATCACAATTTGTGTGTGTGCGTGGTTGTGTACATACCTTGGCCGGAGTTATAAATGGCTTTGACTGACTTCTTAACCTTCAGCAATGAGCATCTGTCCTGATCCAAAGCCTATGGACAAACAGAAAAGAGATGGAATCAATGAAGCTGTGCATTTGTGATGTGACTTAACAGGAATGTCACACTAGAAACTATAAATAAAATGTATTAAATAATCCACTTATAAATCCTTAACAAACTCTGTGCTGTAATAAGAAGACTGCACAGAAATGTGCCATACCGACCCCCTAGCATTGCTTTTAACCACTTAACTGTGGAACAATAAATCAAGCATACAAAAGTATTGATTTATTCAGGGCAATTTCCTTGCAGATGTAGAAAAACAGTTCGAGGCACAAGATGCTTTATACACGAGTGTGTGAAACGCATGGTACTAGATGCAAAACTCAGTGTCATGTATATTTCATGCTACGCTGTTTTCACATTTTTTTTCCCTCAAAAGACAATGAACAAGTAGAAATTATTCAAAATCACTAACTAATCAAGTTAGTGTTTCTATCGTCATCACCGGCGGCCATCTTGTCACAGGCAAGCTGATGTAAGATGAGTGTTCAGCACGACCACAAACACTCTTATCTCGTTGAAATCTTGACGGATTTACAAACGGTTTGGTTTCTTACAGGTGAGCTGCCTGTGACAAGATGGCCGCCAGGTGCAGACGTCGACCTCCATTGGCCAGCAGCGTGGACGAGATATCTAGCCTTTATTGTGGATGTCTATGATATTGCCTGCTATTGCTTCTGGATTCCGGATTCGATTGGATTCAGACTCACAAACTCTCAATTCCGATTCAATTCGGATATGAATTGTGCGGATATGTCATACTTCAATTATAACGTTTATTTTGCTTGCATATGAATAAAAAATTCTCTCAACCAATGCTTTAAATTATACAGGGAGCTTTCTAACTTGGTAAGAATCTAAAAATATGGAATAAATGAATAAATAAATAAATAAATTGACAATATGAGTTGAAAAACAGATTAGGAAGGGCATTTTCAGGTATCTTAGTGCATTATTTATAGTGGAATTGGTTGGCTGGGTTTGCTAATGCTAACGTTAGCGGTGCACACTTAAGCTACTTTCTGTTTATGTTCAAAAATAACAACACTTCTATCAAGAAGTCACTGTTTTATAATTCTTGGACAAAATAATTAATTAAATATCAATACAGTGTTTTAGAGAATCAGTACAGTATTGGGAAACAAATGATTGTGATATTTTAGCATGTCAATATTTTCGTACACCCCTGATCGCCGTTTCGCTTCCAACACAAGCTTTAAGCGAGCAGACACAGCAGACTGGGCAATCTGACCAATCAGAGCAGAGTAACCTCTCAAAAAGGAGGAGTTTAGAGGATTCAAACCGTTCCAGACAATGCTGCAGTGTATATTATGAAAGTTTTTTTTTTTTACCCTTCTAGATGCATGTAAGTCTATGAAATCATTCCATCACTGAAAGTAACTTAATATTGTTAATTTTTAAATTGTTCGGTGTTCAACAATATAATTATCCAAACTATACTGTAGGGCTGTATTATATATAGTCCTGCTACCTCTGAAAATTTATTTTGTGACATTTCACTGTATGGTTTCTAGAGATAAAACACTGCCAAAAATGCAGATGACATTTCTTGACCACTGAATGTTTAGTTGACCACAAACTGTAAAGAGGGCAAATTCACTGATGTCAAAGTTCACTGGTGAAAGCTGCCATGTTTCCTGCTAACACTCTTATCCCATTAACACAGAGCAGGCATTTCCTTCCCAAACTCGAAATAAGTGCACAAACCCAACCCAAACCTGACAACATACTGTCACACACACGCACACACACTAACCCGACCTGCAGTTCTGCCTGTAAGTTTACATACCTCTTACAGAATGAGAAAGATGTTAATAATTCTAACAAAAAAAGAGGGATCATAATAACTGCATGTTATTTTTATTTACTGTCCTGAATAAGCTTTCATATGATAGATGTTTCCATACAGTCCACAGCTGTACACAAATGAACCAGTTCAAAAGTTTAATCTCTTGAATCTTAATACTGCGCTTTATTACCTGGATGATTAACAATGTCTTGTGATAGTTGTTTCAGATTAATCACATCCAAAATAAAAGTTTTTGTTTACATGATATATGTGGGTGCACTGTGTACAATTATTTTTTTATATATACATATACATACACACACACACATGCATGTATATTTAAGAAAAAAAAATATTATTTATAAATAAAATATTTATATATAATATAAATTATATATAAATCTATATACAGTATACACATGGAAATATTTCTCAAATATATACAAGCATGTGTGTGTGTGTGTGTATATATATATATATATATATATATATATATAAAATTTAAGGGTATATAAACTTCGATATTTGTCAATAACAGATATTGTTTGTTTATAGTATATTATAGTTTTATATCGTTTTAATATTGTTTTATATATATATATATATATATATATATATATATATATATATATATATATATATATATATATATATACATACATCACACTATTACATTGTTTTCCTCTTTGTAATCATTTTCTTTTTACTCTACATTTGTAAAGTTTAATACTGGTTTAGTTTCAGCATTCCCAATTCAAATTGAAATCATAAAATTAAAGTCTAAAATTCTCAATTTTGCTGCATAAAAATGGGTTTAAAATTGGGATAAAATCCACAAAGGACTTTTCCCCTGTACAGACTTTCCTAAATAAAGACCATGGTAAGGCCCTTTGACTTCATAATTGTGTGATATTCCTTACAAAATATTTTAATAAATTGCTTTAAGTACATTCTACTGTACAATAGTAATGTCAATTTCTTCAAGTTAAACTGAACTTTGGTGGGTTTTAGTGAAGTTTTTGTTTTCTATGTGAATTTGACAACCATTTTAATCAAATTAAATGGTGAAATGATTGTGAGGTGACTCTTAGAAACAGCTCTAAAAATGAAGTTGATATATTAATTTCATCATACAGTGAAACGGCAGATGCTAAAAACTCGACAAGCGTCACGTCATGTGTCCTTTAGTATGAGTAGTAGATAAAACTGCAACACTCATTCCAAATCGTGGAAATCCCAGGTCTCTACTCTGGAATCCACCAAGTTTGCTTCAAAGCCTGTACCACTCCACCCAGAGAAAATGTCCCTATACATATTTAACATCTCATTCAACAATGGAAGCAAACCTCCCCTGACAGAAAAAATGTAGGAATGTGACAAAGAAAGCAAACAATGTATTTAGCATCCAAGATATACGACACTGAATTATCGTTTATTTTGCCACTACTTTGGCAAACGATCATCCATTTCAAAAGAACACAAGAAAAACATCCAAGTTACTGCCAAATCCTCTGAGCTGTGTGCGTTATGGGCGTATTCGACACAGATTTTATGAAGAATCACTCGCATTCCAGCCTCAGAGTTTCAGGCCTGATGCATCTATGTAAGCCCAAAATACAGGAGGAAAAAACGGAAGCACGCATGACACTAACATGGTCTTTGTGCCACGGATACAACAGAGCAAGAATTTTCCATGCATAATGGAAATATTTGATCTTTCAGTAAAACCACTTTGTGTCTAATGCAACACACAATAAGCATTCATCCATGCATCACTCTTTAAATAGTTAAACTCTTAATCATCTATCTATTTATGGTCATAGACCAGAGAAGTACACATCTCATCACACCTCTGAGTATAGAATGTATTGACCAATCAGCATGTAGGACCATAATCCATTCTATCCATTTTATAATAGTATTTTTGGATGCATTAGGAAAAGATAGACAAGAGTGAGAACTTGTATCCAAGGAGATGGTCAAGATAGACAATCAACTTGTCACAGTTAAAATTCTCCATTCAAACTAATTTAATTTCCTACCATTTCGGAGAGCACGTTGATCTGCCAGTCGTGGGTATAATGCAGAGTCTCTCCTTGAGTTTGCAATTTGAATATAATGATGCATTTAAAAAATGATGGCTAAACGTATATTTACAAAAGTTCACAATGCTGCTGCAGATACAATATAATGTGGACAACATTGAATAAATTCATTTTCGTCAGGTTAGATACTGATCATTTATCACTTAAACCCCTTTATCTAAACCTCTCAACATAACCGTGGGACTCGCGCGTCCTCCGTGCTCTGTATTTTATTTATTTTTTTTAACACTTTTTATGCATGTTTGTAGTTCTAACCGAATCCCTCGTCCAACGCGCAATGGTTTGTGGGCAATATCAGCCGTTAGAGTGTGCATCGAATCTACACTTCGGATTCTGACCGGAAATCAGTAGACCATCCGGGCATCTTTGAAACATTCATTTCAACATACTACGATTTGGTACGTACTAATTCTATTTTCGAATACTATTTTAGGACGGATAGGACGCAGCATATGTGTTTGGTATCTATGAACTCAGAAGACCCTAAGCTAACATAAGCATGCATGTAATGTGATTATAAAGGAAGTGTGAGTGAAAAATGTACAATAAACTAGAGAATTTAAAAAAAGGAAATTCGATTTTTGTCATTTATTTCTGAAAATCACACATCACACAACAACAGTGAACAGTTTTTGAACAAAAATATATATTTGTCAAAGCCTTTGCTTGAGAGACATACGTAATTGTTAAATAAAATGTGTAAAGAAAAATGAAAAATCGAACTTTATTTCCAAATAGTCCCAGACGTTTTTTCTTAGGAATGCTTAGAATTTTCTAAGCAAGGCTTTCTCCTCGTCACTCTCCAGTTCCATCGTGAAATCGTTTACTGCTTGCCATTATAAAAGTGCTAAAATAATAAATAATGCTATAATTGTATATATATATATATATATATATATAATTATATATTATAATTCTTCTGTCTCTCTCATATAAATCTTAGCACGTTCTCGCTCCGTAAAGCCTTGTTTATAATAGTCGTCTCCTCCACCACTTGACGCTGTTTCCGTCATATCAGATGACAAAGAGAAGAATTGAAAAAATAAAAAAATCTGCAACACCACAAAAACAGACTTGGCTTCTATAACTCAAACTCCAAAAGCTATATTTCAGAGAACATCCGAGTGGTACAGCCATTGGAGGAACGAGTCTGATTAAACACCAAATTACACAGAAAGCTTAATTCTACATGATCCATTACTTAAGAAACGCATGCAAAATGCAAAAGAAATGGATAAATTAATATTGCATAGCAGAAGTACATAAATGCAAATAAAAAGTTATAAATATAGATTCCTTTCACTGTGAAGATTACTGTATATAATAATCAAAAATAAAATAAAAATCTCACCGCTTCACGAGACACAAGCATGACTAGCAACCTACAAATTCAGAACTTCAGAATAAGGCCATTATAAACCGTTTCTCAAAACCTGCGGTTTCGGCTACATTGTTAAACCACTAAATGTAGAGTGCAAAAATATAACTACTCTTCTGACCAGCGTGACCTACATTTTCTTAAAATGTTTTAATTATGTATCCCTACACATACACAAGCAAATTAATAGGATGTAACTATTGAGAAATAAAGCAAATTATCAGGCACATTGTTGATATAAAAGATTCATGGTGAAACACATAAGATCAATTGGTTTCATTGCTTAGAAAGCTACAACAGCAAGCGGGATAAGTCTCTAGGGGCCACATGAGCGATCCTCCATGGATGCTTGCTAAACTAGACTGTGCATTGCTTGCTTAAAGAGGAAGTTGCCACTTCTGGATTCTGTGGCGAAGCCTCAAGGCAAGTGACAACAGTCACCACTAGCGTCTCCACCCAGATGCTAAATCCAGCACGAGACTGACACAGAACGACCTCAGGCTGAACCTCCTCCTTCATACGGAGAGCCACGCTAATGCTAGCGGACACTGTTCACGCCCTAGGCATTAGCAAGCCTGCAGATGATTTAACTGCATCGCCCAACCAAACATAATGCTAACAAGCTATCTAACAACACTGAAAAGACTGAGAGGGAACAAATCAATATTATTAACATCATTTACTTTCCCTGTCACTGACTGAATTTTCCGGCTTTCTGTGCTTTCACTGTTCTTAGCCTTCTGTTAAAAATGTAGCTTTTTTAATGAAACATAGGCTAACTACATTTAAGTGTTGATAAAACAAGAATGCATGAAGCTAGAATAAAATTAGATTTATTTACTTTTATCAAAGGAATGAGTCTCTGCTTTAAAAATGAATATTGCATGTTCAGATACTCATACAACAAAATTCATGGTTGGCCATTACATTTTTGTGAAAATTCTCAAAAATGCTGGCAACTTTTTTGAAAAAAAAACACTACTGGGGAAAGAGTTATTATTAATCAATACCTTACTGTTTTTGACGTTCAGTATAAACACTCACCTAAAGAATTATTAGGAACACCTGTTCAAGAAAGGTGATTTAAGCAATTTTGAACGTGGCATGGTTGTTGGTGGCAAACGGGCCAGTCTGGGTATTTCACAATTTTGACGCACAACCATTTCTGGGGTTTACAAAGAATGGTGTGAAACGGGAAAAACATCCAGTATGCGGCAGTCCTGTGTGCGAAAATGCCTTGTTGATGCTAGAGGTCAGAGGAGAAATGGGCCGAACTGTATTCAAGCTGATAGAAGAGCAACTTTGACTGAAATAACCACTCGTTACAACCGAGGTATGCAGCAAAGCATTTGTGAAGCCACAACACACACAAACCTTGAGGTGGATGGGCTACAACAGCAGAAGACCCTACCGGGTACCACTCATCTCCACTACAAATAGGAAAAAGAGGCTACAATTTGCAAGAGCTCACCAAAATTGGACTGTTGAAGACTGGAAAAATGTTGCCTGGTCTGATGAGTCTCGATTTCTGTTGAGACATTCAGATGGTAGAGTCAGAATTTGGTGTAAACAGAATGAGAACATGGATCCATCATGCCTTGTTACCACTGTGAAGGCTGGTGGTGGTGGTGTAATGGTGTGGGGGTGTTTTCTTGGCACACTATAGGCCCCGTAGTGCCAATTGGGCATCGTTTAAATGCCACGGCCTACCTGAGCATTGTTTCTGGACCATCTGTCCATCCCTTTGGCCACCATGTACCCATCCTCTGATGGCTACTTCCAGCAGGATAATGCACCATGTCACAAAGCTCGAATCATTTCAAATTGGTTTCTTGAACATGACAATGAGTTCACTGTACTAAAATGGCCCCCACAGTCACCAGATCTCAACCCAATAGAGCATCTTTGGGATGTGGTGGAATGGGAGCTTCGTGCCCTGGATGTGCATCCCACAAATCTCCATCAACTGCAAGATGCTATCCTATGAAAATGGGCCAACATTTGTTAAATAAATGTTACGTAGAATTAAGGCAGTTCTGAAGGTGTCAGTATTAGTATGGTGTTCATAATAATCCTTTAGGTGAGTGTAGTTATATTCTTAAATGCAGAGTTGTAGTCCAAAATGAAGTTTAGATGAATATGTAGATGGACATTATTATTAAAATATTAATTTTACCCAAATGGGAAGTCCCTGCTGCAGGTAATATGTCTTGTTTCCCATTTAAATTGTTGGCTAAGTGACATCATTTTAGTTAAACTCCTCATCAACCTTACTGTGAAACACCATGTTAAGTTCAGTAGCAGTAATTTGTTCCCTGATAAAATGTAAAACAAAACTGGCAACAAGAAACAGCAGATGAGCTGCACTCAGCAGGTGTCAAAATGAAATGTCAGTCTTCTTGATTTCCCTGCTGTCTTCATCAAGTGTTTACATGTTCCTCTTTTGAATTGGGGATGATGAAGATGCTTTAGACTTCACACTCTCAGCTCTCTATTAGCCTCTTAAAATAAAAAAAGAGCACAATTTGATTTTTCCTACTATGGAAGTCAACGGGGTCCATCAACTGTCTAGTTACCGACATTTTTCAAAATATCTTTCTTTGTGTTCAGCAGAAGAAAGAAATTCTTACAGGTTTGAAACAACTTGAGGGTTCGTTTTTTAAAGCGAACTATTCCTTTAAATCATTCAGCCGCAAGTTGCATCTGGCTGGCGCAGTCCAGGATGCGTCACAAACGACGCTCAGGCTGATCCTCAAGGCCAAACCTTCTGACCTTCTTTTCCTCGCTATGAATGCCTGAATCTGGATTATGTTTCTCATGGATAGAGTTCCCTTCTGCAGATCTGTCTGGCTCATGTGGTGGCAGTGATAATCAGATGCACACAGACAAACACAGCTGTTCGGCTAACACCACTGCAGGATGTATGTCACACAAGTATTTTAACGGAGAGGATGGATTATGCCGCCCCACAGCCTTAGCAACTGCCGTATGCCATCTCTGCACAAAATAACAACTTACATGTTGACATAGATGATTATACAAAGACATTCATTTGGGGGTGAAATTATGCCTTTAAGGACAAATATAGTATGCGCATATGAGTGGTACAAAGCATTCGTAAACACGTCAAATCCCAACTGAGCATTACACGCATTAAGTAGAAAGAGATAAACATGTCTGACTTTTAATGGCGATCTATCTCTCTTGCCTTTAAACCGCTGGCAAGGCATCAAAAGCTTACATGACCTAGCATGACATCTGGCATTTTCCGCAGATGATAACTTCATGGGATGGTGGATCTAATTTAAGTGCTGACAGAATGACAGAAAATGGGTACTGAGGAAGAGGAGACCTTTAGGAGGAGCAATATGTGGTGTAGCTATTTCTGAACGGCTGTTGAATCACCATCTGACTTGTATTTGCGCTGATGTCTTATCACCAGCAGGACTAAGGTATCATCATCTCCATCCAACACCGCTGCAAGACTACAGAAAGAAACACTATGGGTCTCTTTCATGAAACATTCGTAAATAATACGAGTAAATATGAGAGTGATTTGCGCATAAAGAGACCTTCCAGAAAACTCTTCTCCTGATTCACAAATACTTCGTAAACGTCAGATGTGATAGTGAAATGTGTGTGTGTGTTAGTGAATTCCAACCAGTCGTAAATGGGATGCGCGTGTACGTTCATTCTCAATTACCATAAATCCCGCCCATTATATCCGACGACATCTATATAGAGGCATATAATAACATGAATGCGAATGAAAAAGAAAGATTTCTCGGATGCAGAAATTGAAGTTTTATTATCAGAAGTTCATTCAAAACGCCAATTTTATTTTCAAGCATACATAGTGGCCTATCAGGTCCTAAAAAAGGAAGCTTGGCAGCATATTACAGATGCAGTTAATAGAGTTTCATCTGTTAATCAAACTGTCCCAGATCTGTTATTACTTACGGAAGCTTGTTTCCGCCATAGAATGAAAAATAAAAAAGGTAATTGCGACTTTTTCATCTACAATTCTGACTTTTTTCTCACAATTGCAAGTTTACATGTAAAGTCGCAATTGTGAGATATAAAGTCAGAATTGCTAGATATAAAGTCGCAATTGCGTGATATAAAGTCAGAAATGCATGATATAAAGTCCGAATTTTGAGATTTAAACTATTTTGAGGGGAAAAGTGTTAATATCTTTTCCCTGAGAATTAGCCTGATAACTCGCAATTGCGAGTTTATATCTCACAATTTTGAGAAAAGATGTCAGAATTTTAACATATAAACTCGCAATGTGTTATAAAGTCAGAATTGTGAGATGTTACCTCGCAATTGTGAGAAAAAAGTCAGTATTGTGAGATAAAAAGTCGCACTTCTGTCTTTTTTTCTCAGAATTGCGACTTTATATCACCCAATTCTGACTTTATATTCTAATTCTGACTTAGATCAGCAATTCTGACTTTATATCTCGCAATTCTGACTTTATATCTCGCAATTCTGACTTTATAACACGCAATTGTGTGTTTGAAAGTCGCAATTATTATTTTTTTTTTTTCAGTGGCGGAAACAAGCTTCCATAAATTACTGGCTCGCATAATAGAAGTAAAAAGAAAAAAACGTATGTAATTACTATATAAAATATTTTTTTCAAAATGCTGTTTAAATACATACCCGATTAAGGTGAATTAAAATGCAGCCTTATTAATGAGCAAAACGTTCGGATGTTAAGCGCACCATTTACGCGTGGCTGGAAGCAGGTGTAGATTTCTTGCGTACCAACTAACATTTGAAAAATACAAACATTTGTGAGAAAATGTTTGTATTTGACAAACATTTGAAACCCAAAAATGTACGCCAGAACCACTTTACACACGATATACACAAAAATTCGCTCTGCTCGTGTTTCATAAATGAGAACCTATGTTTCTCAAACAGTGTATTTTCCGCAACATGATGATAAACTCAAAAAGTATGAATTCATTAAACTACCTTTGGACATTAAATACCTCAGTATGGTTTCGGATTGTCAAATGGTCATCTAGTTATCCAACAGTTGACTATTAGGGGTGGTGGTGGCGCAGTGGATAAGACACATGCCTTTGGTGTGAGGGACCCAGGTTCGAATCCACTGCGAAACACCAATGTGTCCCTGAGCAAGACACTTAACCCCTAGTTGATCCAGAGGCGTGTGACCTCTGACATATCAATTGTAAGTCGCTTTGGATAAAAGCGTCAGCTAAATGAATAAATGTAAATGTATTAGAGAGTAGTAGAGAGTTACATATGGCAACTCATTAGTTCAATAATATACCTTAACCACCTATTGAGTAATAAAAATGGCATGAAATGGCTGAAAAGCCAAGCAAATGTTACTTTTTGCTTTACAAGCTGTCATGTTTCAAAATTTAGTGTGTCGTTCTCATCATCAACCTTTCTCGTGTTGACAACTAACCTATGCAACTCCCACACCATACAAAACACCTTCGTCAAAGTAGACGAAGCAACTTATCTTTACTCACGGGTATGAACAGACACACACGGGCGAGCGACGGATGTATGCAACACATTTCCTGTGAAAACCATTGTCAGGTCTAAAACACAAGCTCTTATAATAGCCTTACCATAGTGAATCAGGGTAAGACAAAAACACATTTTGGAAGGATTGATGATGTATTTAACTTTTGATAATTTTGAACAACAAATAAAGTTGCAAAGTGTACCTGTTTTTAAAAAACGGGGTTTAGACAACTGACCAAATTAACCAGACCCTTTAAGTTTTAGATAACCAACAGAATCCATTTTGAAAATTTGTAGAGTGGTAAAGACAATTTCTATGATTGATGTCATCATCAATTTTAGAGCTCGAACCAATAAAGGATTTTGAAGGCCGATACTGATACAAATATTTGTTGGTTTTAAAATCCAATATTCCGATATATCGGCCGATAATTGTTTTTTTTTTTCATAAACGCGCAACACAACATTAACAGATTTCCCTAACATTAGTTATTTGTAGTTATTTATGAGTTTTAACTAAAATAATACGATAATGCATTTTAAAAAGAAACTGGTTTCTTTTATTGTCACAACAGAACAGAAGAACACCACAATATATTAAAGTTCTGATAAATAAAATAATAATTAGTCCCTATATTGCCTTATAAGCTACCAACCTGGATCAGCAGGTAGTAGGATGTGTGGCGCGTTATACACGAGTGTTGCCAA
This sequence comes from Hybognathus amarus, assembly GCA_030378365.1. Taxonomy (NCBI): domain Eukaryota; kingdom Metazoa; phylum Chordata; class Actinopteri; order Cypriniformes; family Leuciscidae; genus Hybognathus; species Hybognathus amarus. The sequence goes on from JAQIUQ010004701.1 coordinate 198,091, forward strand.
CAGGGACGTATAGAGTGGCCTCTGGTGGACAATCTATACAACTCCGACACTCATGACATGGTTGAAGCGTGTTTCGTCCGTTTTTATTTTATTTTTGAAATATTAATTTATCGGCCATTATAACTGCCGATACCGATAGCCGATAGTTTGGAAAATGCCTAATATCGGCCAATAATATCGGCATGCCGATAAATTGGTCTGGCTCTAATCAATTTGCCCATCTTTGGTGACATACTGTAATTAGCAAATCTCTTTGGATTTATCAATGTCCTGGGTGTCTTTTGAGCAATAATGCTTCCAAATTACAAAATGTGTATTTACATCCTTGTTTTTGCTGTCTGTTCACATCACTAGGGAATTCCTGCAATAGTGCCAAAATTAAAACAGGAAATGAGAAAACTCTATATCATCAGTTCTCTCATGGCATGCGGGGATGACTGAGACTGCATGCACTAAAATAAAGCACTTTAATGAACGCAGTACACTCTCAAGTCATCAATAATTCAGCCCTTCACATCTGTCCCTGTGGTCAGAACTGAAGTCGTGTTAGGTAAGAGGATGGAAATAGCACGCTACCGCCTCGTCACCAAAGCGAGTTCGTGCCTCAAAAACAAATCCTGGGGTACGCACTAGAAGTGGAGGGAAAGAGAGAGAAAATGATAGGGAAGAAATGGCTGTTCTTAAAATAATTCACTTCATTGACAGCGCGTCAGGCACATGTAAACCGTACCCACTTTATTCTAGCCAAGCTGAAAAATAATGAGCACTTACAAGACACTAAAATAGCAGCGCATTAAACATTCAGTCTGGGGATTTGCCAGGAAACAGAAACAATCAAACATTGAACAACATTAAGGAGACATGCCCAGATGAAAAATGTAGGTCTTAGTCAATTCAGAATTCCAGATATCAAAAGAGCTCAGAATGCAGAACATTTAAATCAAAAACATTTGAAGTAAGAAATCTCATGAAGATCAATTCAACACTGGCTGACTTTATGCAACTCAATGGAATAAGGCCACGATTTTGTTTTTTGTAAAGAAAGTACTTAAGGTGACATGGCAATCTTTCTAGAAATATTAATAAAACCAGACTTACCAGAATACTTAAACAGTTAAAGTAGAAATAAAAAGTGTATGCGTGCGTAGGCGTTTAGGTTTGATGTTTACTTTTCCATATCAGATTAATAAGAAGAGACTTGTCAAAATGCATTTACATAGCCAAATGAGATAACAACTGCCATATGAAACACCATGTATGCATTGACATACTGTCTAGGTTTCTTATAGCCAGGGGATTTTCTCGTATTTTACTACCAAAATAGTCTATGTCCACTTCCTATGAGAAACTAAGATCAACTTAGAAACACGATCACCTTTTATTTGGGTTCATGCATTCTCTCACTCTCACCAAGTGTGTTTTCACTAATAGCAAGATAAAATGGCATCTGCAAACCCTTTTATATTCATAATGTGACATGTATTTGAGTGAAATTGGATATTTTAAAAGTAGGCCCGTTTTTTTATTCATTGGTAGTTGATTAGATTATAAAAAGTGTAGGGATGCACCGATATGAAAATTTTGGCCGAATACCGATAACCGATGATTCTTTTTATTTGAAAGCCGATAACCGATATATTGGCAGATAAATTGAAGCCCGAATGTTTGTACAATTTTGAGAGCCTGATTACAAAAACAAAAGTCTCACAATTAAACCCATGTCCCAAGCGCACAATTATAATGATGTTCTTATTATAGTGTTATGTAGCTGATATGACAGATTTGCGCTGCACGTTGCAACAAACCATATTTTAATTTTTTGAAGAGATTTCAATCATATTTCAAAACATTCAAAAACAAACACTGCTCAACAAGTGTCTCAGCTGAAGGGAATACTACATTATTTATCGGCTTTAATATATCGGCCACATTTTCTTACCAGGCCGATAACGATAACATTAAAAATGAACATACATCGGCCGAGACCGATATGGTGGCCGATATATCGTGCATCCCTAAAAAAGTGGGCATTGCAAACAATAACATGATACCATTTTCTTGATTTATTCATTTTTTAGGGCTATTTTTAGTTTTTATACAGTTAGAAAACAGTTCTGCAACAAACGAATTGCGCATAAGGCCAGAAATCTTTAAAAAGTTAATATACTAGTATTCAAAAGTTTGGAGTATTTAACTAAATGAATTAACGTGTTCAGCAAGGATGCATTAAATTGATCAAACGTAACAGTTTAACATTGCTACTCATCAAAAATATATATGTATCCCAGTTAACACAAAAATACAAAGCAGCACAATTTTTTTAACAAAAGGAATGTTTTTCGAGCACCAAATCGACAAATTACAATGATTTCTGAAGGATCATGTGACACTGAAGACTAGAGTAATGGCTACTGAAAATTATAAATTACATTTTGAATAATACATATTTTGAAGTTCAATAAGATTTTACAGCCTTAGTGAACATGATACTTTTTTAATAAACATTTACAGTTGCAATCTTACGGAGCCCCCCTAGTCCCACTTTGGCAAAAAAAATTAATAATAACAATTAACAATCTTGTGGCCTCAAGATAGTAACTCGTGGCCTCAAGATAGTAACTCGCTGGCCTCAAGATACTAACTCGTGGCCTCAAGATAGTAACTCGTGACCTCAAGATGCTAACTCGTGGCCTCAAGATAGTAACTCGTGGCCTCAAGATACTAACTCGTGGCCTCAAGATACTAACTCGTGGCCTCAAGGTAGTAACTTGTGGCCTCGAGATACTATCTCGTGGCCTCAAGATACTAACTCTATCTTGAGGCCACGAGTTACTATCTTGAATACAATCTTACCCCAAACTTTTGAACCACAGTATAGGTCATTTTTGATGTCATGTTAGGGCTTGAACAAAAAGAAGTAAAAACAAAACAAAACAAAAAAAAACCCTTCACTTAAACTTAACTTGCATCCATGAGGAAAAGTAAAGCACAGAAAAATGGTTTCCTATCAGCCTATCAGACAACAATGCCCCACTGTGCTTTAATGCAGGGAGTGGGCTTCTTTCTTTCATCAGTCACACACATGATAGAGGCTGTTGGCTTTCATGACAATGCGGCTCCGGCATGGCTAGAGGATTCAGTCCCGTTCTGGAATGCTATGACGAGCATGTGGTGTGGGATGACACAGACTTGAGGGAGTTGTTGAGTTGCGCGGTTGCCTGGGCGATAGAGAAGACCATCTGTGAGGCGGCTGACACAGACATACTGCGTCACTCCCAAACCACGGGCACACACACACACTTCAGCTCTAAACATTAGGGAAGTTTGGTGTTAACAAGATCCTTCAGACAGTATTACTAGTGCAGAATGTTGTCACATTCAATGAATATTACATGAATAATACAACAAACAAAAATGAGATGTTTTCATTTTTTACACCTGTGAGGAGATTTTTGCTATCTATCTATTGCTTGTTATCTAACTATCCCTTTTTAAAGTCACTGCAGAAAACCTGCCACACGCTACACCTTATTTTGTCAAATGTTAGTCATGGTTTCTTTTGCCATAATTTCATTTTCATGACCATTTACATCCCTCTCTCAGACCACAGGTTGTTTTTGTTACTATACCTTAAGTATAAATTACCTCTTATGATTGGATGATTTCAGCGCAAACCAAACAAGAAGCTAGTGAGTCGTCTTGGGGTGGCAACTCCTTTTGAATTAAATTAAGGTAGCACACAGAATGCAGAATAGCAATTCAAAGACACTTGCATTTTGTTGATTTGTTTGTATGGAAAATTGTCCCATGAGTTAATTGTCATGTGGGTGGTGATGGGAGATGTGAGAGACCCGGGTTCGAATCCACTGCGAGACACCAATGTGTCCCTGAACAAGACACTTAACCCCTAGTGGGGATGGATGGGTGGATGGGTGGATGGATGGGTGGATGGACGGGTGGGTGGACGGGTGGGTGGACGGGTGGGTGGACGGGTGGGTGGACGGGGTGGGTGGACGGATGGGTGGACGGATGGGTGGACGGATGGGTGGACGGATGGGTGGACGGATGGGTGGACGGATGGGTGGACGGTGGGTGGACGGTGGGTGGACGGTGGGTGGACGGTGGGTGGACGGTGGGTGGACGGTGGGTGGACGGTGGGTGGATGGATGGGTGGGTGGATGTGTGGATGGGTGGTTGGAGGGATGTGTGGATGGGTGGTTGGATGGATGGATGGGTGGTTGGATGTGTGGATGGATGGATGGATGGATGGATGGACGGGTGGGTGGACGGGTGGGTGGACGGGTGGGTGGATGGACGTGTGGATGGATGGACGGTTGGATGGATGGGTGGGTGGTTGGATGGGTGGATGTGTGGATGTGTGGATGGGTGATTGGATGGATGGATGGGTGGTTGGATGGGTGGTTGGATGGGTGGTTGGATGGGTGTGTGGATAAGTGGATGGATGGGTAGATGGGTGGTTGGATGGATGGGTGGTTGGATGGATGGGTGAATAGATGGGTGGGTGGATGGGTGGATGGATGTGTGGATGGATGGATGGGTGGGTGGTTGGATGGATGGATGTGGAATGACCACAATTCATAAGAAGATTGAAGGACAAGAGGATTCAGTGGAAAACCCAAATACAAACTGGACACAAATGCAAGGTATCAGGCCAAATGAGTCGGCAAAAATAATCAAACCAAAATAATCAAAATTGATAAGGCTTTCAGCATAAGGAAGAAACATATTTTCTGATGTTTAGGCCATAATAAATCAGCTGTCCTCTGCAATAATCACAAATAATATCTCATTTACTTCCACTCTACAGATGTTTTAGATTGTGAAAGGTGAAAATAACAAGCATCGCTAGTATTGCTCATACTTTGGGTATATAGGGTATTTGCTTAAATAATTGTGTATTGTTTCATTTGTACAACATACATGAATGATACCTCAAAAACTGTGTTTTGAGATAGGACCAGGTATGTCTTTTGATATGAGCTAGCAACACCCCAACAACCGCTCTGACAACCATTTAAAACACAGTAGCACTGCACAAATAGTTCAGCACAAACTTAATCATCACTCACCTTTTCTAAAAGCATAAAATCTAGTTGGCTGTAGCATCTATGCCAAAATAAATAGATGAAATCATTTGTCAGAGGTCAAATAAAAGTAATAAAGCTCAAACAAATACACCATGCACATTAAACCACATCAGTTGCTCTCGTCTCAGAGTGTGTGAAATCCCCTCTCTCCATCACACACATAGGGGTCTGTTTCTCTACAGCATGTAGTATTGGCAGAGGCCATGGACAGACCAGAGCACAGCAGTGAAATCTGGAGAGCCGCCATGAACCACTCATCACCGGCGGACCGCCTGCCACCCCGACGGCCCTTCAGACCTGTGCATCTGTATGGGGTGTGCGAGGAATCCACAGTTTTTTAATGGTGCACTGCCTTCCTGCTGATGCTTTCAGAAGGCTACGGTTCACAAGAACATTTGTAGCTTTCACATGCTGGGACATTGTGGCTATTTTTCTACCCTCATTACATTGTGAGATCTGGCCTGGACGTCACACAGGCTTTTACAAGATTGTGGGATGAGCGAGTGCCTACATGGCCAACATTTCCGTGACCCGTTGAGTTCTGTGGTTTCATAATGTGAACTCAGAGGTCAAAACCAATGATTCACTGCTGGGGGATTTCATTCAGTCTGTTTACTCGTGGCCTGTCAGGGCACAACCACAATTTGAGCACAAGACAAAGGTCAAAGGGTATGAAAGCACGCCTAAACGACTGAATAGATTAATTCTGTTTAAATCGTAGGACAAGAAAATTATTGTGCGTATTAAGGCCTGGATTTTCATTTTCATGTGATTAATTTGATCATTTAGATTGCATGCATGAATCTACAGTACAAATATGTGAATACAGTTACTGTTTTTGTACTTGGACTGAGGCAAAAGAGTTGACTAGACAAAAACTATAACAAAAATATACTGATCTTCTTGTCAACGAATAAGAACGAGACGAATGGATGGTTATGCTTGACTTTGAATTTAGATAACGTACACACTTGCTGTTGCTGTATGTCTCATAAAACATTTTTTAATGGCCACATCTGTGAGAAAGAGAAAAACAGACATATGGACACAACTAGGGGTGTAACGATACACGTATTCATATTGAACCGTTCGGCACGAGGCTTTCGGTTCGGTTTTGGTACGCATTTTTGAACGAATGGTTCGTTCGGTTCATTCTTCCTGCCGACCAACATTTCGTTATTCAAATGTAGGCGAGTCGCGCGTGTCAAGCTCGTTCATAATGTAGACGTTGCCTTGACCACAACATTGCCCAACATCAAATGGCAAATGTAATGCAAGCGGAACGAAACTTTAAAGCTATGGTATACGATGTTGAAAATCCGTCGAGAAAGCCTGAGACGGAAGGGAAGTTTTAAAAACTCATCCCGCCCCTCCACACACACACACCCCTCCCCTCTGTGCTACCTGATCCCTGAGCTATGTCACGGATGAGTTCACGTCAACAACGCATATTGTTCAAATTCCGATCGGCTTGAACAGAAACCCGCTAGGCATAATAAAATATATTCAAGCACTTTTAGAAATATAATTACTTTGACCCATGGTCAGCGATGCTAAACGGCTAACATTGCCAATGCCGACTGGCAGCATGAGCAATTTGTCAAACTGATAAAAAGCTATGCAACACACGTCACAACATAAAAGTATAAATAAATGTTTACCTGCTCAACAAAAAGTCAGCCGTGCCCGTGTCAGTCGGTTTTCAGTGCCAGATCTCCCTGAAGCTTCCTCCAACGGTCAATGTTGGAGCCTATATTTATCCTATTTAGAGTCCGGCGTCACAGGGGGGCGGGGTCGGGTGCGGTTGGGTTGGAGATGCGAGCGACAGGCGGAGTTTTAAGTGTAGCTGGTGATTGGATGAGGGCAGTTGACCAATGTAAGCTGTCCGGCCGCACAGCTTACATTGGTCAACTTCTCTGCGGCTGTACAGCCAGCAGAGTGGAAGGATTGTACTATATAACCATAACCAGCATATAAACGAGGATATTAATAATGAACAATCTTTGAAACCGTATACCCTAGCTTTAATAATCCCTGTAATGCTGATTTGACAATAATTTATAAGGTAAGGTTATAATTAGTTATAGTATTTTATTTTGTTTGTTTATTTCATTTAAATAAAGTTTTATTTTGATCGTTATCCAATTCCTGCCTCCTTCTTCCCTGAACCTTGCTAAAATTACATTAACACAAAGCAGCAGAATCCTGAACACAGGAATGGTAGGAGGAGGGTAAAAGACAATGATATTGGGACAATTAAAATCACAGATTCCATGCTAAAATAATAGCATCATTTTAATCAAAACATCATTATGAAACTACCACCTAATAGGGATAAAGTAGCAGTATTATTGTCCAATGCCCCGTAATGAACTTAAACCACACACACCCACATAATATATATATATATATATATATATATATATATATATATATATATATATATATATATATATATATATATATATATATATATATATATAAAATTCAGGAAGTGTATTGTGCAGTATGTACTGCAGTAGAGAATGAAACTCAAAGAGGGGAAACACACTCAGAGTGGGTGTGCCAAGTAATCAGACTCTATTTACACTCATGACATCATGTCTTGCCAGGAAAAGAGGCAGGTTTGCCAGTGGATTATTTAAAGCGTGTTTTATCGCATCATCTTGTGTAGTCTTTCTTTTGTTGGGAAAACTACAATAGCAGGCAGCAGACTGATCGGAGATACAGACTGTTATAAAAAGACTGCGTAGAGCCGTAACAATATAACACCAATTTGTGATTTAATGAAAGAGAGGTTTAACAAGCCATGTAATTGTGATCCGATCAGATCTCGTCATGGCTCATTTACCGATAGAAAGTCAAAGTAAAAAAAAAGGCTTACCTGATGTCACTTAATACCTGACAGTGCATTAAAGGTAGGGTAGGCAATTTCATAAAGGCTAGCAATAGAAAGCTAGCTTTGAAATCATAAGATCCCACCTTCGCTTCAGAGGTCAGAAGTGGAAAGCAGATTTTAATTTTTGAGGGAACGATCCCTTTAAACTATTTTAACCAATCTCCTAATATAACATTACAAGCTCATCAGGAGACCTTTATTACATTATATTTTATGATAGTTTGTAATTGCTTAGCTCTTCAGGGAAATGGACACTTTAAAGTGAATTAGATAAATGATCCATCTTTCATTAGAGTAAGGGATTGGGTGTCCTGTCATCTGACTTCACAGGCTCTTCCAAGCTCATGGAAATACATTTTTGTGTAATACTGCCAATTTATAAGTTCCATGATGTTATCTACTCTAGGATCATATTACCAAGTCATCATATAGTACAGTACGGAAGAGACCTGGCTGAAGTAGTGGAGGTGCTAATGGTTCCCATGTGGGCCTGTTCCAGCCCTCAGGTTACACCATTAAATATTCACTCTGTACCGCTGCATAATTTACCCTGTCAACACACAAGAGAATGACTCTGCTGAAAAAGAGACAGCTGTCCCTAGGAAGAGAGAGATGGCGACTGCATTTAAGAATACTGTCAGGAGGAAAAGCCATTGAAAAAGTGCTGGAGTGAAGTTCTGAGTTAGCAAAAAAGTGAGAGAGAGTGAGAAATAGTAGAAATACTCTCACATAATTTACATTTTCTACCTCTCTGGTTTTCAACTGCTTCAGGGTCCATTTTCACATTGGACATCCAACTGAAGAATGTTTAGAGCACAAAAGAATATTTGTCACACTGAAAAACCATGTGCATTCTTGCAGTAAGGTCCCTTTTTATTTGCTTTTAAATATTTTGTATTTATAAAACTTTAAAGCAGCTCTATGCAGTTTTTTTTTACCTTTACTGAATAGCTTCAGAGTTATTGCAATGGATATATGACTGATTTTCGGGTTATATGACTATTTTCGGGTTGAATATTGTGAGTTTGCATTCATATTTCATTTGAACCACACTAGTTTGTTTGGCAACCCAACTTTTCAGGGGTCTCGGCCAGCTGTTTTCTGCGCACAAGGCTTTGTGTGGCAGCATTCACATTATTCAAATAAACTGCACTAACAGAGCATTTGCATGAGTTCGTTTTAATTAAACCAATCTGCCATGTGTAAACACACCCGTAAAGGGTTAGTTCCCCCAAAAATAAAAATTAAGTCATTAATTACTCACCCCCATGCTGTACCAACCCCGTTAAGACCTTTAAACTTTAAAGCAGCTCTATGCTGTATTTTTTTTTTTACCTTAACTGAATAGCTTCGGAGTTATTGCAATGGATATGACTATTTTCGGGTTACATGACTATTTTCGAGTTGAATATTGTGCGTTTGCATTCATATTTCATTTGAATCGCACTAGTTTATTCGGCAACCCAACTTTTCAGGGGTCTCGGCCAGCTGTTTTGTGCGCACAAGGCTTTGTGTTAACCTGGCCCAAGCCAGATGAATTTCGCTCCGCCTAGCTCCACTCATCCATCTGGAACCGATCCATTGAAAAGGCGTTTCAGAAGGCTGGGTCTTATCAAAAATCCTTGCATATGATTGGATAAGCCACTTGTCTGTCATCTTTATCGACATGCTATTTCAACCACTCACACCGAAGCCAACCCGTGACGCTGATGAGAGCGACGCAGGAAAAAACAAAACAGAACAGCCGACGAACGACTACAAGCCCTCTTTAGACGAACGACTTACAGAACTCGGTTTAACATTGTTACAAGTTCAGGTAAGATCATGTCAGATATGCAGTCGGTGCGTCGCTTGATCGGCAGACTCTGAAGATGCTTGCTCTGGCAAATTTTAGAGGATGGCAAAAAGCAGAAAAGGAACCGCTTTCTGAACAGTCATCAGTCACTTTGTCACTACGTCACATCTATGAAACTCCCACCCTGCGTCCTGATTGGCTAAACCATAAAGTTGGTTGGAGAAATCACTCTCAATGGAAGAGGTTCCAGATGGATGTGAGTGAAGCTAGGCAGAGCTAAGCGGAACGACATTCATCTGGCTAGGGCCAGGTTAGCTTTGTGTGGCAGCATTCACATTATTCAAATAAACTGCACTAACAGAGCATTTGCATGAGTTCGTTTTAATTAAACCAATCTGCCATGTGTGAACACACCCTTAAAGGGTTAGTTCACCCAAAAATAAAAATTAAGTCATTAATTACTCACCCCCATGCTGTACCAACCCCGTAAGACCTTCGTTCATCTTCAGAGCACAAATGAAGATATTTTTGATTTAATCTGAGAGGTGGATCACTCCTCCATAGACTGCCTAAGGGACCAGCACTTGACGGCCCATAAAGTCATTAAAGAAAATGTTTAAATATTCCATGTGCCTACAGTGACTCAATTATAAGTTTATCAAGCGACAAGACTACTTTTTGTGCAAAAAAAAACAACATAAATAACGACTTTATTCAACTATTCCATTACTTCCTTATGAGCCTTGAGACGAGAGTAAAAGAGATTTCCAGAACTGAGATGAGGACGTTCGTCTTCGACTAATTCTTATTACCGGCTGCTCACCGCTTAGAAGTATTTGTTCGACATTTGTTCGGCCTTTCTTTGTTAATGACGAACACAAACTTTCTTCTAAGAGCAACAGAATCGCGCGATGGCAAGGGCATCATCACTATGACACACCCCTTACGGCATTGGTCCTGGCTTTTGTTCACACAGCGTGCGTTCCGGGACTAATCCCGGCAATGTTACTAGGTTCCCAACCCGGCATCGATGCCGGTATCAATCCCGGGTCGTGTTTGCGCTCACACAGAAGGCGTTCTGGCAATTTCCTGACTATTTCCTGGGATCAACGCGCTGTGTGAAAGGGGCTCATGTCTCACCTGTGTTTTTTGGTTGTTGTCAATTAATTATAACACCATGTCCTAACTAAAGTATCTAGTCCATGTTAATCGGAGTTTGACCTAACCAGACGCGACGGCGACACGCAAAGTTTCTAATTTAGAAACAGTTCATATTTCTGCGACGTAGTGGCTGACAGATCCACCCACACAGAGAACTCATTGGATGGAAGTTCTGAGTGTCATGAATATTTAATCATCAAACATGTATGACGAGGAACTAATTGTCCTAATTGGCATTAGGTCACTGTGCCACAAGCGAAAACGGATAATTTACCTCAGATTACATGACATATAATATAACGTTCAAAATGAATTCTATGCAAACATACAACTGTACTTCATAACAAAGTTAGTCAATGAGTATATTTTGTTAATGTTTTGATTTTGAATAATTTTATTTCTTGATTTGATTATGTCCTTACCCATTTCCAATGTGAGTGCGGGCCAGCAGTGCGCTTACACAGAGAGACTCCGCCCACATGCTGTTCTGAATGGCTGTGATTTTTGATTGACGTGTGGCATCTCAGTCACGTCGCGTCTAGTGTGGACAGGCACACTTGCTGTCGCTGGAATTTTGCGATGGAACGTTGTGTGTAGTTAGGACACGGTGTAAAGGTACAAGATTTTTGTAGGTACATTATCAGTTAATGAAATGTGTGTTTTTTTTTTTTTTTTTTTTTTTACTGGAGCGTTAAATTCGTAAAACCTAACCTTAAAAACAGAACCTTGATCATGACGAATGATTAGAGGACCATCATTTTAAAAAGTTAAAAGAAAATTCTTTATTAACTGTCAAAAAATGTTGATGCACGAACCTCACACTTCCTTTTTTAACTTATAAATTATGCCTATGGGCAAACACATGAGTTCCTCATGTAAATGCTTTCTAAATCTCAACATTATTCATCACTTTTACAGGTTCAAGTCCACAATACCGGATGAAAGCTGGAATTCCGCCTGGTCTTCACAGGGTCAGAGGCTATAAATTAAAGCCACAATGAACTAACATCTGCTCGGTTTAAACAGAGCTAAGATTACACTACACAAAGCTACAATGACCCCAAAACAATTCGTTTCATTCCACGTCGTGTCGATTTCTTTAAAATGAGCTCAATCCCGGAGGACTGGCTTATTGTTTGAGACAGAAACATGTTATGCCTTGCCGGAGCTTTTCTTCCAGACAGCAAAAAGAGCACGTCATGTGATCTCTTGGCCTTCCATGCTCCATTTCTGGGGCAGCTATAGTCACCAACGCCCCATGCACATGGCGGCCCCCTGAATCCAACAGATGGTTTTCGTTTAGGCTGTGGCCTGCAGAGCTAGGAGGCAACCAGCCAGAGAGGTGATTCATCAAGTGGACTTTTCCTCATTACGATAAAAAACGCTGCCTGTTGCATGGGTAAACAAAACCGATGCTGAGAGAGGGCAACAACATACTGTAGAGGAAAATTAGGCATTTAATCCAGAATGTCAATGTGTTATGCACACACAGAGCTGTGAGACGACAGAGCAACTGTGTTGATGTGAAGATGTGATCCATTACACGAGAGCATGACGTCACTGTAAAAGCAGAGCACATCTTGTAAGAGAGAACTTGGTGTCGGCAGTAAGAGAAAATAAAACGGGGCACTTGGGACATGATAATTGGGCATAAACGACCTGAATGACAGTTCTGCCCGGAATGTAATACAACCCAAATGGTTTTAAGCGAAAGTATGAGGAATGTTCAAGCCTCTAGCATTAAAATGAACCACGGTGAAAATGTTTGCCTCAACAGTAACAATAGAGCCAGTTGTGCTGTAGTGCAATAAAAAGCTCTCAAATGATGCCCTCTGCACTTAGCGGGTCTCCACACTTTGGGAAAGTAATGCTAAACTGTACAGTAGATTTTGACTGAGAATTTGAGAACGTAGGGCAGGACGATATTAGAAAAAACTGACACTGTGATTTTAATTTAAAAAACATATTATATTGCGATATGAAAACATTTCACCAGATGATTTAAAGAGCTCCATTTGTAAAGAATGAATCATTCTAGAGTGATTTTGAGAAAATAAGAAACTAATTACAAGCATAGATAAATATACAATAAAACAAAGATGCAAATGAAATAAGCAGTGCGTTATGGTCTTCGAACGCATTCTCATCCCCAAGGCGTCATATACAACACTTTTGCCAAAGCATAGACATCCAAAGCACATGGCACCCTTTATGTGTCAATAGGGTTGTAACGGTATACCGGTATGGCGGTTTATCGCGATATTGACATGTACGATTATCATATCGTGCACATTTACTTATCCGCTGTAAAAAAAAAAAAAACCAAACCAGAATTCACCTGCACTGCCGCATGCAACTTCTTTCAGCTTGACTGCTTACACTCCATACCTGTACAGCGCTGAAAATGTCAGAGACAGAGGCTGCGAATCTCTATCTCCCGCCGAAAAAATAAATAAAATCTGCAGTATGGGAATATTTTGGATATCCGAAAAACGATTCGTGGTGTTGTCCTTGAAGATGGATATCCAATTTGCAAGATATGTGGACGAAGAGTGGCTGCAAAAGCAGGAAACACGTCGAACATGTTCTCCCATATTCAGGAACACCATCCCTCTGTGAAGATAAAGGTTATTCATAACTTTTATAACTTAAGGCCATATTATTTCTGTCATGCTGAGGGAATCCCGGTCTGTCAAAAAGACGCACACCCGTCTTTCTGTGTTACAATACAGATATGCCACGTAAAATGCGCGATTTAAAAGATAGCTGGATGAATAAATCAAAATATAGCTGCAGTAGCCTAAATCAAATCGCGATGTGCGTGTCTGTGAATATACAACGCAAAAAGACTCGTGTGCAAGCCCCTTCTATATTCAGCGCGTCTCTGTATGAATGAGCAGCGCCGTTTCGTAGATCTAGTACACTCTCAAGTACGCATGACGCACATGGTTTTTAAAGCTGTCTCACCCACTATGTGAAGACGTGAACACATGAACATATACAGACAGAGAACACTTAATGTGCACTTTATAATTGTTTTTTAAAATAATAATCATCAAATACACTGACTGAAACTCATAGGTGTTCAGTACAACCTGTAAAAAAAAGTTTGGTTTAGTCTATGACTAAAATAATGACTAAAATATATTACTATTGTGTATAATTTTTTGTCCATGTTTTAATTTAGTAAACCTCTCTTGTGTAGACAAACTAAAGTTGTTACATTTTATCTGATTGCATTTTCAAAAATACATTTTGTATTCAATCACAGAATCCAGACCAGTTATTTCAGACAACCCAGAATTTCTGAGGAAATAAATATACATTTCATAAAGACTCTATTAAAAAAAACTTGTTACAATAAACCATGTTCAACCAAAAAACATATCTTTTTTATCAATTTAAGGGCCATTGTAGCTGATGATGATTATAATAATGATAGTTTAATATTGTATACCGTGAAACCCGTGATATTTTCTGAGACGATTATCATACCGTGAAAATCTCATACCGTTACAACCCTAAGTGTCAATAGCCCCTTTTCCACCAAAGCATTTTGAGAGCCGGTGCCTGCGCACGAACCAGTTCTTTGTGTTTCGACAGCCAAAGAACCGGTTCTCGGCCGGGAAAACTGGTTCCAAAGCGGCACCAACTCTTTGCTGGACTAAAACCGTTCTTTTACCACTTCATGCTTACGTCGAGGGCTGGGCGGGTTTAGATGTGTTCTAAATATCTTTTCTGACCATAATATAAGATCGCAAAGCCAAGAGAAACATTTGCAGAAACACGATGGAGTCTGCCTTTGTAATTGTTATGCTTGAAGTTGGCGTTTCTATTTTTTTTTTTTTTTTTTAAACATTATAAGCAAAGAAGAAAATAGTCACAATATAGAACAAATAAATGGAAAGAAAAAAAAGACACACGACAGGGGTAAGACTTTCCCAAAGTCCCAAAGCATCCCAAAGTAATGTACTTGCAAGCGTTTCTAGCTAAGACGTAGGCGACGTACACAGTGACGTAACGACGTCGTTCCCTGGGCGCTCTAGTCAGTGGAAAAACAAACAGATGCTGAACGGATTCGCAAGTTGAACCAACTCCGAACCAACTTTGAACCAGCAACAAATCCGAACCAATTCTTTTTTTGAATTCTTTTTCAATTCTTTAAATATAACATGCTTCAGTTATGGTAGGTTTAGGTATGGAGTAGGGTTAGGGTTAGACCACTAGGAGGTGCCTTCTGCCCCATTTATATCTGCATGTCATATTGACACTAAAGGGTGCCATGTGCGTTGGATGTCTACGCTTTGGCAAAAGCGTCGTATGACGCCTTGGGGTTAGATCGGGCTCTGTCTTACAGATGTTGAATAATCAAATGTAAAATAACACTGCATAGTCTTCATAGTATAAATGAGAATCTGCAGATATTAGCAGCGGGTATATAAGGCTCACATTATGCACATATCCAATATAATGATACACATCAGTTTTCTTTCTCAATTCATAACAACACAACCAACTGCGCTAACAAGGCAGGAATTTTGACTTAAATTTGCATGCATGTGTCCATTCTAGCTAAAAAAAACACCAAAAGACCACAAGTCTGTAAGAACAAGTCTGTCAGAAGAATAAAAAATGTATACAGTGAAGACCATAGCTGTCAACCCTTCTGTTTTTTTTTCGGGTTTCTCACGTATATTAGCTCTTTTCCCGCTGTCTTCCCATTTTAGTATTTTCCCATAAAATATCCCGTCTTTTACGCTCTGACTCTGTGAGACGCACAAGCTCAGACAGATTCAGTTTGAAGTCGTTCATCCTCGGACGCGGTGCAGCACGCACGGTCACAAAAAAAGCTGTACACAGCCATGCAATATGAGGTCTTGCCGGTCTAGCGCATTTTTGCCGCGCTCGTGCGTACGTGTTGCGTATAAAGGCTTTACTCCGTGACAATGCGTGCTCTGATCGGTAAAGGTGCACAGACCTCTCCCAATCATCTCCTGCACACAGCCTCCGAAGCACCACTAACTCCCATTTCCCAAAGCCCATCGGTTTCCCTCATGAGCTGATATTAGAGTATTTAAACATTCTGTATAATGTTTTTTTTAATGACACACTGTCTCTTTCTCTCTCACACATATGTAGGCTAGTTATAAACCCT
Organism: Hybognathus amarus; assembly: GCA_030378365.1. NCBI lineage: Eukaryota > Metazoa > Chordata > Actinopteri > Cypriniformes > Leuciscidae > Hybognathus > Hybognathus amarus. The sequence continues at coordinate 214,209 of JAQIUQ010004701.1, forward strand.
TTAGACTTATTTTTAAAGTTTGAGGGTAAGAATTGAAAAAAAATCCCTTATTTTGGGGATTGATTCCGGGGTATCTCACTTATTTTCAATGTTCAATGTGGACAGCTATGTTCAGAGAAGACGATGCAGTGATATTTTACATTTGATTACCATTTCTGTGCCCAACCTGAAAAACCGAGACTGGGCATGCCGCACAAGTTCTTCTTATTTTATTAAGACAGTCAGACATTTAAAATGTATTGTCCTGTACAATTAGGCTAGTAGTTTTTGGTGTCATAACTTTATTTATTAAGGCTACACAGATCAAAAACAACTAAAACAATTTTATTAAAACAACAATTTTTAAAAACAACTAGTCCTATTTTATTTTATTTGTTTATTACTTTTTTTCTGGTAGGGCCAGTGAAAATTTGAACATCTGGCCCAACGAAGCCAGTAGCAAAAAGTCCTTAGCGTTGAGTAAAGTACTTGTGTAAAGTATGTTAAAGGGCTTAGGGCAACCACTTAAAATACTTTAAACTATAAACTAAACATAAAGAATTGCGATGTTAGTATATCAACTAAATATCATGGTACTTAGTTCCGGCTGATAAATTCATTATGTGTCCAAGGGTTTTGCAAATGCTCTGCTAGTTACCAATACTCTTCTGAAAAAGCTACATTTCGCATTAGTTACAGATGTGTTGTGCTGATGTCTGCCAGTACCGAGTGTGCAGCAGATGTCAGTGGGATAACCATTAGTTTGGACCGAAATTAACCCACGTGAATATTTTTCCACTCGCACTGACCAAAGAAACCAGGCCATGTTTACATTTCAGGAAACAGAGACAAAACATCCCAGTGAGTGAGAAAGTAAAGACAGAGCAGCGTGAAGTGAACTTCAGTAACACACAATGAGACACTCTCACTAGCCCCTTTTCCACCAAAGCATTTTGAGAGCCGGTTCGGAGCCGGTGCCTGCGCGCGAACCAGTTCTTTGTGTTTCGACAGCCAAAGAACCGGTTCTCGGCCGGGAAAACTGGTTCCAAAGCGGCACCAACTCTTTGCTGGACTAGAACCGTTCTTTTACCATGTCATACTTACGTCGGGGCTGGGGTGGGTTTAGATGTGTTTAAACATCTTTTCTGACCATAATATAGGATCGCAAAGCGAAACATTTGCAGAAACACGATGGAGTCCGCCTTTGTAATTGTTATGCTTGAAGTTGGCGCAAGCGTTTTTTATTTTTTTATTATTTTTTTATTGAAAACATAGAACAAATAAATGGAAAGAAAAAAAGACACAAGACCGGGGTACACAACTTATCTGAAAAGATTACATATCAAACGAATAGATTAAAAGACTTACATATTTCAATTGTACTTGCAAACGTTTCTAGCTAAGACGTATGGCGGCGTACACAGTGACGTAACGACGTTGTTCCCTGGGCACTCTAGTGAGTGGAAAAACAAACAGGTTCTGAACGGGTTCGCAAGTTGAACCAACTCCGAACCAACTTTGAACCAGCACCAGTTCCGAACCAGTTCTTTTTTGGTGGAAAAGGGGTAACTGAGGAGTCTTATGTGCAATTGTCTAGCAGTGGAGACAGGAAATGCAGCTTGTACAACTCTCTAATCCAACTGTTGACTTTTGCTGTAACCTTTTGACACATGATGAGAAGGGACAAAGATGGCGTGAGTCCGAGAGGCCTCCCCGTAGTGTATGAATGCCTGTGTTGATTAGTGTCCAGCCACTTTGCACCCCCACATTGTGAGCTGGATGTCATGTGACCTGACTGAGTGTGTGTTTATATCCCATAAAGAGAGGCCGTGAGTCATTCGACTAAGTCTGTCTGCTCTGACTGAAACCATTACGACACTATGTTTAACTTTACACCAAGATGCGGTTATGCTATTGTGTCGCAGGGCATGCAGGCTTAATCTGGATGAGAAGATTTTTTGGTTGCCAGATTTCGCCTTTATACTCCTCCACACTCCCACTCTCTCCTCTTTCTCTCACTCATTTTCTCTCAAATTCCACATTCTGTTTGCCACATTCACACTGCAGCTAAACCAGATGTCACTCCTCTTTTGAATGCCATAGACCAGGGGTTTTCAATTGGTTCTGTGCCAGGTACCACCACTCTGACTAACAAGTGATCGACGTGGTGACTTCCACACAGTCAGGGTGTACTCACACTAGCCAGTTTGAACCGTGCCCGAGTGCGTTGGACCACCAAAAGCGCGGTTCGTTTGACTAGTGTGAGTGCTCCGAAACCGTGCCCGGCTCGATTGGCCGGCCCTGGCCCGCTTGGAAGAGGTGGGCCAGAGCACGGTTCAGTTGGACTCGGGCCCGGTTCATGGCAACCGTGCCTAGTGTGAGTACACCCTCAGTCTATTCGTGATGATATAGTGGTACATAGCAACAGCCTCATATCATTCTCTTCTTCCAGCCTTGCCCTGTACTTGTTCTTTAGATGCTAGTTTGGGGAAAAAACGCTCTCACAGAGGTATGTAGTTGGAAAGGGTAAAAGACACCTCACTGCTTTTACTGTTAGCTCTGGAAATACTGTCTGGCAATGGCAACTTATCCAGAATTTTACAAGGGGTTATGTATCATACATATGCCTCCCGACAGGGTCTGTGGACATCTCTACAAGATGATCCTCTTCTACAGTAGTTAAGCTTGACCCTGCTGCTGCATCATCACTGAATGGGAACAGGATCCATTTGCCGTCACGGCGCCACTCATCAGAATCATTGAAGTACTTTCGGAATTGAAGCACAAGCTTCCTCAAATGCTCACCCGCAATGTCTTTAAATGTCAGTGCGGTCAGAATATTTCTCAACTGAAGGGAACATAGCCAAGTTGCCATTCTCCACTCTTTCTATCCATCTTGACTTTTTTTAACAAATGCCTCTAGTTTTTCGTAGAGCTGCAGGACGTTTAAATCTCTCCCTTGCATTGAAGTGTTCGACTTGTTAAGCTCTGCAAAAACATTGGTGAGATACACCAGAAGCCTTGACATAGGGATGAAACGGGTATTTCCTGCTTTTCGTTTTATCAGGTTTACAGTAGTGACGTTTCAGTAGTGATCAGGTTTACTAACCCTAATCCATATATTAGTATAAGTTAGGGCTATCAGTTAAATGCGTTATTAAATGCGTTAACGCAAACCCATTTTAACGGCCTAATTTTTTTATCGCTCGATTAACGACCTTTTTGGCCTAGTAAACTTCGTAGTTTTTTTTTTTACATGATTTGCAACGGGACGTGGAAATGCGCGGCACTGCGCTATGAAACCCATTCATTTCGCTGGCTTGTGCTGAACGAGGACGTTTTGTTGCTTCGTCGACCAAAACGCAAACGGATCTAGCTAGAGCGGAAACAAAACAACAGGCATGCGCGCCGCACACACTTGTTTGGGGCTTGCAAACCGGCCAAATAGTCGGTTAACGTTACGTTTTGAGTGGATGACGAACGCCCAAATGGATGCCAATAAGATTCTGAATGGAAAGTTTACTTTTAAAAAGTTGCCAAATGGTTCCATTGACAAGACCAAAGTGATCTGTGTTTTGTCGTTGTGAACTGAGCTATCATCATCGCAGCACGTCCTGTCTAAAATACCACTTGATGATGGCCAACCACACACACACACACAGTTGATGCAAATTCTCCATCCCCTCATCGATATCAGGATCTCATCAGTATTTCTTTCACCCTTTTATTGACGGGCAGTGTTACATTGTGTGAGAGATTATTTGCTCCAAGTGAGAATGTTAGTGTGGAATTGAACACAGTATATGCCAATGTTGTTTTCAATAAAAAAACATTTCCACAAAGCAAGCCAATCCACTTTTACATGTTGATAAGCATTAAAATGAGAGAAAAAAAATAATGGGACAAAAAATAAATCAAGAGACATTTAGAATAGATAAAAATATGTGATTAATTGCGATTGCAATTGTTTGTTTTTTTGTCACATTATTTTAACCGCTTGAAGTCCTAATGTTAGAGTATATACTCACAGCTTTGACGGCAAACACTTCCAGTGCCACTGATAGTTTGTTATTTGGCCCCTAGTAGCCGCTCTCGCTCTGTGTAACTCTGCACACTCTTCTCAGCTGCTCCAGCAATGAACACAACCCGGAAAAACCATCGGTATGGATTTTTGATGATAACGATAGTTCCACCAATCAACTATCGGTACCGATATATTGGCAAAACCGATGAAATCGGTTCTACCTCTAATTATTTTTTTCCTGTCGGGTTTCCTACAGATATTTTTTTTTCAGAATAGTTAATAATAAATAGACTATAATAACTAATTAATAGACTAATAATAACCAATAAATGATAACCAATAATGACAACCGTATTCTAGTGCCGTGTAAAATTTCACTGTAATGGTCCAAATACTTACACAGCCGTTTCTTTTCAGATGCTCCTGCACAGAAGTTGTGCTGATATGGTTTGCAATTTCGGTTATACAGAGCTTGCAGAGCACTCTGACTCTCTGTTTAAAAAATTTCCACACTTCAGATGCATGCCCAGGAGCCAGTCATTGGGGAACATTAACAGCCCAACGAATCAACGCACTCCATGCAAAGTGACTAATTTACGTATTCGATGTAATCAAAAACCTGAAGTCACATCTGCATTCTAACTAACCATGGGGTAATCATAGCGACAGTGTCAAACATGGCGGTGTCCATAAAACCGTGAAATTTTACCACGATTGTCGGCACATAATTAAATAAATTTGCCCAATCGAGACGCGAGTTCATCCATTAGATATTTTTAATAACCAACAACAGCGTTAAATGCTTTGAACCGGTTGCAGAGAGTATGTTGAGTGGCAAGTGTGGAGAAAAAAATAAAAATAGCCTGGTTAAAACCAGACCAATCTCAGTTGTAACTGAGTTATGGTCTGGCAAAGCTTTCAGACAAATAATTTCCAAAGGGGCATCACCAACAGACATAACTCAAATGCCTCTGGGCGCAATTGGATAGACCTAAAACCAATCAGAGCGATGAAGGAGATTACGTATGCGCAACAACATTCGTCTGTTATAGAACAACTTGAATAAACAAGCAGACATTGATTAGCTACTTGCTCTATTTAAAATAAACAGCAAGACAACAAGAAGTGAATGTGCTTTCCATTAAATAAATCACACACAATAAACAAAACCTTAACAAAAAAACTTTGCAATTCAGACGCGCAAAACTGGGTGCCGGTGCGGTGAGACGTACATGCTCGGACAGATTCATCTTGAAGTCATTCATCCTCGGACACGTTGTTGCAAAAAAGATGTGCGCCAAGAGAAATGGGGTCTTGCACACAGCACAGTCATTTTTGACGTGCACACCTTTGCACTCGTGCGGACGCGTCAAGTATAAACAAGGCATTACTCCATGTCAGCACACTCTCTCATCAGTAAAGGGGCAGAGATTTCAGACCTCTGTTTAAGGAGATCTCCAAGATATCTCTCTTGGGAGGTGGGGGTGCACAGACCTCTCCCGAATCATCTCCAGCAGTAGCAGCCTCCAAAGCACCACTAACTCCACCTCCGTTTCCCTCGAAAGCTGATATTAGTATTTAAACATTCTCTATGACGGTGTTCAACTATAACCGTCACACCCCTAGTTACACAGTGACATCCATCTTTGTAAATATACAAAATCTGCTTCACCGCCGTTGTGCTGACGTCATTGTGTGAAGCCCGCCCAAACGTTTCTGATTGGTGCCACGATTTCGATGGATTTGAAAGAGGCTTGAATGAGCTCTTTGCCAGACTAGCTTGCAGAGCAAATCTAAATTTGCCAGAAGTTGTCTGGGGTTTTACCTAGTAGTGTAACGATTTTCGAACCGAACCGAAAAACCGCGATACTGAACTCACGATTCGAATCGCGATACTGTCATTGCGTACCGAACACGCCCCGCCCCGCCCCCTGCTACCCCGGCCCCGCCCAGCCCGGCTCAATGGACCTCGTGTCTTATGTAAACAGTACACAATGAATTCAGTTTTGTAGCCTAACCACCATTAACACCAAATAACAAGCTCCGTGTTTTGTTACTTTCGATAATAAGCAAGGTGTAATCTTTCAGATTCTGTCTATTTGATCACGAAATTCAAACAATAAATGGCGTTTTGGCGCTCTTTGATGTGACGTGACAGATCGCTTACTAGGCTCCTCATTTCAAGCGGCAGCACGGCACGCGAGTAAACGCGATCATCTCTTCCTCAGTTACAGAAAAGACACCTGAAGGTATGTTGAAAGATACAGTATACTTACTGAAAGGCATCATAACTCGTGTAATCGCTCAATCAGTGTTTCAGCACCGGAAAGACGTCAATAAAACAGCAAAGCTTTAGCTTGTTGTCACTAGCATTATATTTACCTCAGCAGGCAAGTGATTCAGTGTCCACAACTTCCTATAAATGAACCTTTGCACTAAATAAATGCACTATGTTAGCCTGTATATTATATTTTACTTAACCTGTTAATGATATCTTGATTATTTAATTTTATATTTAAAATATCTTTCATGAAAATGACAACTGTGTAAATTATTAGAGTAAAAACACAAGTTAATGTAAAAACTGTCTTATGTTCAGTTTACATGTTTTCATACAATGTGTTGTGTGTTGATTATTATATCTAAAAAATAAATGGCATCTGAATTTAGGTTAAAAGTCTAGGCTACAACATTTAATGCTATAGTAATGTGCAGCCTTCAATATAGTTCACAGCATTAGCAGATTTTTTTAATCCTTGTGAAATGTTTAATTGTAACTGAATTAATTTAAAGACAAAGACCTTTTTTTTCATTAAACCACTGTTTAAAAAAAAAGGCATTTTAGCTTTCTAAACCGAACCGAATCGAACCGAGACGTCAAAACCGTGGGAAAACCGAACCGTCAGTTTTGTGTATCGTTACACCCCTAGTTTTACCTAGGCCTGGGCGATAAATCGATTAAATGAATTAATTCGAATTTTTTGTTGCGGGCGATTTAAAAATAAGTAAATCGAGTTTTTGTGTAATGTCACATCTTTGGCTCCCCGGAGTTTCCGTAGCGTTAGTTTCACTCACGTAGCAGTATGGCAAGCGACAATAACAACATCATAGCACACACGAAACATCATACAGCAAGCGACAACATGAGAGCGGGCTACCGGTGAGAGTGGGAAGTTTGTTCCTTACACCGTGTCCTAACTACACGCGACGCGATGAAATTCCAGCGACAGCAAGTGTGTCTGTCCACACTAGACGTGACGCGACTGTGAGATGCCACACATTCAGATGCTATGGTGTGAGCAGAGTCTCTCTGTGAAAGTGCACTGTTGGCCCGCACTCGCATTGGAAATGGGTAAGGACATAATCAAATCAAGAAATGACATTATTAAAAATCAAAACATTAACAAAATAAACTCATTGACTAATTTTGTTATGAAGTACAGTTGTATGTTTGCATAGAATTCATTTTGAACGCTATATTATATGCTTTCAAAATCTGAGGTAAATTATCCGTTATCGCTTGTGGCACAGTGACCTATTTTTAACTAAAAATAAATAATGTGTACTCATAACCAGTGTAATTTCTTCATTCTGTCAGCCGCGACGTCGCAGAAATAGGAACCGTTTCTAAATTAGAAACTTCGGGACTAGATTTGATGGCTGAGCACGGGCGGTAATGCACTCACTAACTATGTGTGTGCGGTTTGCGGGAGAATAAAATGATTCGCGGGACTCCCGCAAACTAGAAATATCTATGATTAAAATGTAAAAAGTAATAGATTTGTATTCATCTGTTGCAGAAAAGCATCAAGAACAACTAAAACAAAATAGAAACGATTTACAGGCCAGAATTTCTATTTATAACATGTTTGTAGCGTTGAGCGATGTGTATGTGTTGATTTCTTGAACGCAATGGCCAATTTAAGCATTTAAGAGACTGCCCTCAGCGCTCAAAACATACTTTTTCTTAAGTGCTGAATTCTGTATGCTGGCAAATCCTCAATTTTCCTCAGATTTTAATGTTTTGGTAATGCTTTAGAAAATGGTGCTATTCTATCAAGGTGAATGTTTGTCTCCTTTTAGTCTAGACTACAAAGTGTGACTTAAAACACAGCTGGGACTGATTCCTAGAGGGTGTTCATTTATTTATTATTCATTTCAGAAATGGGGGTTACATTTGTCTTGCTTTTGATTAAATAAATCGTAAAAAAATCGTAAATCGAATTAAAAAAAATAAAATCGGAGATTTTATTTTTAGGCTATATCGCCCAGCCTAGTTTTACCAGGCTAACAACTTAAAAAACCTCACAAAAACAAGCAACAGATGAATATGGCTGTATTAAAGGCTTGGAAAAGGAAACCAAGACTCTACTGCTGTGATTGCATGCAGGGGATTTGCAACTAAATACTATTGCTTTTAAGCTTACAGATTTACTTTAGGTTCAATTGTCCCCATATTTATGCTCACATTAGATAGAGGGATGAAAGTCTAAAAAAAGTTTATGTGTTGAAACAGCCAATAATAAAACATGACATCTCTTATTTTGTCTCATTTTCTTTCTTTTCATGAACCTTTCTTTTCATGAATCTTTCAAGAACTTCACATTTCTTGACTCCATAGCAAAGAGCAATTTTGTCTTCACTCTCCCAATACTTATGAAGGGACAGTGTGCAGCACTTATATAATTTTCAGTTTTTAAATTTAAAACAATTTTACACATAATCGTATCGAGAGCAGATGAAAGAGCCAGCATGATCGGCAAAATATTTATATTTTTACGTTTTATGGTCATTCATTAATTATATGAATAACAATAAATAATATTATATGTAAACACAACGGGCAATGTATCGTCTCATCAAAAATTATCAATCTGTCCATAATGCCCGATAAGTCGATATATTGATTATTGTGGCAGGCATAAAAATTAGAGACGGACCGATTGCAATTTACTTGGCCGATTCTGATTTCCGAGGTGACCAGCCCGTTCTCATCCCAAGGCATCATATACTGACGCTTTTGACAATGCGTATACATCCAATGAGATGCAGATATATATGGGCCAGAAGGCGCCTCCTAGTGGTCTAACCCTAACTCTACCCCAGAACTAAACCTACCCATAACCAAAGCGTGTTATATCGGATTTAGACGAATTGTCAAAAGCTTCACTATATGACGCCCTAGGATGAGAATGTGTTGGTGTGACCTGCCGTTAGCGTTTTGCCTATTCAGATTTTCTTTCAAATAACTACAGGCTAATTGACAGCACACAAATAAACATCTACTTTTTGTCAAACTAAAATGTTATTTTAATGAAAAACAAGTTCTCTAATAAGAAAGTTCTTAAATAAGAACAAATTAACAAATTTCAAACAAGAGCACAAATTAATGCAATAGTACATTAATAATAAATAATACAAAGAGATATTAAATAAACACAGCTTTAGTTATTTCAGGTGGGTATACCTTCATTGTCTTCATTGTAAGAGCAGAGAGTGATTTTCTACGTCTTTTGTAATTTTATTAACATGACAGACATCGACAGGAATACTAGGCTGCTGTCACTTTTAACAGTAAGGATCCAATATACTGTTGCACAATGTGTGTTATCTTTCTCAGATAATTAGGCTCCAAAACTGACTCTTTAACTGATTACTCACCAAGACGGCCATTTTGGCATAATTTTGTGTGTATTTAACCATTTAAGCACAGTTAGCCACTCATTTTGGTACTTTTGGGTGCTGCACTTATACAGATCAGCTAGTGAACACACGTTTGCTGTGAGAGCCAAATCTGTGGGAATTAGTAAAATTATGAGCAACACAAGCACTATTGAATGGACGAATGAGACAAGTGAGTGAGAGGAGGTGGGTGTGTGTCACTTCACCGTTGGAGAGAAGAAAGAAAGAATGCGCAGCTGACGTTATTGCCTGTGCCGTTGGCAACAAAATGGACAAGCTTGGAATCAGAAAGACATGAGACTGACCGGTCGGTTACCGGTGAGGGCCAGTCATGCGGAAAATCGGCCAATCTCACCGATTTCGTACCTGGCTGGTCGATATGTGCATCTCTAATAACAATTGCCCCTCACCATCAGCTGTTTTTAATCACTTGGAAAGTGTCTTTCCGACAGTGCACTGCAGACATTTGCTTTTATCAGCCAAAACTTAGGTGCATTCCTAATGTGCATTAATAACATTCTGTTAACTCAGTTGTGTCCACCAATATCTATCAGTCCTTCTGAATCTGTCCTGCATTTGTTTTTCTGTTGTTTTCTCTCTCTTGCCTATAGTCGGTTGGCTCTGGCTCAGGCTTTGGGTTTGATTGCACTGAATAGATCATTGCTGTGAGGACTGTGTGTTGCGTAATAGAGCAAAGCATCAGACCAAGCTGGAAGCTTTCAGCACACATCCCCCCTCCTTGCGTCTGTAACATCAGCACACTTCATGGACACACACCACATAAACACACTGCCAGAGATGCGATAGGCAACAAAGCAGATTCCAAATGCATCACAGCACTTGACACACAATTGCTTCAGTTAATGATAAGACGACAATGCATGCAAGATAAACAATGTTTGATGTTCACACAATGTCATTGATAAGACTGATACAGATACAAATCGTAAACCACGTGGGATATTTGAGAAAAAAAACCCTTAAAATTAATCTATTCAATAACATGACAAACTCTTATTTGCAGCTCAGATCCATCTGGAATTTCATCATCTCAAATCTCAACATTAAGGGCTTGGGATACACAATGATCCGATGAATATACCGCTAGGAATTGGATTTTAAATGAAAGATAAGACTGATGTGTCTGAATTCTATCAAAAAAAGCATATCCACTGGAACCTAATCATGTTCCTCACTTAATTTGATCCTTCTGCTTTTGACACCACAGGTATGATTTTAAAGAAAGCATGCATTTTGAGACAGCAGGGTCCTATCCTGGGTCAAAAATGGTGTTTAGTAGTGGCGGACAAGCACGTTCATCTGGTACAGTACCCAACACATGAACTGCGAACCCAGTACTGACAATAAATCCTAAATAAATGCAAAGAAACAATTTGTAATATTAACTTATTAAAAATAATCACTGTCAGAAAGGATAGATCATAAACCAAAGTGCTTATAACTATTTTAAATGTCAAAATATGTAAATGTATAGTATAACGGAGGCCAGCAAGCAGTTGCTGTACAAGTAAACCTCACTCCTCTGATCACAATATGCGCTCTCAGCGCTAGAGGCTGCAGTCTTTAGCCTCCTTGTTAGAGCACCTGAGTTTCATCCCGGAGACCCTGGTTCGAGGCCCGCTTGGAGCGGGTCGAGTAGGACCTGGGTGGAGAGGTTACATTGGTGCCGTGACCCGGATTAGAGTGAGGTTTAGGGGGTGAGTGTAAAAGAGGCCAGCTAGTAGTTGCTGTGCAAGTAAACCTCACTCCTCTGATCTCAATAGGCGCTCTAGCAACTAGGGGTGCGCCGATCCGATATCGGTATCGGTATTAGTCCGATACTGGCCAAAATCACTGGATCGGATATTGTATGAATCGCGGGAGTATATTCCGATCCGATACGACCACGGACCTAGTCCTAAACTGTCAAACAAATGCTTAACAACACCTGAGAGACATGCCGTAAAGAGAGATGAGCAACATGCGTCACGCTGCAGCTGCACGCAGGGTCGCCAGATTTTCACAACAAAACCCGCCCAATTGCATTTTAAAACGTAGCCAATCGCGTTTCCAGGTGTGAGAGGGAGCGCGGACTTGGCAACACTGGCGTCACGTGAACAGTAGCTAGAACGAGACTGAGTAAAGGTGCGTTCCATTCGACAGGATCCCTACGCAGTGTTCACTGCTCCCTACTCCCTGAACACGGTATATCAGTTGAAGTGGACTTCACTGACTTCCTGTGAAGTGATGTATTGATGTTCCCTTATTCCCTATGCTGTTTGCAGTGCCCTTCGAACTGAACATGTTCGTTCCCTTCGAATAGGAATCTCACTTAAGATGGTGAAATACCCTGTGAAGTCCACTTCGCAGTCCTTTTACGGTCGAATGGAACGCACCTTAAGGTGAGACCTGTCAGCAATTATCATGTCAGCTGTGTGGAGTTATATTTTAAAAAGTGTGCATTTTGTTTTGTGAGTCTCCGCAACGGCGATAGATTGGAGCGCGTCCGAGTGAAGATTGTGCGCGCGCCACAAGAGAACACTGTATCCGTGCAACTGATAGCAGCGGCAACGAGCGCTCAGCTTGATTTAAAAAAACAAACACATTTTAGCGCTAGGTCTAACTATGTTAATTAATGCTCTGTTAAATGGAGATGTTTTATTTATTTGTATTACATCTGTGCCTCATAATGTTTCAAAAGTGGTGGGGGGCAATATCGATCCTGAGAAAAAGTGGCTGGGACATGTCGCACCCTCAAATTACACCTATGATCCCCAGATGTTACATGTGAAAAACTTTAGAGCTTGGACTGTCTACCCAAAATGTGTTTTCCCTTTATCAGGTGTAATGGCCAAGTAGAGTTTAATTTGTGAGTGCCTTATTGTACTATTCTGTTCTATTGTACATTTTATAATGGAGATACCATTATTTTTATGGTAGATTATACTTATATAAGTTATGACTAGGCTACATAGAGTTTTGTGTTACATCCAGTATTTGGCATTGGAATTATATATATTTTTTATTTGCACAGTTGGACTTTAAATTTAATTAATTGAATGGTGCTGAATAATTAAAAATGCTGCTACAAGTTCTGTTTAAAAATTATTTTAATAAAAATTAAGCAGCAGTAGATGTTGTGGGCTACGTATTTCTTCCTTTAGGGGAGTAGAACATTTATTGCACTATTTGAGCATGATGCTTTTTAGATGGCTAGGTTAATCACAGTGCATCCTCCTGACAAACGTGTTATTAACAGCTTAATTAAGAGGGAGAAAAATATGGTATGGTATGGTATGGTATTGTATCAGTATCGGTATCGGCAGATACTCAAGTTTGTGGTATCGGATCGGACATGAAAAAGTGGTATCGAGCCACCTCTACTAGCAACAGACGCTAGAGGCTGCACTCTGTAGCCTCCTAGTTAGAACGCCTGACTCTCTTTCCGGAGACCCAGGTTCGAGGCACGCTTGGAGCGGGTCGAGTAGGATCCAGGTGGAGAGGTTACACATGTAAAAAGTGAAAGTCACTAAGTGCCTGATTTGAAAAGTTAGTAATAAAATGAACAACAAAGTAACGTTACAATACAGAAAAAAGTGTCTAGTCTGTTATTTTACATTTACACTCCAAGACTTTCACAGATCATTTGACAGACATCAGTATCAGATTTTTTTTGTTCCGTCCATTGGTTCAATTGGTTTCAATCGCGCATTCAAATATATATTTTTCAATCCAGAACTTTGCCATGAAAAATATATAGTATACACAGAAAGCAAGCAAAGATCACTGCCATTATAATCATTTGGTGCTTTTCTATTACAAGTACCATCTCGGCTCCAACTCAGCTCGCTTTTCGTTTCGTTTTCCATTGCAGACAGCACCGCCACGAATAGTACCCAGTCGTCATAGTGACACCTTTCGTTCCTCGTTGCCTTATCAATCTCTCGCAGGTTCCTCTCTTCGGCCACCAAACAAAGCAAAGTCTGCATCTCCTCGTTTGACCACGCGTATTCTTCCGAGTTGCCATAATAATAGTAGTTAGTTTAGTAACTATCTCTGGCCAAACTATTTAAAAATAGCGGGTTATTCTGGATACTCCATCTGGCGCGTGCAATGATGACACAGTGAATGGTGACGATTCTCTCTGACCAATCAGCAGTGGGCATTGTTTTCACGTGACATTTTGGTATCGCTTTAGCTCGCTCAGAACCTCGCCGGAGGTGGTACAAAAAAAGTACCTGAAAGCAGGAAAAGGTACAACTTTTACACAGTGGAAAACCAAACAAAGGCGAGCCTGAGTCGAATCTGGTACTGAGTAGTGGAAAAGTGCCAATTGAAGCGGTCAATTACAATGCAAGGTATAAGCTGCACTCTTGCAAAACATCCCGCTTTAATCAATAGGGGTGTAACAATAAATGTATGTATTCATATTGAACCGTTCAGTACAAGGCCGGTTGGACCATTTTTTCTAGCAGACCGTTTACTGAGTTCGGACCAATGTCAGTGCAGCGCAAGCCGATCTTGATCAAGCGACATTGTTACTACACAGTGCTAGGAGATCCAGTAAAGAAAGCATTTGAATTCGTCACAGAAGTAATAACATCTCTGTGAAATCTAGTGAGAAGCATTTAAATTTCACGGTTATTAACCGTAGATCTATTTTAGTGCTGATATGGAAACCAGGAGAAACATTGTGCCATGAATGACCTGGACTAGTTATAGCCTTCAAGTCCACAAATTAGTAACATTCACCATGGATTTAATGTAGTAAAACTAACTGTAACTACTGTAGGGTTGGGTATCATTTGAATTTGAACGATTCTGATTCTGATTCCTTGTTTCGATCCGGTTCTTAACGATTCTCGATTCTGATTCTTTTAAGAGGCAGGGTCAAAAAAAGGATCTTTCTGAAGGAAATACTCTTTCTGTCACAAATGTTGCATTTTGCCGAGATTTCGTTATTTTAGAAAAGTGAAGCCACACTTAGGAACCGCCGACAAAAGCTACTCATGTTCGAACTCGCGCGGTTATGCCAACACTTCCGGTAGACGCTTCTCCGTTGGTGTTGATCAGCGGTGTTGATCAATTAACTTTTTAATCGATTCCGGGAAAAACTGAAAAGTTTTACTCGATTCTCGATACCCAACCCTAACTGTAACCACGGAAGTTTTGCACGAATAGTAAAATCGTTCAAGTACGTCACACATCTTTTACCAGCACTTCAAAACTCAAATATTATTATATAAATGTTACTTTTAATTAGGGCTGCATCGATTAATCGCACAATGTTGTTATGCGCATCTAATCATTAAAGGGCAATTCCACCTCTGGAAAGATGAATGTGTATTTAAAATGGGTCATTTATGTAGAAGAAATGTGAAATTATTTTTTAATTTGGAGCTTTCTAGACTGAGAAAAGACAGAAAATGTATTTTTGGCTTATGTGAATGAAAAACATCAACTCCCAGAATTCATTTGCTTCGCTGCCCTAGGAGGCCACGCCTACGCTAACCTCGCAGTATGTAAACAACAGTCTACTAGTGATTCTCCGTGATGAGTCTGTCCGAAAATGTGTTTCGAGATCGCCCAAAATGTCCGCGATTCGGCTTTTGCGTTCTAAAGTCGTCAT
Organism: Hybognathus amarus; assembly: GCA_030378365.1. NCBI lineage: Eukaryota > Metazoa > Chordata > Actinopteri > Cypriniformes > Leuciscidae > Hybognathus > Hybognathus amarus. The sequence continues at coordinate 229,523 of JAQIUQ010004701.1, forward strand.
TCATCATGTTTACTGTGGCAAGCGGAACGAGTGCGAGCTGTATTTAAACGGCGTGAGGACGAGCCAGGTTTACTGTGTCCGACTGGGATGAGTGCCGGCTGTGTGGATAACGGCGTGAGGCCGGTGGCGTGATTTACCGATGAGCGGCACCTAAGACGTAAGTTACCGGTCTCGTATCTCTACGGAGGAGACAGGAATTTTCTTAGCAATGTTAAAGCGCATCAACCGATCACTTGTTTGGCGTTCATGTAAACACAACAGTCAGATTCACCAATCATAAGGAATTGAGTTAGATTGAAACAAAAGCTGTAACTTACATGTAAACAATGAATGGCGACTTCAGAAATTAAAAGCTGAATCCCGGACATCGACGGCCGGACATGTCCAGGAAAAAGAGGACGGTAACCCTACTACTCAGCTTTCTCCACAGAACAAGAGCCTGCTAGCTTCAGCGTCCAAAAAAGATGTGTAATGTTGAATCCCAATCCTCCATGAACGCATCCGTCAGCGTATTCAGTAGTTTCGTACACATTTTCAAAACGTTTCTGCCAGTGAAATCAAACGCATTGGCACTGATCTGTGATAGGTCTGTTCAGCGCAATAGGTCCAACCCACCTATTGGCGGGTTTGAAAGGGTGGGGACTCGGGCTTGTAGTTTTTTACTGAAATCGCCCTCTCTTACACTTCCGCCAACAATGACGTAAAATGACTATTTTTGCGTCATTGTTGGAGGAAGTGAAAAGGTAAATAGCAGATTTCTCTCGTCTCAGGGGAAAATGATAAAGTGTTGCATGACCATTCAATAGTATAACTGGGTTTCTAACAATGGAAAGCTTAATGCAAATGGGTGGAGTTGCCCTTTAAAGCCGGTTCCTTGATTAGTAGTAAATCACCTTCACCTGCTTTCAGATGGAGCGGCATTTACTACAAAGAGCCGTAACTTACTGACAAGACTGAGCCATATCGCATTAAATATCGCTGGCGATACGTCCTCGATATTAACGCGATTTGGCTCAGCTTGTCAGTAAGTTACGGCTCTTTGTAGTAAATGCCGCTCCATCTGAAAGCAGGTGAAGGTGATTTACTACTAATCAAGGAACCGGCTTTACTGATTAGATGCGCATATCAACATCGTGCGATTAATCGTGCAGCCCTACTTTTAATGTGATGACCAAAATATTGTTTATTGATCATTCAATGTCATGTCTCTGGCATTTCTTTCTTTTTGCCATTACACCCCTAATAATCAATGAAGTGGTCTATGCTGTGCAATGAATCTCTTATTGACGAAGTATTATACTTTTTTGATACTAATAAGTAAAGATTCAAACCTACGCTGGACAAAGTCGGCTGTTTTGAGAGTTGTTGAGTGGATTCGGACTAACTTAAACACATTTGATTGCGTTTCTTCAACAGATACGTCTGTGATTGGCTTCTTAAAACTCAATGCGGCAAAAACACGTTGTAAATTGAAACCTTTGACGCTCTTCACCTTTCACACAAACACACGAGGGAGCGTTTTAAAGCAGTCAGCTATCAGCGGGTACTGGTACAGCAGAACCGCAGAGTTCAAATAAATCAAATAAACCTGGTGGGACAAAGTTTCATTTTGTCAGCAGTAAAAATATTTTCAGCACAGAAAAAAAAAAACCTGTACTGGATTTATGTTGTTGAAGATGGTCATCTCTACTTACTTTAAAGGGGAAGTGGTGATTAAAGTAGTATTTCATCACTATATTCAAGAACAGCTTCCTGTCTTTCACATATGCAGAAGTGGTACAATTGCATGCTGCTAAATGTTATAAAGATGCCAAGATGGTTCTAGTGTGAAATGTGTTGATACATTATCCACCCTCTTAAAACCCACATACATGGTCAATTTTTTAGATGGTTTGCATGGCCCAAATCGTGTCTAGAATAAACAGGCCTTTTGCGATGAGAGCAGGGGTTCAAAACAAATCTGACTCAATAGGCTATTTTAAGCAAACCTATGCCAAACAAACACAACTACAGAGAAGCCAGTTAAAGTATACTACAGATAACTAAGAAAGAATCCACCCAAGTAAACTGTTCCTGCTCTTAAATTACAGAACGTCACAAAATGAGATCTTATGAGTAAGAGATGTCTTCTGAAAAGGGAGTAGATCCTGAATCTCAACAAAACCTCATGCATGAAAGTGATTCATGCACAAATACATGCTCTCAGGGGCCTTTTACCATAAATTAAACTCAACCATTCTATACCTCAGTTGCTTGTTATGGATCGCAAAACATCCATATCCATCCAATGTATGACTCTTAAAGCTGGCATAGACTTTAAACTGTTGTACACCCAATGAATCATCAGTGGAATCAGAAGCCAGACCAGCTGGCTGAACAAAACTGCAGCCCACACTGCAGACTGTTGCTCTGACTCTCAGATTTCATATGCACTGAAAATATGCAACATATTAATGAACTATGATGTACCAATGTAAAGCAATGCATGCATGAACAAATGCAAAATACCATTGCAACCAGATTAAAAAACAATACAAAACAAGATTAACTGACACAATGCTCCAATATAAAAAAAATGCAAAGTATTAAAGTAAAAAGATGAAGTAATGGCAATGCAACAATAGACACATGCACTAAATCAAAGTATCAAAAACGAAATGTACGCAATATACTACTGATTCAATGTAAACAGATGCAATGTACTAATGCAAAGCGCCAAGTAAAGAGCTACAATACATTGATGCAAACTCAAAGAAACACACGCAATGGATCAAATCAAAATGGCAAAAGTTATTAAATGCAATGAACTCATGTAAACAAACGCTAATAAAGACAGATCCGAGACAGTAATGCGACGTCCCAGTAAAAAGACGCATCTGACAAATGCAAGATGCAATGGACAGATGTAAAAGACAAATGTAAACAGTAGTGCACTAATAATAACAGATTGTATGTACTTATGCATCACAGCATTTTGCACTCCGAACAAAAAACAATGTATTAACGCAATGTATTTGGCTAGTAAATAAATGCAAAGCACAAACATACACAGATGCACACAAAAAATACTGCGATGTATAAACGTAAAGAGGCCCTAATATAAACAGACACTGTACCAGTGTAAACAAATGCAATCCACTAAGTGCGAGAAAAGCAGTTTCGTACCTCCTCCAACACGCCGACTGTATTCCTGCAGCTCTGCAAGCGGGTGGTGAAGCTGGATGTAGTGGGAGAGTTGTAATCCTCTGTTGTTTCCGACAGAAACTCCGACACTGATATTTGATCTGGCATCCTGAAGCGTGGGTTTGTCCAGAGAATAGATAGAAATGAGTGTTCAGACGACCGAAAGCATTAAAAGGAGAAAAACAAACGAACTTCCGAGGCCGTAGAGATGTTGAGCTAACGGTGCGCGAGAGATGTTTAACTGCAGCAGCACGCACGCACAAAACAAACTAACGTTACTAGCACGCGCTAAGCGATTCTCTCCGGAAAACACAACGCAACGACCTGTGTATATTTGGGTTCAGTCGCTCCCCAGGGACTGGGATAGCACGCTGTCTCACCCCTTACCCCTCGAACATGAAGCTCGGAGTTGTTTCAGTTGCGATTCCAACAGCACGCGCCGTGAAATGATGCCCACATAACGTTCCCCCGCGTGATGTTTACGACAAACACTGCTGTCTTAGCGTCGGATTGTGTTGCAGTGCATAGGTGTCAGTGAATGCATTCATACTCCGCTGTTTGTCAAACGCCTGGCTGATCGCTCTCTGCACTCAGGTCGTGTGAAATGCGCAAAGCGGAGTGTGTGACATCCGCGCGCTCACACTCGCGCGCTCTGCTCTACATTCGCCCACCCACCCCTCTGCGCATGCTTCGACTCTCGCTACCCACTCACACAGCCAGGCAGGCTCCGTGGGCAGGAGTCCAGTGGTTGGCATCATGTAGGTTATAAATGTTATAAAAGTGCACATAGCTTGACTTTTGTGGGAAAACTCGTGATCAATGTCGCTAGAAGTTAAACGGATGCTTCACCCCAAAAAATAAATAAATAAATAAAATAAAAATGATTGACTCTTTAAACCTTTATGAGTTTATTTCTTCTGCTGAACAACAAAAGAAGATATTTTGAAGAATGTTGGTACACTGTAAACACATATTTTCATGATATGTAATAACATTTTTTCTTTTGTCAAATCATCTAATAATTGATGTTGTTCAGATGACATAATATTTAGAGTTTCTGATGATTAAATTTATCTCCTTCATTGTATTAACTCAATGTTTCCATTCCAATGAACTTAACATTTTAAGGCAACCAGGTTACTTATTTTATTTCAGTTAAACCAACAATATTTTTTACAGTGCAGTTGACGGTATAAATTTACTTTCTAACAGGAAAAACAGTGGAAGTCAATTGCTATACTGTAAACTGCTTGGTTTCCAACATTTTTCAAAGCAGCCTCTTATTTTCTGTTCAGCTGAAGAAAGACATTTATGCAGGTTTGGAACAACTTAAGGGTGAATAAATGATTACAGAATATTTATTTTGGGGTGAATCTCTTTTTATATCGCATTTTATATTTTAGATTATCAAAAGTAACATTCTTAAAAATAATATAAATAGCTAAATCATTTGCTTCTAAACTGGCAAATTGATTTTCTAGAGTCAAGTCAAGAAATTGGTTTTAATTAGATGTAAATACACTAAAAAAGTGAATGGAATCCTGGTTTAGATATCCACACTAAAAGTTAGCTCATTTTAGCCAGTCATTCAAGAGTCAGTCATAGCTCATTTTCTGCATATAATATACAGTAAATATAACCTGTAACACTACAGAAACTAGAATAAATTAAGTTTTCTAGTTTTATTTTTCAAATTTTCCCCCATTTACATTTAATATTCTTTGTTTTATGACAGAAAATGACTTTGATAGGCCTACAGCATCTTACTGTACAATATGACTGAAACATTACTGTAGATTCTTTTGGAAATTGAATAAAATGTGTAAGTAGTATTAGTTTTGTTATAAATCATTAATTTGAGCTTTAGTTTTTGAATGTTTACATATGTATCCAGTATTGTTAATGTAACAAGTGTGACTTCTACAGGTCAAATGGTGAAATGCATGTAAAGTTAACTATCCCTTTTTAAACATTTTTATACCGCATTTTATATTTTATATCATCAAAAAGTAACATTCTTAAAAATAATCTAAATAGCTAAAGCATTTGCTTCTAAACTGGCAAATTGGTTTTCTAGAGTCAAGTCTGTAAAAATTGCTTTTAATTAGATGTAAATACACTAAAAAAGTGAATGGAATCCTGGTTTAGATATCCACACTAAAAGTTAGCCTGCAAACACAGAAACTAGATTAAATAAAGTTTTCCAGTTTTATTTTTCATATTACAGAAACTAGAATAAATAAAGTTTTCCAGTTTTATTTTTCAAATTTTCCCCATTTACATTTAATATTCTTTGTTTTATGACAGAAAATGACTTTGATTTAGGCCTACAGCTATCTTACCGTTATGCAGGTTTGAAACAAGGGTGAGTAAAAGATGACAGAATATTTATTTTTGGGTGACTATCCCTTTTTAGACATTCTCTACCACATTTTATATTTTATATCGTCGAAAAGTAAAATTTGTAGACATTTTCTACCGCATTTTATATTTCATATTGTAAAAAGTAACATTCTTAAAAGAATCTATAACTAAAGCATTTGCTTCTAAACTGGCAAACTAGTGCAGAGTCAAGTCTAAACACTGTACAGAAAGTATAAATAAAGTTTTTCAGTTTTATTTTTCAAATTTCCCCCATTGACATTTAATATTCTTTGTTTTATGACAGAAAATGACTTTGATTTAGGCCTACAGTATCTTACCGTTATACAGGTTTGGAACAACTTAAGGTGAGTGAAAGATGACAGAATATTTATTTTTTGGGTGAACTATCCCTTTTTAGACATTTTCTACCGCATTTTATATCGTCAAAAGTAACATTCTTAAAAGAATCTAAATAACTAAAGCATTTGCTTCTAAACTGGCAAATTGGTCTACTAGCGTCAAGTCTAAACACTGTAACACTATTATAGAAACTAGAATAAATTAAGTTTTCCAGTTTTATTTTTCAAATTTCACCCATTTACATTTAATATTCTTTGTTTTATGACAGAAAATGACTTTGATTTAGGCCTACAGTATCTTACCGTTATACAGGTTTGGAACAACTTAAGGTGAGTAAAAGATGACAGAATATTTATTTTGGGGTGAACTATCCCTTTTTAGACATTTTCTACCGCATTTTATATTTTATAACGTCAAAAGTAACATTTTTAGACATTTTCTACCGCATTTTATATCGTCAAAAGTAACATTCTTAAAAGAATCTAAATGACTAAAGCATTTGCTTCTAAACTGGCAAATTGGTTCAGAGTCAAGTCTAAACACTGTAACACTATTACAGAAACTAGAATAAATTAAGTTTTCCAGTTTTATTTTTCAAATTTCCCCCATTTACATTTAACATTCTTTGTTTTATGACAGAAAATGACTTTGATTTAGGCCTACAGTATCTTACCGTTATGCAGGTTTGGAACAACTTAGGGTGAGTAAAAGATGACAGAGTAGTATTTTAGGGTGAACTATCGTTTTTTAGACATTTTATGTTTTATATTGTCAACATTCTTAAAAGAATCTAAGTAACTAAAGCATTTGCTTCTAAATTGGCAAATTGGTTTTCTAGAGTCAAGTCTGTAGCAATTGGTTTAAATTAGATGTAAATACACACAAAAAAGTTAATGGAATCCTGAATTAGATATCCACACGAAAAGTTAGTTCGTTTTAGTCAGTCATTCAAGAGTCAGTCATAGCTCATTTTCTGCATATAATATACAGTAAATATAACCTGTAACACTACAGAAACTAGAATAAATTAAGCTTTACATTTACATAAGTTTTTTTTATTTTTCAAATTTTCCCCCATTTACATTTAATATTCTTTGTTTTATGACAGAAAATGACTTTGATAGGCCTACAGCATCTTACCGTAATCAATATGACTAACATTACTGTAGAATCTTTTGTAAATAGAATACATGTGTAAGTAGTATTAGTTTTGTTATAAATCAATAATTTGAGCTAGCCTGGATGCCAGCCCGAACTCTGCCCACAACATTTTTTTGGACGGGAAGTTCATATTCTAATAGAATGCGAGTATGACGAAGTCAGGCTAAATTTGAGTTTTAGTTTATGTATGTTTACATATGTATCCAGTATTGTTAATGTAACAAGTGTGACTTCTACAGGTCAAATGGTGAAATGCATGTAAAGTTTACTCCGATGAATTGAAAAATCTGGACAGTTATCACACATTTAGAGCTACCTTTTTATTTAGTTTTAAGTCATTTGATCACTAATATATCTAAAAGCAGAACTCCTTACTTGGTTCCATATTGGTTCCTTCGAGGAAAAACTAAGACGAGAAGATGATGATCTCATGACTTCAGCTTGTAGCTTTAATGGGGGATAAACACAGATCATAATGGATGAGCTCTTTCTTTACAGATCTATCTTTACTTGCATTCCTAACCTTATAGGCCTAAAACATATAAATCCAACTTGACTCACAAGAAAATCAGTTATATTTTTAATAATTTGCTCTATAGATTTTTGAACTTAATATATTCTTAATCTATCAATAAACTTAATTCATGAAAACCTTTCATTCAAGAGATTTGCAAGTAAACATGTACAGGACAATAACAATGTAACCTTAACAGAAAATAAATGCTACTCACCAAGATTAATCCCTGAGTTCTGCTGCCATGCTCTCTTCAGTGGGTTTAGTGGGTGTTGGGATATTATCCTCGGAGAGGAAGGGAGAAGCGACCATGTGTGCTGAAAAATAGCATGTTACAATGGCTACAGGATCCAGAACCTAATGACTCAGGAACTACGGAAATCCAGGAGACCTGGGACAGGATATGTGAGATCTGTGTAAACATGTGCCTTCTCAAGTGAAGTACCCTACCGCTCACACAGAGTGATATATCACACATGTGCTGGATGGGGAGCACCAGGGTCATGCTTGACTATGTAGAATAACAATATTCAGTATTTCAGTTCAGATTGTGCACTTAAAACTGAACTGACTCATGCTTTTGTACCAACCAGTTTTAAAATATACTTATGAGCAGTTGGAGTTGAGGATTTGGTTGTTTCATGAAAATCATGAAGATAAATCCCATTGTGATTCACTACACATCACATTTAGTACCTATTTTATTATTTTCTCCAATGAAGTCACACAGCTACACTGGTATTTTTCCATTCTGTATGTGTCATTTTCCTGTTTTTTTTAGAGGGTTACAAATGTGATTCCAGTCAGAAAGAATTATTTATAAAGCCAAGATGATAACACATGGTCATCTAAAGAGGAACTGCTGAGGCTGAGGGGTTTCTGGAACCTGTAATTTTCCGAAGGTTTTATTGGAAAGGACCATAGTTAAAAGTAAATGTTTTGTCTGTGCTGACTCAGACGGGATAGGGGATGGGGTGGGGAGGTTGTCTCTGGGTATTTTCTCTGAGCTTGGCAGTTATGTAACTCAAATATTTGGGTTAAAATCTTGATTTGAGTCGAAATTATTATTATTATTATGATTATTATTATTTTTCATTTTACCTCAATAGCAGTTGGCAGGTTTAAAAAAAAAATTATTTTTTTATGTCTCGGAGTGAACACAATTTTGAGAGAGAGAGAGAGAGACCTAAAACAAACACCAATCACCATAATAGTGACTTAAATGTAAGTTTTTTTTGTATGTTTTACTCATTTTAAATGGCTAACTTTTAAGAAATTATTTTGATTAAGAATGCCACAATTTTTTTGATCAGACAAAGCTCATTATTTTTTACAGTGTAATTGACATTTAACATGTAACCATTTTAAAACGAACCTAAAACAAACACCAATCACCATAATGGTGACTTAAATGTAAGGTTTTTTTATTTTATTTTTGTGCGTTTTACTCATTTTAAATGGTTAACTTTTAAGGAATTAATTTGATTAACAATGCCACAATGTTTTTGATCAGATAAAGCTCATTCATTTTTACAGTTGACATTTAACATGTAACCATTTTAAAACAAACCTAAAACAAACACCAATCACCATAATGGTGACTTAAATGTATGTTTTACTCATTTTAAATGGTTACCTTTTAAGGAATTAATTTGATTAACAATGGCAAAAAAAATGTATCGGATAAAGCTCATTCTTTTTTAGTGTAATTGACATTTAACATGTAACCATTTTAAAACAAACCTAAAACAAACACCAATCACCATAATGGTGACTTGAATGTAAGTTTTTTTTGTTTTGTTTTTTGTACGTTTTACTCATCTTAATGGTTAACTTTTAAGGAATTAATTTGATTAACAATGCCACCTTTTTTTGATCAGATAAAGCTCATTCATTTCCAGTTTGAAAATAAGGATTTTAAACAAATATAACATGTAATATAGGCCTACATATGTTAAAACATGGTACAGTGAGTTCTGTTAGCATTTGTTTTAACTTCTTTTTAACTTTAAGGTAGCCCACCGATACCTTGTCCTTAGCCAAACAACCCCCGTTGTTTTCATCTTTCTATCCACTTATCCATGATGTCCACAATAATGACAATACACTGCTATGCCTACCAAACACAGCTGAGATTAATCAATACACTGCAGAGAGTTATGGGTAGAGTGCCTGTGCATTGATTTCAATACAGTGGAGTGGAAAATGTTTCTGTAATTTTAGAGGTCCTGTAATCCTAATGGACTATAGATTTGTCTTGCTGTTCTACAGGGGTCTAGTTTACAACTGATCTTTGTTTACAGCATATGGAAACTGTCACAATACACACAAAGTCTGAAGTGAAGTCCCAGACTTCAGTATTTGTTTTGTCTTTATAATGTACCATTTTAACATTTTGATCATTAATATCACCACCTTGTGGTTGTAAGTAGTATATATAAAAAAATGAAAAAAAAAATGAAAAAAAAAAAACGCATTCATGTTCTTGCCCGACACAATTTCTGTGATGTAAGATGATGGAAGTTATATAATACAAAATAGGTCATTTTGAAAATAATAAAATAGCCCAATCAACCTGTAAAACAGTTTAAAAGCTGTTCAAACAACCATAACTATATATATATATATATATATATATATATATATATATATATATATAAAATAATTTAATTCCATTTTGACGTCTCATAAATGAATGTATGCACACAAATTTTGGTAACGCTTCCTTTTACAGTACAGTACTTACAGTGTACTTACCTAGAAAGTACTAGCTAATACAAGGTAAGTAGGGGTAGGTTCAGGGTTAGTACTAGTTATTAACCAGTAATTGTAGTTACTAAAATAAGTACATAGTATTTACATGGGTAACTGGACTGTAAAAGGAAGCGTTACTGTGTTACCATGTCTTACCTGCTAATTACTTAATTCGCAAATTTTTTTTTTCAAGAAATATAGCAAAAACAGTGTGATGCAAGAAAATATATATCAATATTTATGAGACAATTTGTTAACACTTTACAATAAGGTTCATTAGTTAACATTAGAAGCTATATTACCAACCATGAGCAATCCATTGTAACAGTATTTTTAATCTGTTAACGCTACGCTAGTTAATAAAATATACAGCTGTTCATTGTTTGTTCATGTTAGTTCACAGTGCATTAAGTGTTAACAAATACAACTTTTGATTTTACTAATGTATTGATTATGAACTTAGTTATGTATTATGAAATTAACATTAACAAAAAAATGCTGTAGAAGTGCAGTTCATTATTAGCTAAAGTTAACTAAAGTATTAGGCTATAAAGAAATTGTATATGAATATCATTAGATTAAATTTTTTAAGAAAATATAAAATGAGAATTACCAGAATGAATGTAATTCAACTGTTTTAGAACTTATAACTCATGAATGCTCAAAATTTATGAAACCTACATATTATTTTTACTTAAAAAAAAAGAAAAATGGTTAAACCATCTTGAATCTCCTTTTTACTCTGCAACGGTTAGGTGGTAGCAAAGTGAAATGTGGACTTTTGTTCTAAAATGTGTGTGTGCATGCATGAGTATGTTTATAAACAAAATGCAGCCAAAATGAAAGTGCAAGTGTATGAAAGAGGGTCAATGTACATAACTACTTTACATAAGTAATTTAAGACAAATCGAACTAAAATAAATAAATAAATAAATAAATAAATAAATAAAAAAGCAGCCGCAAAATTTCATGTGTAAAGCCCAAGTTTAATTTCGGGTCAAACTGACCCGAACGCAAAAGGTGCAACAATCTAAATTGCTTATTTAACAGTTTAAATGATCAAATCATGATAAAAAAAATTGGAAAAACTAAATGTGTATTTTGACAGTCTTAAACTTAAAAAGTTTAATATTCATACTAAAAACTATGGATTCTTTAAAGATTTTTATGTACCTCTTCCAGTTCCGGGTCAAAATGGACCCAATTGAATTATCATAAAAAAAAAAAACAACCACAATAGTAATAACAATATGATAAATATTTAAAGGAAGAATTTGGTAACATCTGTTGAGGTCAAAAGTGAACCATGAAGAATTTGACTGCATGCTAGCATAAAATCCTCATGATAAGAAAAGGTCACACAAACATCTGAGAAGGACATTTGTATGGCTGTCAGAAAGGTCAACATATCTAAAAAAAAAAGGAATGCATTTGTATAAATCAACGAATCATTAAGTCAATCAAGTTTCATTAGAATTCATAAATTCCAAAATAAACACAGTGATGAAATTCATTCATAGAGCTTATAACAAAACAGTTAAAGCAGCAACAGTTTCAGGAGGAAACCATTTGAAAAGACATTTAATCGACAAAATGTAATAGAAGTAAAAAAAGAATTAAGAAAGATTTTTTTAGAAAGCATCACAGCAATCCTAAAGCATCACAGCAACCCTAAATCAATCAGTAACTTCAGTGTGACGGAAATATTTCACAAATAATAAAACAGCAAATAATGATATTATCAGAAAATAATATCATTATAAAACATCCATAAATATACTTTGGATAAGGATTAGGGACGTACTGTCTCTAAAACACCTAAAACAACAGCTATGATGTGAAATAAAATGGAAACCGTAATTGGTTTTTGACCATTAATAAATCAATAACTGTCACCAATGTAACTAACCCATGCTATAATGACGACTCCAATCTCTGATCACTGTATTAGTGCATTCATTGAGGCACTTTACAAGCAATTAAGTGCAAATCATTTATGAGTGTGGAGTGTTTCTGATCTACTAGACATCATTACTGTACCTCAATTTTCTCTGCGTCACATATAAGAGTTTAAAAGGACATGGTCACCCATGAGTCAGTGTGTAACTATAGTAGTGATATACTTTTAATCAGTATTGTACTACTGATTTACTAACACAAATTTGTCTTTTGATGATAGTATTTTGTGCTGCGTCTTATCCGTTATATATCCAGGTTGAGAAGAATAAGCTACAATTATTATAGAGAAGAATAAGGGACAATTGCTTACTGTAAACCCTACAACCTCAAGCTGCTTGGACTGGTGGACTGATATGTGGGTATTTGACTAATAATTTAGAGTGCAGTGGAATTGAGGTAATGAATTCAGCAGTACTGGAACTGTTCACACAACATTAGTCACTAAATCCTTCAACCAAACCTGCAGAGATAGAAAAACAAAAGACATTACATCATTCAAATGCTATACTGCATCATGCAAAAAAGTTGATTGACACTATGCTAACAGTTTTTGACATTGTAACATGATGACATGATGTAAGAGGAAATTAATTCCAAGCTTTAAAGCAACACCAAGTGACTTTTCCTCTGCGGTTCGCCCTACAAGTTGGAAGTGGAATTGTCCATTACTGCTGTCATAAATAATTTAGCCTACCACATCCTACTGTCGCACGCAGACGCACATGCTCTATGTTTATCCAGCACCTGCTTTGGAATCATGATGACAATTCAAAAGCTACCCAGCTGCTAAGTATCTTACATGTAGTTGTAGTCTACTGTCGAGTACGCTCCAACTATCAGCAATTGTAATGCTTGCCGTAAAGCAAGTCAGATTTGTAGTTTACTTATGTCTCATTCGGACTACAAAAACGCGACCCGATCTGACAATCTTACATTGATATACGTGGATATATCACATAACGGACCGCAAAGCGGTGGCATAAGTGTATTTCTCCATGTCACGACTTGGGCTCTATCTTGAAGCTGGCGCAAATGACTTTGTACACTGACGCATTTATCATTCCTATTTTGCACGTCCGCGCAAAGTGGACTTTTCCATGCACAGACGCACGTCGGTAAACTAGGAAATGAACTTCAAGCTTTAAAGCAACACCAAGTGACTTTTCCTCTGCGTTCGCCCTACAGGTTGGAAGTGGAATTGTCCACTACTGCTGTCGTAAGTAATTTAGCCTACCGCATCCTACTGTCGCACGCAGACGCACATGCTCTCTGTTTATCCAGCACCTGCTTTTGAATCATGATGACAATTCAAAAGCTACCCGGCTGCTAAGTATCTTAAATGTAGTTGTAGTCTACTGTCGAGTACCCTCCAACTTTCAGCAATTGTAATGCTTGCCGTAAAGTACGTATTTGTAGTTTCCTTATGTCTCATTCGGACTACAGAAACGCGAACCTCGATCTGACAAACTTACATTGAAATACGTGGATATCACAGATAACGGACCGCAAAGCGGTGGCATAAGTGTATTTCACCATGTCACGACTCTGAAGAACCACTCAAACGATTTTTAAAACTCTGGGCCCTATCTCTGAACCCGGTGCAAATTACTTTGTACACTGATGCATTTATTATTCCTATTTTGCACCCGCGCAAAGTGGACTTTTCCCTCCACAGACGCACGTCGGTACATAGGAAATGAACTTGCGCTCCCTGGGTGGGTCACCACAAAAAGGAGCCGTGTTTCGCGCAAACATTCCCTATTCTGCAGTTCCAGAAAACAATTGCGCCAATGACCAGAAAAAAAACTAGTCTAAAGTCAGTGGCGCATTGCGCGTACATTCAGATGCTATTTTAAGCGTGCATGCTTGGCCATAATACAGTGTGAACAACACACATAAACTGTAGATGATTCTCTCATCTACACAGATGCAGTTTACTTTTTGCAAATTATACATTATTATAAGAAAAATATTTAAGTACGAGGGAAATCATTGTTGTTGTCCATGACGACGGGAAAAATTGGCGTAAAGATTACACATTTACCCAAATTATTATAGCATGTTTAACCAAGGCTAATTTGGGTGGGGTTGTCCCATCCCCAAAGTACTCTTTCTTTTACGGCCCTGAGGAGAACGTCGATCTCCTCTGCTTCAACCGATGCTGAAGCGCGCCTGGTAAATGCACCGTTATAATATAATTGCGCCACGGAACAAGCGCCCCGCGTTCATCATGCACTTAAAGGGAATGTGATATGACGCTCTTATTGGTTTGTTTCGCGTTACGCCCAAACCACACCTTTGAATAATGAAGCTACTTCAGACTAACCCCTTTAATACTTGCGTCAGGTGCAAGAGTCATTTATCCCGCAGGTAAAATAGCAACAGCGCCGAGATCCGCCCACAAAGTTACTTGGGCTTCGTGCTTGATACTGTACTTGCGTTTTAGATTGTTAAAATCGGGCCCTTTTTAAAGGTGCGCAAGTCTGAGTTTTTGTAGAACTACGCCCCTCTGGCGACAAGCGAAACTGCAACCAGAGGTATGAATGCTCATGGACCATACGGACACGCACACTTTTGTTACAGTCATAATGTCTTCAGACGTAATAAAGTTATACATCTGCAAGTCATTCTTAATATATGAAAGGAAAGACATTTTATTACACACTTATGTGTGAGGGGAAAACGGGGTAGTAGAAAACTTCGTTTTTTGTTTCCATCTATCTCCATGTTGAACTGTTTTACGGGCTTACTGTATCCACTTATGATTGTATTATTATGGAAACACGTCTCATGAACAATACAAGTCATTACTTTGTATAGGATCCAGTTTGAGCCCTAGAGCCGAACCGGAGATCTAGAACTTTTGTCTAGAACTTTTGCACTAGACAAAAGTTTTATTTTCTTTGTCTTACGTGTCAGTTTGTGTAGGGGTTTGGAACGAACTAAAAGCCGATCTCGTTAAATCCATCTTCTACTTTTGTGGAAAGTTGACTAAAGTTGTCGCTCGAGTTGTCTTCGCTGATACGGAGAAGGCGGCGAATACACAAACCTGCCAGACAGAGCCAGTTGAGCGCAAACGCGCATGACGTCACGTCCAGTCTCAAATTCCGTCACGAATCCCTCTTATTTATTTTACTGTACCAGGATTACAGAGGCGAATGAAAGTGATCAGAGAAGGGCTCATTCACCCCAACAGGCAATTTTTAAGCGTATCGGATTAAAAGAACGGGTATTTTTAACATGAAATGTTGCGCATGCACCTTTAAGGTAAAAAATCTTACTTCAGTGTTGCTTTAATTAGAACAAAGGTTCAGGAGAGGTAAACAGTGTATGCAATAAGAATAAAAAAATCCTTCAATGCTATTTTGTATATTATATTCTCTGACAGACATGCACTCACTCTGTGGAGGATCCACGTCCATGGCCCGCAGCGAGTTGCAGGAGCCAGTTCTGTTTGGGTCTAGCGCCAAGCTCCCTGTTCTCTTTCACCGAATTGGTGTTCAGACTCGGAGTTTGACTTTGTGTTTTAGTTTCATCTGCCTTCAAGATGAAGTGACCACCTTCTTCAGCTACAATCTTCTCAACCTTCTCCATCAGCTGGGACAGTTGCAGGTGCTCGCCAAAAGTGTAGTTATTGGTGATCAGTGGTACCTCTTCTTACACTTGTCCACACACCCACTGAAGGTTACCAACCTTCCCTTCGATATATGCCTTTTCTATGGACTTGTCCTTCAAAATCTCTGCCCAGGTGAACACCACCAAGGTTTGCTTCCACACGTCTCTCTCCGAACAGCACCAAATTCTCCTCTATACGAGCCCGTGTCTTTTAGATGAACATGCCCACCGGTATGACCCAGCAGGAATGCGTGAGGTCCAGGTGCGCACATACTTACACTTCGGAACCATCTCCTGCTGACAGTCTGCCGGTGTGGTCTGGGCTGAAAACCAGCCGGGAGTGTCTGTTACTGCTGTATCTTTGCGCCGATCCACCTCGGCTCGTTCACGTTTCACAGGAATTCGGCAGCACGCTCCAGACGAAACTCCTTCACGCCCCCAGGATGGTGTTGCCGAGTGAGGCTTTCCCTGGCCACCTCCAACCCAGCAGGATCCAGACGAGCTTGGGAGACGATTCGGCCTCACGGGTGGCTGCCGCCAAACGCTTCTCTTCCTCAGGGTCGAGTTGATTATCAGCTGTTAGGGAACCAATACATTATTATTATTATTATGAGGGTCGAAAATGGCACCCAGGAAAATTAGGTGTTGGTAAGACTATATTAAGACAATAAAAATAATAGCTGCTATTACTATATTGTGCATTTTACCATGGTTTAAACACTGTTTTGACAAATCAGCATCCAGCCTTTTATAAGTGTTTTAATGCATATTGATAACTTTTTTTTCTTTGTTACTAACTTATTTATTTTATATGGAAGCTTGTTTTTGCCACAGAATGAAAAATCAAAAAGGTAATTGCAAGTTTTTTTTCATTTGCAGAGTTTACATCTCAGTTATTATGAGAGTTATTACACAGAATTATGAGATATAAACTAGAATTTCAGTCTTTATACTCACAAATGTGAGTTTATATCTGACAATTTTGAGAAAGTAATAATTGAGAGATGTTAACTCGCAAATGCATGAAAAGTTTTGCATGAAAACAACTTTTAAAACATTTTATTCTGTGGTGGAAACAAGCTTCCATGAATGGCTGCCTGTACATTCTTCAAAATGTCGCCTTTTGTGTTCTATTGAAGAAGACAAAAAAGTCATACAGGTTAACAAAGGCATGAAGATGAAGGCAAAAATTTTACCTGTATGAACTTTTTTTAAAGTTATAATGAACTATCAATTAAAAATGTCTGTACTCAAACTATCAATTGCAAGAAATGTCATAATTGTGAGGAAAAAAAAGTCATAATTGGGCTATAAAAAGTCAAAATTACCTTTAATTTTTTATTCATAATTTTATGAGATTGTGGTAGGTAAGATGTTTTAATGTTTTTGAAAGAAGTCTCATACTCACCATGACCAAGGTTGCATGTACTTAAAATATACAGTTTAAGGCTATATTGTGAAATATTATTGCAATTTAAAATACACTGTTTCACTTTCACTATATATATTTTTTTTTATATATATGTATATATATATATTATATATATATATATATATATATATATATATATATATATATGTATATATATATATACACACATACACATTTATATATATTTATAACATATAATTTAAAAATTACTAGGTGGAATGATGATTTGGTGCTCAATAATCATTTATTTTCATTATAAAAGTTACTTTCAGAATTCTTTAATGAAATAATAATAAATAAAACGCTTTTTTTTTCTTACTTATGACCCCAAACTTCTAGAACAGCAATGTAGGTTAATATTTTAATCATTATGTAGCCAATAATATACTGAAAGACTTTTGGATATAATGTTTAACTGGGAAAACACAAAATATACGTCAAACAAGCATTGCCCAGAATGGGTTTTCCCAGTGATGTTTTTCTCTAAAAGTGATATTATGACATCTTGTTTCTCCTTCAGGCTTGAGCAAGGAGGAAATAGATGTCCAAGACCTTAATATTAATCTAAACAGCCAAACAACATTCACATTAAAGCAAAACACTTAATTATTCCTATAAAATTCGCTATTTGGAGATTGCATTTAACTTTTATATAGTCTTTCATCGAAAGAACTTAAACGGACTAAATGGTGTGTCTACAAACGTCACTGTAAATGACTCTTTAGCATATATTTCGTTGAGAAAGAATAACTCCTTTCACATGTAACTACTTTCACATGTTTTTCGCCATGTGAGAGGATCTGTTGTGACTTTAGTCCACCTGTGAGCGTCATACCTGTCTCAATGGGCAGCGGAAACAATGAGACGTGTCACATTCACCCGAAACACACACCGGCCACAGTAGTGCGCACAAAGCCTAATTAAAGTATGAATCTAGCGTTATAAGTATTGTTCAATAGTATATTTTAAAACAACTTACCAGTTGAATTTGGTCTATTTGAGCTCATGACGATGCCGGGTTTGTAACTTTAGTCGTGTCAGTAAAGAAAAGCGCGATTTCCTGCTTGCTTCTTGAAGGGCGCGGGAGGGAGATGTCTACATTCGTGAACAAGTCTTTGATTCGGATCTTTTCAATGAATCGGTTGAACCATAGTTCACGGTTCTTGGTCAAGATGTTGCGAACAAAATATGTTAAATGATATGCTTATGGCTTGTTATCAACACACATATTTTCAACACAGAGGTGGAAAATGGCAGTTTTTCTTTCAATTTGTTTAAAATAAATTATTTTATTTTCTAGCTTAGTCATGGCCGAACTGAACTAGCACACGTGGCAATAAACACACACCATTAATTTAAATATTACAGTAAATTTCATGTACTGTAGCGTTTAAGCGACCACGTAATCGCGTAATTAAAAGATGATTCAAAAGAACCGATTCAGGACGAACAGAAACGCAAGGGTTCAGAACATAGATATGTATAAGTAGGACACGTATTTGACAGTACCGGACACGTCGGCGCGCCGCCATCTTGGAACGGTCTACGTGTCGGTTGTTACTCACAAGAATCATGCCACATTACTCAGCTTTTGGTTGTAAACCCGCCGATTATTATTTCACAAAGCAATTGGATTATGCTTAATAGGTGAGAAGGTGTTGTTTGTGTTTAATATGTATTGAATCATTATTAAGGATTTTACAGCTTATTTTACATTCACTATGGTAACTTTTAAATGTCTTGTTAGCTGACACCTCCGTTTTATTGTAGTGTAGTTTTATAAAACCGTCGGCCTGAACAAATCCATTCATGTCTAATACTTCTGCAGACGCTCAATTCAGTGGACCAGCTGTTCATCGAACGGCTTTGACCATTCCAATATGGCGAATGGTGTAAGATATACCCATATAAACAGCGCTGAGGCTTCTATAGTTCAAACAAGCACTGTTCTTTTCAAAAACAACATACTACTATAGTTACAATCATTACTAGAAACACTTTTGTCTTATCGCAAGATATTTGAACTCAAGTGCGATATGTTTTTGGCATAACTGCGGTTTTGAAATATAGGTAGGCTTTGTAGTAACTGTAATTGCAAATTGTGTGTCAAAACCAAGACTTTATAATATTGAATAAACATTATAAAATCACTCTAAATTACATATTTGATTTGCAATACATTTGATATTTAAAGGTTTTTTTTTCCCATCCAGACCCCAGTATTTTACATTTACATTTAATTAAAAATTAACATTTAATATCATTTAATCATATATTGCTACTATTTACACCAAGTTGCCAGCAAAGTAATCCTTCATCTTAAAGATCAACACATAACAAAATAACTTTTTTTTTAACAATATACAAATTTAAGATTGATTTCTTTACTTTTTTCTTCTTTCAAAAAGCTCTTGCAATTCTTTGCAGGATATAGATCAAAAAGTAAAAGTGAAGTAGAAAGAAGAAAGAGCGTTTGTGTGCGCACTGCTGCTTATGAAGCCCAGGCAGCCAACCTCTTCATATCATGATCATCCTCCACTCTCTTCTTGGAGGCTGAAAGAGTGAAAGAACAGACATCTCAATAAATCACAGACTATAGGGCCTGACTGGTCTTAAGACAAATTTTAAAGCGTTTGTAAATACTGAATATGTGGGTGTCATTGCATACTTACTTGCATGGCGGCTTGGTCTTGTGCTTGGTAGTTTGGTGGTTGGTACACTTGGTAATCTGCCCATATTCTTCATACCTTCTTCAAGTTCTTCCTGTTCCAACTCTGCCAGCTCAGCCAACAATTCATCCTGTAAAAACATCAAAATGAGTCAGAACATTCTCAAACCGAAGGCTGTCAATTGATTAAAACAATGAATCACATTCTGCGTTTTAAAAAAGTATATTGAAAATGCTGAAATACTTATGGTGCATTCTATTATAGCACAACGACAACCAAACTAGACCTCGGATATGTCGTCGCACGTCCACACTTCAAGCGTTCTATTATATTTTGCAGCGTTAAAGTTAAAAAAAAAAATGGACACCACCCGGAGAGCTGTTGTAATGGTAGCACTGGCCGAGTACCAGGCACTTACATAAAAAATATTATGACTACACCTTAACAAAACGCAGCCATTTGAACTTGAAAATGTTCACTTTATTTTACGTAATCTTCTGTTAGCAACGCTAGCAACGTTAGTAATTGCACTCACAACAACCGATTCCCAAACCTACAGGGGACGCAGTAATACGAGTGATTATAATTGTCAATTAAAATACCAAAGCGGTTCAAAAACAATGAAAACAATTCATACTTCAGTCACACAGGGCGCAGCCATCTTGAATTCCAAAACGGAATTCTTGCTTGGTGTCCTCAGCGGCTGTCCAGACGTAGGAGGAGAAGTGAGGAGGAAAAGGGGCGTGTTGCTAGGCAACGTCTCTCATCCGATTCAGATCTTCAGAGACGGATGGATAGAGTGCACCATTAGGCCGTGTGTCCACCAGAAGCGATTTCAGCCAGCTGAAAACGCCAGACGCTCTGCCGTAGACGCCGGTGCTTTGGGCGCTTGAGAGCGTTTTGGCAGCACAGCGCTTTTTCCATTGAGACGTTTCGTTGCTATGACACAGAATATCCCAACCTAGGCTCATTGGAAATACGTTACTCTGCCTACATTTTTGCAAAACCTGAAATACGTACCTCCAGGTACGTTTCCTGCACTTTTCGGGTGAAATGTCCACTAGAGGCGCTAAGTGCTATAATTTTTTTCTATTGCAGTGCTAGTACGTTTGTCCTGAACATAATACATTACGTTGGTCCTTAACCTATTGCAGTGCTATTACGTTTGTCCTGAACATAATACATCCAAAGCAGGTTTCTTCACTATTTATTCATAATCGTGGCATTAATGTTTTGACTCTATTGCATTCAACTGTCTTATCAATTAAGTTTTCAGTCGCATTTATTAATATAATAGGCCAACGTTACTCATAAATATTAACATTTCGCTCTGTTCGTGCATTCTGCAGCAAAGTCATTTCGGAGGATTAGCCTGCGTGGTGTTAAAAAGGAATACACTTTTAACCTTAAAAATACCTTGTTTAACCATTTTGTAGTAGCCTATTTAGTGTTTACACAAAAAGCATTTTCTCCAATAAAACACAACATACTGATACATTCACAAAAGACATACATTTTATTAGCTTGATGTAAACCAAATCCTAGAATCCATACGTTGTTTGCAAGAAACAGATCCAAATTCAGCCTTTTATCCATTGATCTTCATCTTCATTTCTCAGCAGCGACCGCAAACGTCAAATCCGCGCTGGTGATGAATTCAAATTCAAATAATGCGCCTTCAAGAAGCGTTACGACATGTTTTACGGCAGTGATATCAAACGCTCATTGGCTCTCGCCTGCTTCGTCACAGATATGCGACATGCCGTGTTTCAGTCGGTGTAGTACATTTGAAATGGAGAAGAGCGCGCGCCTTCAGAGAGCGAACCGAAATCAGATTAACATTTTCATGGATTAACGTTAATAACTTTAATTCTGATCTGTACCTCATACACAACTACTATAATACTGCCAGAGGACTGCGACTGCAACGCATCATCATGTGAACGACTTTTGGTAATGTTAACGTTACCGGTTTTGACATTTTCAAAATAAATAAATTATTGTGAAATGTATACTTGTCTGTCTGTTATGTATTTTTTTCTTCTTCATAATTGTGTTAGCCTACGTAGTTTTAAGGAATGGTTAGGTTTAGGGATAGGAGTAGGATTAGTGGCTCAAAATATATTTTAATGCTAAAACTCATTTACCTACACATTTCTGTCCATTAACTTACGTTTTATCCTTTTTATATTCTGTATAAAATGGATATGTTTAGATTTTGGGAGTAGGATTAAGGGATCGTGTTACATTTATCTTTAAAAGTGAAAGTATACAGATATCGTTATGATATGAAACATACGTAAACAGTTAACGTTTTGTAGCTGTAAAAACGTAATAATGTTACGTTTAAATGTTGCAAATACATCCATACTATACGTTTTAGCATCTATCCAAACGTACAAAAACGTACGTTTTATATCTTTGAAAATAACGTATTAAAACCTACGTATTATAAACACGCATCTTGCGCCTCTAGTGGACATTTCACCCGAAAAGTGCAGGGAAACGTACCTGGAGGTACGTATTTCAGGTTTTGCAAAAATGTAGGCAGAGTAACGTATTTCCAATGAGCCTGGGTTGCAGCTCTACGCTTCAGCATGAGGAGGAAAAAAAAAAAAAAACGCTCAGCATCTCGTTACCGCTCATGGCGTTTAAAAAAAGCGGCGCTCCCATTGAAAACAAGACGCCAGGCACGTGGAAGAACGCTTTGGTGGACACAGGGCCTTACTGATTATTTTTCAGTGTACATTTTTAAATGAATTTCACTAATAAAAAATGAATTGATTGAATGAAGTGCCTTAAATAGATTTAATGATAAATATTTAAATTAATTTAAAACATTAACACACAGGCTAGAGGAGAATGACAGTCAGCTACCTTGAATATTATTTGGGCATAAACATAAATTAGAATAGTGATTCAAATATTTAATTCAAATAAATAAATGTCCGTACTGATCTTATTCATCGCATATATTTAACAACTTCTGCTTTGTAAGATCAGCTTTGGTTGGACTAAAGTTTCATGTTCCGTTAGAGTTAGGAAAATCTTTACAAAGTAATCAGTCAGATTATCTCTTCTCCTGTCTCTGAAAATATGTCCAGATTTTTAAATCATCTTGAGGACACTCATTTTAAGTGGAGTTTAGTCAACTAGGTGACTACAGCACATTGAAAAATACATGACGGGAAATAAATGAGTTGTAATATAATTTCAAAATGAAAGTACGTCACAAAGCTCAGTGCAAGTAGTCCATTAATTCCTCTTTTTTATTTGTAATTAGTGATGGGGAATTTCCAAAAGAGTTAATTCTTTGACTCCAAATAGCCCTAGTGTTGAAGTCAAAGTTTTCTCAATAGCAAAGATGAACTAAATTAATAAAATTAACAAAAATGGACCATCACTTCACTACTTAAGCTGGACTATGGTGCTATTTTCTTCTAGATCTGGGGCCATATTCACAAAGAATTTTAAGGCTAAAAGTAGCTCCTAACTGGGCGAATTTAGGAGCAACTCCTAAAAATAATGGGCGTGTCACTCCTAACTTTAGGACTCCTAATTTTTTCACTAAAAGTAATTCACAAAGCATTTTAGCCCTAAAAGTAGCACCTAAGTCTGGGACAGCTTAAAAGAAGTCGAGAGGACTCCTAACTCACTAAGACTTATTCACAAAGGATTATAGCGACACCAGCGCCTCTCGCAGTCGTCCGAGGTCCGCAAAACAAGCGAATACTGCATTCATCTGCAAACAAATCCTCTCCCATGTCTCACGCTTAGTTTTGCTTGACATCCCAGTGCCGAATTTCACTTTTATTATGTTTTTTTTTTTTTCTAGCACCAACTGGGCCAGCAGCAGTAACTGATCCTGCGTCCAGTTGGGCTTTCTTTTCCATTTTGGCGAGTTCATAATCCACTGTCATTCAACTATTACATTACTTCAATAGGAGCAACATTTCCTTGCTTTAAATAGGCTAGTTAGGCTAAAAGAATGTCAATTAACCAAGCAAGTGTTAATGCAAGTGTCGTTTTTCATTATTAGGCAAGTTGGTTTTCATTAGGGTATTAGGTACCATTCATATAGCGCCTAAAAACGCAAGGCGCGCCGCATTCTCCCGGTGGTTGCGCTCCGGTTGGTTCTTGTCACGTGACCTACGGACAATTAAACCTACGGACGCGCTTGGAAAACGGGCGCACATATCGTGCGCCTATATTTAAAATAACGAACTTGAGCGCGCAAAAGGACGCGATAAGTGAACACTGCAGGCCCTTAGGCTACCTTGAATAATTTCATTCATGACTTTTCTCTCTCTGCCTTTTTAGAATTACTCTACACTGGGGCCTGCACAAACATGTCATTATATAGCCTATGCATTTCAATTACATTACTTTTTTATTATTATTATTATTTTGTGTAGGACACAGACATATAGATGTCGTAATTCCATGATTTGTTGCTGTGTTATGTTCCGCATGATGGCCCTGTCATCTAACAACCAATCACAGTGATCATTGCGAGGAAGCTTGTGCATGAAAATTGACGTCATCCATAGCAACGAAGACTCACTCTTAGTTTAGGAGTTGTCATTTTTCCTTACTAAGAGTAGGTCTGAAAGGCGTTGTGAATAACTTTTAAGAGAAAACTCCTAGCTAAAATATTTTAGTGCGATTTAGGAGTACTCCTAGTGGTAAGATAAAATTCTTTGTGAATACGGCCCCTGCTGTACAGTCAGAACAAACTTTGTTGCATTATTTTCCTGCTATCTCTGTAAAGCTGTTCTTAAACAATCTGTACACTCTCAGAAATAGGGTACAAAAGCTGTCACTGGGACTGTACCTTTTCAAAAGGTAAACTTTTGTCCATTTCAGGTGCTAATATGTACATTTTAGGTGCTAATATGTACCTTTTAAGTGATATGTACATTGTAGGTGCTAATATGTCAATTTCAGGAGCTAATATGTCCATTTTAGGAGCCAATTTGTACATTAAGTGTTAAAATGTACATTTTAGGTGGTAATATGTACATTTTAGGTGCTAATATGTCCATTTCAAGAGCTAATATATACGTTTTAAGTGTTAATATGTACATTTTAGGTGCTAACATGTCCATTTCAAGAGCTAATATATACGTTTTAAGTGTTAATATGTACATTTTAAGTGGTAATATGTACATTTTAGGTGCTAATATGTACATTTTAGTGGTGATATGTACATTTTAGGTACTAATATGTAAATTGTAGGTGTTAATATATACATTTCATGAGCTAATATGTCCATTTTAGGTGCTAATATGTACATGTTAGGTGTTCATATGTACATTTCATGAGCTAATGTCCATTTTAGGTACTAATATGTACATTTCAGGTGCTAATATGTACATTTTAGGTGCTAATGTACCACTAAGGTACCAATATGCAGCCTTTGGGTACAAAAGTGTTATCCTACATGTAGCTTACTTTAGAAAAATAAAATAAGTCATAGTACATTTAGATTGTAATTATACACATCTCTGTGCCATCTTTGTAGTTTAATTAATGTTATATTAATGCAGTAAATATTATTTTGGCTCTCCATGAATAATCTAATTTGTGTTCATTCATATAATTTAACTAATCATAAACTTCAAGAATAAACATCAATACGTGTATATTATTGTATGCATTTCTGTATGTATTGTATTCATTTTTAGTATCTTAAACTCTCTTATCCAAGCAGCTTTTTAAATCCAAGTAGCTTTTTCATTTAAATGACAATGATGTACTAAAAACAGAAAAGGTTTTCCTTCGCGTTTTTCTCGTATCGACAACAACATTGTCAAAACGATCGGATGACAAAACGGCAAAAAAAATCAAATAAAAAAAAATAATAAAATGCTGTATTCTGCATGCCAGGTCAGTAGTTGACGATGATGATACTTTAAAAATAAACAACTAAGCACCTATACACGGAACACGTAATATGCATGATGTCATAGTTTTAAACAAATTTGTTTTTGTTGTTTACACAGAGACGATAGAGGTCTTGTTTTCAAAAACTTCTACTTTGTAACCTGTTCTCAAAAGCTTGCATTTTCAGGCCCCAAAATGCAGGGTTCATGCAAATGAACAAGTTTCAACCCATTTTAGTTGGAAATGGTGTTGTGTAAACAGCCCTTAAAGGGATAGTTCACCCAAAAATTAAAATTATGTCAGTATTTACTCACCCTCACATTGTTCCAACCACGTAAAACCTTCGTTTATCTTTGGAACACAAATTAAGATATTTTCGATTAAATACTGAGAACTGAATCACTCCTCCATCCAGAGTCCATAGGCTTCATGAGGGATTGAAACTTGCTGGCCTCGAAAAGTTATAAAGACATCGTTAAAATAGTCCAAGTGACTTCAAATAACGACTGGTTACTAGTCGAGTCAGGTTACTAGTTTAACAGTGTATGATCTGTTGTTGTACGTCACACGCATCACACACATGACCAGCGTCGGCCAAAAGTGAGCCTGCGTGTGACATAGATCTACGCACTCAAACTACGTTAACTTACTAGAGGCCCACAGAGAAGGAAATTAATAGTTGAAATAAATGTGTTATTTTTGTTGTTTTTTTCGCACAAAAAGTATTCTCGTCGCTTGATAAAGTTAAGATTTAGCCACTGTAGTCACTTAGACTATTTTAACAATGTCTTTAATAACTTTTCGAGGCCGGCAAGTTTCAATCCCTCAAGAAGCCTATGGACTAGTATGGAGGAGTGATCCAGCTCTCAGATTTCATCAAAAATATCTTAATTTGTGTTCGAAGATGAACGAAGGTCTTATTGGGTTGGAACAACATGAGGCTGAGTAAATACGAACAGAATTTCATTTTTGGGTGAACTATCCCTTTAAAGGGCTCATCAGAAGCAAAATTTACTTTTTTATGGTGTTTGCATATAAATGTGTCTTTGCCTATAAATGTGTCTGTGTCTTCATACGAATGAAAAAAAAAATGATTTACTGTGTAAAAAACGTTTTGATGTGAAGTAAATGGAGTTGAGGAGTCAATTCTGTCGACTTGTACGGTTAGAGTTAGGAGTTGAGTTGAACATCCCTATTTGTGAATAAATACCTCATCAAACTGATCACCAAAAGGTTTTGAGATGGCATCACTGATCTCCTGAGCTACTTCCTGTTGTTCTGTAATGTCCTGCATGAGGGAGTCAATGTTGTCCAGATCTCTGAAAGTGAGAGAAACAGAATGATTGATTATTTGATGACATTTGCTAACAACTGTACAATGCACTGGTCTCATTTAAAGATGTATGCAACAGTCAGTTTTCGGCATTATACAAAATATTTACTACAGATATCTGTAGTATAGATAAATCAAAATCAATTATTCCTAAAAAAACATGTAGTAAGCAATGATGTGTTTTTTTTAAATAACTGAGTGTAAAGTACAGCAATAGGTGCCTTCACATTGTCGTAATAACCATAATTATGACATTTCAGAGCTTATAATTAAAAATTTTCAGATCACTCCTACTTGTACCATGTGATTGCTGCACCACTGCAGATTCATTTAGGCATTGGCAGTGTTGCCATTGAAATGCATAATTTCCAAGTCAGAGGAAGTGAACAACTCTGAATAGAACGTCATGTGTTGTCATCTCGATATTACGGTAATTACGACATGGCGTGAATGCAGCACATGATGAAACGCACATGTTCTGGTGAACCCCTTTGATGGCTTTAGCTGCGTAACCCATGTTCTTCAGAACCTCTGTGTTTGTGGTGGCATTCTCAAGGGCCTCTCGCTGGAACTCAATAGTGGACAGGGTCCCGTCAATCTGAGTCAGCTGTTGCTCGAAACGTTTCTTCCTCTTCAGAGCCTGAAGTGCAGCTGAGGAAAAAGATTTTTATTGTGGTCATAATCATCAAATATTTCACTGAAGAAGTCAAATACTTCATTCAAATGATATTTTCCCTCATTTTTAGTGCATCCTGCAACATGTTAATGTAGCATACATAAAATACATCTGTTTAAGCTGTATACATGCGTGAGGAAAAATTGGAAAACATTAGTTTAACCTGTTCCCTTTTGAAAGAGAAAAAGCTACTGGGTAATGACATTGATAGGCTATCATTTAGAGTTAATGGTATCTCATAATTGGATGAATCAACAACAAAAGGAACTAAAGGAAATTCTTGTGAACAACAAATCTGGAAAAAAAAGAAAAAAAAAGAAACTATTTTACACACAAAATTACTTGTAGGTTTACTTTTATAAATTTTGTAAATTAAAGATCAGATAAGCTCAGAAGTTGATCTAAGACAAAGTGAAGAAGAAAGTAAAATTATTGTTTGACTTTATATGACCAAGACCTTGAATTATAGACATTTTCTAATATTTTAAAATTCATGCTCAAAGTATTTGAGTAAATAACTACATGTTTGAATTATATGTATATGTACTACAGTATATTTGTATTACTAATTACACTTTGCAGTTTATTTCTGCTATCAAGTAGCAATATCACCATCTATAGGGGATTGAAGGTGCTGTAACTTGTGCGCAAAGCTTACTTACCAAAACTGCATTAGCATTAGCAGGTAGTTGCTAAATCACAGGGTTTCATATAAGATGTGGCTTTGACCATTTTAGTTATTTTATTTACACGTTTATGTAGGAGCTTTTTGAAGGATATTGGTATACTATGCCCATTTTGAACACTAGAGCATATTTTTAAGCATACATTCAGTACAAGTAAAATACTATTAAAGTATTTTAATTAAAGTTAAACCATTATTAAAGTAACTATTAAAATCAGATACTCTAACCCCTGGTTTCACAGACAAGGCTTAAGCTAGTCCTAGATTCAAATGCATGTTTGAGCTGTTTTAACTGAAAACAACTTGCACTGATATCTTAAAATGTAAGTGCCAATGTTTTGTCTTAAAGGGACAGTTCACTTTGAAATTAATTTTTGATGTTTCAGCTTACCTCAGGGGCATTCAAGATGTAGGTGTCTTTGTTTCCACGGTATTTTTGATATTTTTAGGTCAAACCGTTGTTGTCTGTCAGTCATATAATGGAGGTCTATGGGGTCCACCTCAAAGAGCATGCACAGAAAAGTCCAAATTAAACATGATTTAATGACTCATAAATGTAAGTACACATTGATGGCCTAGAGAAACGAAACAAGTGGTTTGTGTGAGAAAACGAACAGTATTTATATAATTTTTACCTCTTGTAATCAGTCACGTCCAAGTACACTGAGGGCGCGGCGCTAGAGTAAAAAAACGCAGAAGTGATCTCTCGCACGTGTACGTCACTCATTAATTACGCAGATTTCAGAAGTGATATCCTTCACTGTGAAGATCTAAACATATTTAGATATACAGGAAATCGCTTCATAAATTCGATATTTCAACAGACAATGTTGAATTTTTTTCACAACCACATTTAGATCACTTCCAGCGCTTTGCGCATAGTGGAAACACCCGTGCCCTCATATCACTTGGACGTGATTGTGGTTACAAGAGGTAAAAACGATATAAATATTGTCGTTTTCACACACAAACCGCTCGTTTCGTGTCTTAGGCCATCAATGTGTACTTACATTTACGAGTCATTCAATCATGTTTAATTTGGACTTCTCTGTGTATGCTCTTTGAGGTGGACCCATATACCTCCATTATATGACTGACAGACAAGAACGGTTTGACCTAAAAATATCAAAATTGAAAATACTGTGGAAACAAAGACACCTGCATATTGGATGCCCTTGAGGTAAGCTAAAACATATCAAAAATTAATTTCAGAGTGAACGATCCCTTAAAGATGCACACCAGTAATATTATAAAAGCTACTTAAGTGTCCTAATTGAACTAATTTACTAACTTTAAGCTCTGTCTGTGAAACCAGACCTTTTACTCAAACTGGTCACATGTAACTTAGAGTCATTTTAGCTCCTCTATCAGTACTTTTACTCAAGTATAGTTACTTTTCAGGTACTCTTTACAACTGGCTCCACCTGTGATGCCTGGGTGTAAACTCCAAACTAATGCACAAATGCACAACTGTAAATGAGACGTGTCCAGATGCCTGTTTTAGGAGGAACAGCTGGGCGTAACTCCATAACAAAAGCCATGTTTCTCCAACATGTTTCAGTGGGTGTTGTTACATTTTAAAAGACAAATAATGTAACTAACAGTTTTCACATAATCATTTAGTTTTATACAAAACAGCTAAACAAAGTGTCTTGGAGAATTTGTATTATTATTGCTATTTCTGTAACGTTAGCCTACTAGACATCTTTTTAAAATAAACTATGAAAATACATCATAAAAATATGAATTGCAATGTAAACATGCAATTTACATGCTTAAAACTTTCATATCTAAATTAAATGTGGAATAAAACATTAATAGTTTACTTTTGTGAAAATAATTTTTAATAACCGTCACATTTCTAGACTAGTGTCAGCAGTTATTGTGACATTTTCGCCACACAAACGTTTGTGTAGGCCTACGTTACTGGTTTATGCAGACAAGATATTTACTGAGATAAATATGATACAAAGGAAAATATTACTTATATAATAATTGTATTTAGCAAAGTAATTTAACCCAGCACGACAAACGAGGCGGCTTTTTTATTCCAAATGTCATTTCCATCGCTGCCATAAACTTTCAAGGGTACTAAAATATAACGACAGAATAAGACTATGATGTAAAGACCACATGGCCAAAAGTCCCATTCTACATACCTCTTTTGTTTTTTGTTCCATTCTTTTTGGCAATGGTGAGCTCCTGCTCGATTCTGCTCTCCAGGTATTGCTGTTTTTTCGTTAACATGGCCTCGGTCTCTCTCAGTTTGTTGATGGCCTCCTGTGGTGATGCACCCGACCGGGACCGGTGCTTGGACCTGGAACTGGATCCGGAACTGGATCCGGATTGAAACTGATAGAACTGAATGGTCTGGAGCTGGACGAGCTTGATGAGCTCACTTTAAAAATCTTTGAAATTTTACTCATTTTTTTCCCGAAGGTAGTTAAAGCTCCAACGTGCTTCAAATTACAATTCTTAGAAGGATCGCGAGAGAAAGTGGCAGTTCTTGACGGTCGGCTTTTCAGATTCAATTCAAAACACCAACATAACTCTTCCTGAAATTCAACACCTGTTCGCACGTAGTCTGAAGACACGCCCATTGAAAAGAATTAGCAGACAGAATGAAGTCACACAATGGGCGGGGCATTTAATAAAATAAAAATAAAAGCGAGCGCACATCAAACAAATCTTTAAGTTGTGCTGCCATAATGGATTGCAGAAGAACAGGACAGAGGAGAAGATATACTAAAGCAATAATAGAAATAAAAAAATAATAAGCACAAATGTGATGATTGTTAAAAGTTATTGCAAATACATTGGTTCATAAAGTTGAATCATTGACTAAAGTATATTTAGGTTTGGGTAATACTTCGCATTTGACGGTTTTTATTCATTTTGAGGAACACGTAATCTGTGGAATCCTTTGTGCAAGTGAGATGAATAAATGCAAAATCACATTTAAGTCAACTCATGTCAAGTCACCTTTATTATAGCAATTTTTACAGATTTTTTTTCAAAGCAGCTTTAGAGTGATAACAGAAAAATATTGCTACCAAGTGTGTTTCTATAAGAAAATAAATAAATAAGTAAATAAATAAAAAAAGTTATTAATTTATTTCATTTATAGCCGCTCTGGAGAAAACCGTGATGACATCATCATCATCATGAGCTCCTGTTGAATACTACAGGAGATGATCTTTACAAAACATGATGAACTAAAAATCTGACCAGGAGTGCATTTATCTGTGTACAATGGATAAACACAAACATCATGATACGGTAACGGGTGAGGAGATACAATAAATGAATATTGAAAAAAGCAGAAGATTCTGAAAGAGACTCAAAGAAGATATGATGAGAGAATCCAGGACATCAGGAGCTTCACGAGCTGACACAGGGTGTGGACTCTCATTGAGTGGAACAACAGCTAACAGACAGAAGAGCAGTTTTAGACTCAGTGTGAGCAGCAATGGTGGTTTGTGATAAGTGGCCTAACAGCACTGGCATCAGTGGAGGAAGTATATATCCAGAAAAACTAAATCTCTAAGCCTGATTAAGCCTGATTCAAAATCTCCATAACAGAGGTGATATGAGATCAAAACATACTTACTACTCTCTTCTTAGCTTGTCTCTGCACTCAGATTTCAGTTTTTCTTCTATAGCAGCTGAAAAACAACAAATATTAATATGAAGAAAAATAAAAGAGGTACATATGCATGGCAATAAGGTTGTCAAGCTTGAGCTACTATAAACACCAATCAACACACACTGCCATTATTGGTCAGCTCAAGTAACTTTGTTCATAAAATGTATATTTTTGTAGATCATTTACATAATGAAGCCAAATCAGGAAATCAGAAAAAAAGACAGCTTTATATATATATATATTTTTTGCAGATGCATTGGACAATGTTTTGTATTTGTTTTAAGACAAAAAAATGTCTCAGACGTAGATTTTTAAAAGATTTATTAAGATTAAAAAACTAAACCATGAGCTTTTTTATTTATGCAAACAGCAACTTAAACTTACCAGTAACTTCTGAGGCAGCATCTTCATCTCCTCTGCATCTTAATCTCTTCTGCATCTCCATCTCCTTTCCATCTCCATCTCCTCTGCATCTCCATCTCCTCTGAATCTCCATCTCCTCTGAATCTCCATCTGAATCTCCATCTCCTCTGAATCTCCATTCTCTCCATCCTTCCCTGAATCTCCATCTTCAGAGATTTGACAAGATACTTAGCCTGCTGATGGTCATCTCCTCTGAATCTCCATCTCCTCTGAATCTCCATCTCCTCTGAATCTCCATCTTAAGAGATTTGACAAGATACTTAGCCTGCCGTTGGTCATCTCCTCTGCATCTCCATCTCCTCTGAATCTCCATCTCCTTTCCATCTCCATCTCCTCTGCATCTCCATCTCCTTTCCATCTCAATCTCCTCTGAATCTTCATCTCCATCTCCTTTCCATCTCCATCTCCTCTGAATCTCCATCTCCTCTGCATCTCCATCTCCTTTTCCATCTCCATCTCCTCTGAATCCCCATCTCCTCTGAATCTCCATCTCAATCTCCTTTCCATCTCAATCTCCTCTGAATCTCCATCTCCTCTGCATCTCCATCTCCTTTCCATCTCCATCTCCTCTGAATCCCCATCTCCTCTGAATCTCCATCTCAATCTCCTTTCCATCTCAATCTCCTCTGAATCTCCATCTCCTCTGCATCTCCATCACCTCTCCGTCTCCTCTGCATCTCCATCTCTGAATCTCCATCTCCTCTGAATCTCCAGCTACTAGACTGTGATCTTCTGCCAGAAACATCAGGTCAATCTGCTCTTGTCCAGAATCAGGTGGTTTGTCTTCGTCTGGCATCTCAGCTGAGACCTGTCCTCTATGGGTGACCCTACCAGTAGTTGTGAAGTACCAGAGGCGTAGCTCTCAGCATCACTGATGCACACAAGCCCTCACAGCACGTCAAGCTGCAAACCGTGTGAGGGACCCTAACCTACCCTAACCAACAACAACCGCAAATCAACCAACCACTCTAAACTTCCTGACAACTACATCAAAGCATGAACAACGACTCAGAAAAGTCCAGCAACCGTAAAACAACACGCTGACAACCGCACAAAAATCCTTGCAAACGCATGCCAACATACAGGAAACCGTCCAAAACATCCCGACGCCTACAGAGCAAAGCACCAAAAACCACTTAGAACAACCCGTGAACCGCACATCAACGCATTGACAACGACCAAGAACATCCGAACAACCACACAACTAGGGCTGCACGATATTGGTAAAAAATGGCATTGCGATATTTTATATTTCGCGATATATATTGCGATATTAGAATAATTTTCCCAGATGATTTAAATAGCTCTATTTGGAAAGAATGAATCATTGAATGACTGGGGCGGTTTTGTTATGGAGTATATCCGCATAGAAACTAATATTAATTAATTGAATGTTTACTAATGTCGTTAACAGGTTATGTTAACAGGATGCTGCACATTAGTGGTGGATGTATATAAAGCACTTTGAGTGCAGAGAAAAGCACTATATACATGTAATGAATTATTATTATTAATGTAGTTAACTATAGTTAACTACATTAATAATAATCAATTTATTAAAGCATTTAATAAATGGATTTTTAATCCATTTATAAATAAATTACATTTATTAAAGCCTATAGGCTTTAATAAATGGAACCTTATTTGTAAATTGTTTTCCGATTTATGTCTCTTGGGTTCAGTGTTGAATAGATCAGTTGTTTTAACCATTCATTAAAGTGAATCGGTTCAAATGAGTCATTAGTTCGCGGAATCGGACGTTTCATTAACGGACCACGCCCATATCCGCTGTGTGATTATCCAGGCAGGTTCAGGACATCGCACAAGATTTCTGTAAACGGAAAACATTTCATCACCGCGATCGCCAATTTTTTTTTTTTTTTTTGAAAGTGTGGTTTATGTAATGTCAGTCTGAATGTGTGGAACAGCAACCAGTGGTAGTTCAGAAAAAGGTCTTCCGACCTTTTACCGTCAGTGTATTCTCAAAGATATTCAGTTAACTCGAATTCATTGATATGCACGAGCAGGGAGAGCAAGAGAGTTTGAAGAGCCGGATGAGTGAACGCGCGACCGGGACTTTCTCTCTCAGTTAAACGAGCGCAGAAGTCAATCATTGTCATCTACATCATTCACCGGTCAAGTTTGGTGGGACAAAAATGCGCTTTAGTAAGAAAACGGAAAACAGCGCGCAAGTTCCAGTCTTCTTGCGCTTGATGTTTAAACTGACAGGACTTGCAAATTGATTAACTCTCACTATGATGGTTACAACTTTGCATTTAATCCGCAAATCACAAGCGTTACGGGCCGGGGAGCTGCTGGCACATGTAGCCTACTGATCACGAATCACGGATTAACTACGATCCCTAGTGACATCACGCATTCTTGCGATGTGACTATCGTGAACGCGCACATCAGCGATATCAATGTTAAAGTGATGCATCGTGCAGCCCTACACACAACACCAAAACACCTCAAGAGGTGTCACATGATCCTTCACAAATCACTCTAATATGATGATTTTATGCTCCAAAAACATGTATGATTATTATCCATGTTGAAAACAGTTTTTTACATTTTTATTTCAGGATTCTTTGATGAATAGAAAGTTCAAAAGAACAGCTTCTTCAGAACAGACAAATCAACAGACCAAAGAACAGACAAATCAAGTCACAC
Source organism: Hybognathus amarus (assembly GCA_030378365.1). NCBI lineage: Eukaryota > Metazoa > Chordata > Actinopteri > Cypriniformes > Leuciscidae > Hybognathus > Hybognathus amarus. The sequence goes on from JAQIUQ010004701.1 coordinate 264,856, forward strand.
ACTAACACTGACACACACCTTGGTACATTGGGTAACATAAAACTTTAAAATAATCCAACAAATTAAAAATAGTTAATGTAAAGTTTCCATACCGTGCATCACTTGGCCACTCAGGATCACCATGATTATATGTGATCTTTTCACTGCTTGGAGCAAATAAGCATAGGTGAGGTTTTCCATCCACAGGGATAGTCTTCATCCTGCAGGTCGGGTTCATTTGGTTGACCAAGGGAACCGTCATCTCGGGCTAACCGACACTAAACAAATGACAGTTCAACCTTCAGTGATTCCTGTTACACATTAAAAAACAATATCAGTGCTGAAAATCTAGTACCATCAAATATCATATTCTTTGTGATCACTGATCATTTATTAGTTTAATAGCCAATTGACATGTCCACTGCTACATTCTGAATTATGTCATTTAGGCCCTGTAATGCACTCGTTTTGCTCGTACTGAGTGTGTAGTGTGTGTGTCCAGACAAAGAAACACAGACAACAGAGCAAACATAGAGCACAATGTAAATATCAGAGAAAGATGTCTATGAAGGAAATGTACTGTATATAATTATCAGAATATTAAACAAATTAAAAATTCATGCTTTTTTTTACACACATGGGAAGTTTGTAATTTGGTCAGTTGTGGCAATAGCAAAGGAAGTAAAACGAGGAGCATATTACTAATGTTAACTGGGGAGAGAGACTTGAAAATTGAAATTCAGCGCATTACACGCACAGCTAAATAACATAGGCCTACCTCGTGATGACAAACCGGATCAGAGCTACCGAGCAATACAGAATATTGTGCAGTGCCTGGTTGTGGAAGACAGTCACTGCATAAGCTTCCTCTGGATTCCAATAGGACTGCATGGTTAAACTTTATTTTTAATGACGTTCCAGCAGATGAGGGTAAACATTGTCCGTCTGTTCGCTTGATTTCACTGAGGATTATTTTGTAAACAAGACTGGATTTGCAGACCGATTAGGAGTAAAGAACGGTGCTGTGCCGTCTATATTGGATCTAACAGGAATGGAGCAACACACGGACTCTGGGTAAAACATGTATGGGCAGAATCATTCCGTTTGCCATTTTACAACATTGGACGTTTTCAAAACAATTCCTCCCACATGCACTGACGAGAAAGTTGAAACTCATTATAATATGCAAAACTGTTATCCACTCACAGCAGTGGGCGTTTACTTCCAAGTCTTCAGTGCGAGACGCCCATAAAAACCGAGCGTTTCTGAGCTGGGCTTAAAACTAGGGTAAAAAATAGCCTATTACTTATTCATTTTGATGTTTTTGAATGCAAAAACCAAGCGAACGTCATAAATTGACCTCAGAAAACAATAAAATAAAATTTAAAAAGCCAGTTCATAATCCCTTTAAAAGTGGCAAAAGACGGATTAACACACCAGGTGTAAACAGGAATGTGTGTCCCTCGTCCACTTCTTATCGAATCTGGGCTATAAGTACAAACTTACATACGCATCAAACACTTGTACATACCAGAGGAGTTTTCCATCATAATGAAACTCGTCATTATGAGATACTCTCTGCCTTCGCTCTCATTCTTCTTCTTTTCTTAGTCTCCTCCATATTCAAGCAGGAAATCTCCCTTATGAAACTCCCTACACAACAACAGAGAAGAAACACCATCACTAGAAATAACATATCATGTACATGACACAGCTTTATTAAACACATTCATTTCACTTAAACTTAACTCTATCAAACCATTTAACTCACCTTTAAAATCATTGATGAATTTGTCTTTGTTCTGAAGTGAAAACTACGCCTCATCCAGTGTCTTGGGCTCTCTCACTGTAACCAGTGTCTGATGTCATAGAAAAGACCCTCATTAATAGTCAATAGTGCATTTCATTTGATATTCAGCAGGTTTGTTTTCAGTATAAACATTAAGACTGACAGTTCTGTTGGTACAGATTATATGTTATTACATGCAGGAGGAATAAGAGCACATCTTGACTAATCTCTTTAAAGCCAACAGATATTTACAGTAGCATGTCAGGATACCGTTACTTTGATTGCATGCCCCTGCAAAAGAAACAATATGAAGGAATCAGAATGCGTGAAAAAGTTGCAGAATATTACATACATAGGCTACATGCATGCATGCATGCATGCAGTGCATGCATGTAGCCTATGTATGTAATATTCTGCAACTTTTTCACGCATTCTGATTCCTTCATATTGTTTCTTTTGCAGGGCATGCAATAAAGTACAACTATCCTGACATGCTACTGTAAATATCTGTTGGCTTTAAAGATTAGTCAAGTGTGCTCTATTCCTCCTGCATGTAATAACATATAATCTGTACCAACAGAACTGTCAGAAATAACATGCATGTATGCATGTATGCATGTATGCATGATTAGGCATACATGCATACATGCATACATGCAGCTGCATACATGCATACATGCATACATGCATACATGCATACATGCATACCGGGTATTTTTATCTATCCTTCGGAATTATGTATTAAAGACGATTAAAATATTCAGGCAGATCAAAGTTACTATGGTTACTATGGTTACACAACACGCTCGAGTTTGATGTTTACAAAACTTTACATTAAAACACTTAATATTCAACAATTAACATTATTTGTATAAAAAAAACATTAAAATTCCAAAACCAGATTTCCATCGTGAACAACAAACAAAGCATCATTAACACACCACCAATCACTGAAACCCTTCTCATTATTTACAAGACTATAGTATGCAAATTCTATTTTTCAGTACTACCAGCCACTAATTATTAATTGGAAGGGGCCAAAACAGTCAATGCCCATTGAATAGAAAGCTGGACGAAACAAGTCAAGTCAAGTCACATTTATTTATATAGCGCTTTTTACAATACAGATTGTGTCAAAGCAGCTACACAGTGATAACATGAAAGTAGTACAACACAGATCAATAATATTATTAAATATTAAATAACCCCAACTAAGCAAGCCAAAAGCAAGGCAACAGTGGCAAGGAACCAAAACTCCATCAGATTGGATGGAGAAAAAACCTTGGGAGAACCCAGGCTCAGTTGGGGCCAGTTCTCCTCTGGCTTACATTCATATTGTTTATATATAAATATTAAATATAAATATTGTTTATATATAATACGGAGCCATAACATATCGCCAGCGTTGAGTCGTCTCTTCCCAGGCGTTGGTCTTCTCATCAAAGGTGTTGGGGCATCTGAAATCCCCATGAGAGGCTGGATACAAACTGGACCTGACAAACGCCATTTTTCTCAGGGACAAACGTCCCGAGATAACAGCAGAAAGGCAGATGGGAAATAATTAGCATAACTGATGTTCATAATGATTTCCATTACACAGGAGTCAGTATTAGAAAAACACTATCTCACAAACTCTCCGCAACCCAACCATACGCGCCGACCCGTTTGTCTAAAAGGCTGTCGAGCCCCACTGGTGCGTTAAGCAGTTTCAGTGAAACAACCGAAAGTTAGACTGAGGGAGATCTGCCATCATAGGAATTTCTGGCTTCCCTCACCATTTCTTACGTTCAAAGCAGCTGCGCTGGTGTCTTTTTCTGCCTCTTATATCCAATATTTTCATCTCAGTTCTGCGAACACGCGCTCAGGTCCTGGATGTAACAGGAGGTTGTCGTGATGTTTAATCAGAAGCTTTACAAGAGGGTGAGCAGGATCTAAGACAATAGGGTGTAGAGTGTCTGAGTCCAAGTGCTTACATCTGCGGAGGCGTCCACATACTCTGACTAATTTGGCTTTGTGATCATACTCTGGGGCTAGAGTTAGAATACAACTAGAGTGAGATACAGGTTTACTAAGGAGTTGGGCTATTTCTTCTGGGAAGCTTTCAACTTGAGCACGTCTCAGAAGTCCCTGTTCAGCTGTGTAGTCGTCAGCAGAGAGTTCACTTTTGTCTGCCGGCCCATGAAGGGAAATAGCAGTAGCCTTAATCAGATCTTGAAGTGAACTGTATCTGAGAGATATCGGATCAGTTCGACTGGAGGATAGCGCTCCACAGAAAGTATAACTGCGTGTTCTTGGATGTCATCGCTTACATAATCATGAGGCTGTTTGGGCCAACTACTAACTGACTGAGTGAAGAACTGTGGACCTTGATTCCGTCGGCTTTTATCGGTCTCCTCTGGTGTCAGCTTTGAGATGTAGCCTTCCTTTTCAAGTTTCTGCACTTCAACATACACTAAAGCAAGATCTGTGTTCTGCAAAAGGTGTTTTCTGTGCTTCTTAAATGGGCTGTTACTGTTTCTTTAGCTGATTGCAAAGGTGAAAGATTTCTTTTCCAGAGGAGAGGTGTTGCATACCTTTGAATGTCTCCGACTGCCACCCTGATTGTTTTCTCCTCAAGGATTTGCACCGCTTCTGTGTCTTGCCTTCTGTGTCTCACTCCTATATGGAAGTGTGTCCATTTGCCACAATTTCTGTACATTGTTGAACAGTTCGGCTTCTGTGGAGAGTTAATAGACACTGTTGTGGTAAGAGATGACTGGCAAGGAATTTTGAGGGGCCCTGCAGAGTCCACCCGAGTCTGGTTTTCACAGCGGCAGGACCACCAGGAGGTCCGAGACGTACTGGCTCTGTAGCTGTGATTAAATGTGGATAATCTGAGCCAATGAGTGAGAGTGGTTGAGCCTGCTGCAATGAGGGAATGGGCAGACCTTGTAGCTATCTGTATTTCTTCTGCAGCAACTTAACAGGGTAAGTGTGTTTGCGAGGCTCAGTTCTTTGGCTGTAAAAGCTCTTTCAATGGTGAAGGATTTGTTTGGCTTAAATGCAGAAGCTACTGAGAATGAAACAGCCGCCCCATGAACAACCCGTATGTCTTGTCTCACAGTACGGAGGGCTATATCTTCAGGAAGTCCTTGAAGATCAAGTTGCTGTGCTGCTTCATAACGCAACATTGTACTCTCTGAGTACATTGTACTCATTTCTTAAAATCACTTGGCTGACCTTCAAAAGAACTTTGCTGCCTGCAGTTGGTCTGTCCATATACAAAGTCTCTACTTCTGAGTTCACAAGACAACTGTTTTTTGCTGAAGCTTGTGTTTCATGTTTACCTTTGGCATTGAAGTCATGCAGTATTTCTAAACGTCTCTTTTCACATTTGGCTTTAAGATTACATTGTGAGATCTGGTGATCACAGCCACACCTAAAGCACTTCTGATTTGACTTCAGCCATAGACTCCACTTGATCTTGATTCAGCAGTTTGAAATTAGCACACTGATTGAAGTAATGCTGCACAGTGTTGCAGAAGGGGCAGTACTTTGTCGGTTTCTCCTTCTTGACTGCTGTAACACTTGCTGGTTTACTCCGTTCGCCACCATGCAAGACAGTAGCAAATCGTTGAACCAGCTTGCAATTCCTTTGCTGTTCTCTCTGTGGCTGAGAGTAGACTCTGCTTACATTACTAACGTACTGTGACTCATCCTCTTGTATTCTGAGCTCATATTCTAGCCAATCGCTGAGTTCTATCAGTGTTGGAACTGGGTTCTGAATGGGGTTAACAAACCTTCTGAAGTTTGCTTTAAGATCATGAAGCAATTTGGCAAGGAGACGTGAAACACGTGACCAACATTTGAGCTCTGTCCATCCTTTAGCTCCAAGTTGGTTCAGCATTCCAACTAATGCACGCACTTTGAGGGCAAACATTCTAAAAGATTTAGTGTCACCACTCCTGATTTTTGGGCCATCCATCAATTCTGCAATTCTTTGTAATGCGAGTTGATGTGGTTGACTATAAAGTGCAGTTAGAGACCTCATGGTGTTGGTGTATGGGTACCTGCTGTTGACGTACAAGTCTGCCATGAACAAGGCATTCTCCCGTTTCAGATGATCAACGAGTATTTGGTACTTTAAATGTTCTGTAGCCTCGGCAGGTAGCAAATTCTCCAGTGCAACTTTGAGTCATGCAAACTCTCTGGGATCTTCACTGCAAAAATGAGGAATGGTGGGAATAGGACCTCTGTAGGTGGGCTCTACATGAGGATATGGAAGAGAAGGAGGGCGCATTGAGTGGTATGGCTGATATGTCTCAGGCTGAGCATAATATGCATACTATTGTGGGGTCAAGAAGCTTGATTTGTCTGCAGGATTAGGAGCTGATGGACCATAGCTGTCTGAGTGTCTCTCATATGCATGTCTCTCATGTGCATGGTGAGCTAATGTATCCCTTGGAGTAAGTCTCTCATCTTGATATCATGGGATTCCAGCTACAAGTCCAGTCTAAGGTTGCTGATAACCATATGGTTCAGTGGAAGGGAAATAGCGGACGGGTTTGCAGTTCAGACTATGATCTTTATAAGTCCCATATGTAGCTGCTGTCTCTTGACTGCATTTCTGAGGCATAAACTGAATAGCTGCGGGATATTGGTTGAAATCTCTTTGGTCAGTGGACATATAGTTATGGCCTCTGTGGTCTGTGTTGTAGCAACCACGTGGACCAGGTTGAGGATATGTAGCATCTTCTTGATGGGCTAGCTTGTGTTGGGATTGAGTTGGTTCATAAGAAGAGAAAGGGTGACTTGAAGTTAGCAGAGTTGCCGAGCCTGGTAGTCTCAGGTCTCCTAGGTTGTCAGTGAGATAATCAATCTCTTGTGACAGACAGAATGAGAATGCAGAAGGTCACCTAGGTCTTTGTGTCTGATGGACGCACGGACGGACGACGCACGGACGGACGCACGGACGGCACGCACGGAGCACACACACGAACTTCGACCGTCATATTAAAAGACCACATTCAGTAACAAAACCTAGTATAGACCAATACAACACAACACTACATTTTATCTTTAAGTCATGTACCAATTTCTAAAGCAAGAATCAAACTAACATACATACAGACACTGAAGTTGTGATAAAAATTCAGGCCCTTGTACTTCAGACACTGGGGTAAACTGAAGTGGCATTCTAATCAGAAGTGCCACACACTGAAATATTCAGATTAAAAGCCCAAACAAAAAACCTGATTGAGGCACACAGAAATCCTTTCAGCACTCAGACGTCTTCCTGGCTCCATGATCCGGACGCTCTGATCTACAGCACTGAGGCTACACAGAGATCCTGCTTGAGCAGAAACCATCAGAACGTTTCCCTCCGCAGGAACAGCTGTAGCTGGAGAAAACTGCAGAGACACCTGGAACAAGGACAAACACGCTGTAGGACACACACCAACATTCCCAAATTGAAAAATAGCCACATCATACAGTACCTGGTTCTGGAAACACATATCGGTGTCAAACGGCACACTAGCAGCAACTACATTCTTACTGGGAAGAACACTGTAGAGCAGAATCTGCACTGCTGGAGCCATATCGACGCTGACCGACAACTGGAACGTCACGGAGCCGCTTGTGACAGCATCAACAGCCTTTGCTTTAACCGTCTGAAATCCATGGAGGACGATCACTCCTTTGGATAAGACCTGACAGAAGACATAGGTGTGCAAGTTGCGGACGCAGAGGAACAAACAGACCAGCAAACTTAACTACAAAACTAATGTCCACTCACCATATAGATTATGTCAGCGCTGTAGCTACCAGCCTCTCCAACAAATGAATACTCCACGTCACTGGAAACGAAGCACTACATTTGAGCGGCTGATTAAGCTTCACTAGTCAGTTGACTAAACGATGGCTTGTCCGGAGAAACAGGTAGGAGAAGCTGAACAAACCTTGTATCCGTAGTGAAGTATGGCGATTTAGAACCATAAAAAAGCTCTGGATTAGCGGTCACCTGGGGAAGATCAAACTTAATCAGTATCATGCTAGAGAAAGTCTTAATTTTTACAAAATACAAGTCGTACCACCAGATTCAGATCAGCCTTAAGATTAGCAGTGTTTAGGGAGAACGCAGCCCGTCCATTCTTGTTTGTGGTTAGATTCAACAGCAGTTTGTTGGTGCCAGTTGCTCCCCTCCAAGAGATATAAAGCTTTGTTTGTAAAGGACACCATTGCAGATTGACACCATTACATCTGCGAGAGAAAGTCCAAACAAACAGTGAAGAATATCAACTTTGTGGCTTAAAGTGGATGTCTTATCAGGTCAAATTATGAAGCAGACTGTATGGAAATGGATCACGGCACACTTCCACTAAGGCTTGACCAGGTACAGATTGGCCATATGCATATCTGGGAAACATCATAACAAGATAAAGAACTGACCAACCACAAGACAAGAAAAAAAAAACATCACTCACTTGGCACAAGACTCAACTTTCAGTCCCATAACTGCAACGCTGTAGGTCTGCAGTCTGTTTACAGTCACATCAAACTTGGGCAAAACTAAACCAGAAACAAAGTGCTTTAGATTGAGGCCTCAGATCTGTCATTGAACTGCCCTCACACAAGACAAGAAAAAAAACATCACTCACTTGGCACAAGACTCAACTTTCAGTCCCATAACTGCAATGCTGTAGGTTTGCAGTCTGTTTACAGTCACATCAAACTTGGGCAAAACTAAACCAGAAACAAAGTGCTTTAGATTAAGGCCTCAGATCTGTCATTGAACTGCCCTCACACAAAAACTTACCATATTTTTTTCACCTCAAAAACTTGGGAGACTAGTGTTGGCACTCTTCACTCCATGGCTACTCCATTCTGCGACGCCGCCGCCATCTATGGTTGCTGCAGCTCAGCCTCTAACCTCAGGATCGCTGCTTCCACTTCAAGGGGTCGGCACTGTGGCCTAGTCGCGGTCGCCTAGGTCTTTGTGTCTCACTGCCTCATTGCTTCTCTGGCTACGTGGTGTGCTCCACCTCCATCACCTCCAGTAGTCCCCTTGGTAATGTTGGGACTCTTCACTCCATGGCTGCTCCATTCTGCGCCGCCGCCGTGGGATGCAGTCCTGACTGTGGGCTGGGTCTCCGTCAGCTTTTCCCTGCTCAAGGCCAGCCCCCCTGGCTGTCACCACCCTCTGCATCCAAGCCGCCCGCCCGGTCCGTCCGTCCAAGCTGCCCGTCCGTCCGGCTTGGACGGACGGGCGGCTGGGATGGACGGCGGGCGGCTGGGACGGACGGGCGGGCGCTGTGGGACGGACGGGGCAGGCGCTGTGGGGCGGACGGGCAGGCGCTGTGGGGCGGACGGGCAGGCGCTGTGGGGCGGGCGGGCGCGCGCTGACGGGCGGACGGACGGGTGCTGACGGACGCTGAGCGAGCGGACGGACGGTGACGGCGGACGGACGGGCGGCGGCGGCTTGGACGGACGGGCGGGCGGGCGGCTGGGATGCAGATGGTGGTGACAGCCAGGGGGGCTGGCCTTGAGCAGGGAAGGGCAGACGGAGACCCAGCCCACAGTCAGGACTGCATCCCACGGCGGTGTCGCAGAATGGAGAAGCCATGGAGTGAAGAGTCCCAACACTACCAAGGGGATTACTGGAGGTGATGGAGGTGGAGCACACCACATAGCCAGAGAAGCAATGAGGCAGTGAGACACAAAGACCTAGGCGACCGTGACTAGGCCACAGCGCCGAACCCCTTGAAGTGGAAGCAGCGATCCTGAGGTTAGAGGCTGAGCTGCAGCAACCATAAATGGAGGTGGAACCTGAGGGAGGGCGGAGCTAGTCAAAGGCAATAGAGGTGGAGAGCCGTAGGGCAGCGAAGGGACCGCAACTCCATGGCGAAGAAGATGTAATGTCCAACAGAGGGAGGCCGAATGGCCGATGGTCCACACTGGAGTCAAGGGTGGTAAGAGAGCACAGCTGCATTCTCACTGGGAAGAACAGACCAGAATCTGCACTGCTGGAGCCATATCGACGCGTTCACTTTGTTTGCAATTGGAGTCTTATCAAAACGGGTCATGGATATCTGTTAGGAATGATCAAGGTTGGGAAAGGGAAAAAAAAAACAATAAAAAAAAAAAACACAGGACCATCATCCATTTGATCACTGTATGGCAAACAAACAAAGAGTAGTAATGGTGTTGAAGGAAAGCTTCAATGGTTCACAATATGGCAAGCCATTTTAGCTTAATATGTACCCAGCCTTACTGCGTCGTAATTGCATTTTTACTAGTAACAATTCAATTAGAGAGCTCTACAATTCAATTCTTACTAGTAAGAATTACAATTAGAGAGCTCTACAATTGAATTGTTACTAGTAGAATAACAATTAGAGAGCTCTCTTATTCAATTATTACTAGTAAGAATTTCAATTCAGAGAGCTCTCTAATGCAATTATTACTAGTAACAATTATAATTAGAGAGCTCTCTAATTCAGTTTTTACTAGTAAGAATGCAATTGCATAGCTCTCGAATTGAATTATTACTAGTAAAAAACAAATTGAAGATATGTATAATTGCAGAGCTCTGTAACTGAATTAAAGAGCTCTGTAATTGCATTCTTACTAGTAAAAATGAATTACAGAGCTCTCTAATTATAATTGTTAGTAAGAATTAAATTGAGAGAGCTCTATAATTGGAATGGTTACTAGTAAGAATTGAATTCGAGAGCTCTGTAATTGCATTCTTACTAGTAACAATTCAATTAGAGAGCTCTCTAATTGAATTAAAGAGCTCTGCAAATGAGTTGTTACTAGTAAGAATTGAATTAGAGAGCTCAATTATTTTAATTCTCACTAGTAACAATTGCATTAGAGAGCTCTCTAAATGAATTGCTACTAGTAAGAATGCAATTGCAGAGCTCTTTAATTCAATTCAAGAGCTCTCTAATTGTAATTCTTACTAGTAAGAATTAAAATTATTGAGCTCTCTAATTCAATTATTACTAGTAAGAATTACAATTACAGAGCTCTCTAATTCAATTCTTACTAGTAACAATTGCAATTAGAGGGCTCTACAAATTTATTTTTACTAGTCATATGGCTCCATTGACTTCCATTCATTTTTAATTAGAGAGCTCTACAATTGAATTGTTACTAGTAAGAACTACAATTAGAGAGCTCTACAATTGAATTGTTACTAGTAAGAACAATTAGAGAGCTCTCTTATTCAATTATTACTAGTAAGAATTACAATTAGAGAGCTCTCTAATTCAGTTTTTACTAGTAAGAATGCAATTGCAGAGCTCTCAAATTGAATTATTACTAGTAAAAAAACGAATTGAAGATATGTATAATTGCAGAGCTCTGTAACTGAATTAAAGAGCTCTGTAATTGCATTCTTACTAGTAAAAACTGAATTAGAGAGCTCTCTAATTATAATTGTTAGTAAGAATTAAATTAGAGAGCTCTATAATTGGAATCGATTACTATTAAGAATTGAATTCAGAGAACTCTGTAATTGCATTCTTACTAGTAACAATTCAATTCGAAAGCTTGTCTAATTGAATTAAAGAGCTCTGCAATTGAATTGTTACTAGTAAGAATTGAATTAGAGAGCTCAATAATTTTAATTCTCACTAGTAACAATTGTATTAGAGAGCTCTCTAAATGAATTGCTACTAGTAGAATGCAATTGCAGAGCTCTTTAATTAAATTCAAGAGCTCTCTAATTGTAATTCTTACTAGTAGGAATTCAATTAGAGAGCTCTCTAATTGAATTGTTACTAGTAAGAATTTAATGAGAGAGCTCTCTAATTGCAATTGTCACTAGTCATAATTGGATTAGAGAGCTCTCTAATTGTAATTCTTACTAGTAATAATTGAATTAGAGAGCTCTCTAATTGTAATTCTTACTAGTAAGAATTCAATGTGTAGAGCTCTTCTAATTATAATTCTTACTAGTAACAATTCAATTTGAGAGCTCTGTAATTAAAATTGAATGGAAGTCAATGGAGACATACGACTAATAAAAATGCATTTGTAGAGCTCTTGAATTGTAATTGTTACTAGAAAGAATTGAATTGGAGAGCTCTGCAATTGTTTTTGTTACTAGTAATAATTGAATTAGAGAGCTCTGAAATTGTATTTTTACTAGTACAAATTGAGTTAGAGATCTCTCTAACTGTAACTGCTACTAGTAAGAATTTGAATTGTAGAGCTCTCTAATTGAATTCTTACTAGTAACAATAGCATTAAAGAGCTCTCTAATTGAATTGCAGAGCTCTGCAATTGCATTCTTACTAGTAAGAATTGAATTGTAGAGCTCTCTAAATCAGTTTTACTGAGTAATAATTGCATTAAAGAGCTCTTTTAATGTAATTCTTACTAGTAAAACTGATTTAAAGAGCTCTCTAATGTAATTCTTACTAGTAAGAATGCAATTGCAGAGATCTACAATTCAATTAAAGAGCTCTGCAGTAACATTCTTACTAGTAAAAATCGAATTAGAGAGCTCTCTAATCATAATTGTTATTAGTAATAATTTAATTAGAGAGCTCTATAATTGTAATTGCTACTAGTAGGAATTAAATTGTAAAGCTCTCTAATTGAATTCTTACTGGTAAAAATGCAATAATGACGCAACTCGATCACACCAAATGCGTCTTTATAGCACGCATGTGCATTGTCGTGTAATATATACGCTAAAGTGAGTTTTTACGTGCATATGATACGCATTGGTTGGTTAGGTTAAGTTTAGGTGTGGGGTGGGGTGCGTGTGTATTAGACGCTTGCTACAATTAGTGGTGTAGGGTGCGTGTGTAAAATGAACTGCGTATCAATTGCACGACAAAAACTGCGTCTCATATGCACGTAAAAACTCATTTTTGCGTATATATTACACGACAATACACATGTGTGTTATAGAAACGCATTTGCATGAGAACAGGCTGAATGACGAGTAGGTTGGATACAATTTAAGCTAAAACGGCTTGCCATATCACAACGCTTATAAAGTTTAGTAAACTCTAACATAAAAACAGAATGTTTTTGTTCACTTCAAAGTCTAATGGTACTTACCTGGTTCTTTAAGTTAATCAAAAGCAAAGAGAAAAAGGATGAAAATGAGCTTCTTCCAAACACAAATCTCCCTCACATGAGAGACAGTTCACCCAGACGCCTTATCAAGCCACTCTTCAGACTGATCAGGAACGCATTCATCTCGTTAATTCAATTAATTAACCACCACCTGGCAGTAATTAATGTTATCATTTCATTAGGAGTACCACCTGGCATTGATTTGAAACACGACACATTATGGAGGTTAGCAGGCGAATAGTTGCCATCAACACTATAGAATTTTAAAAATATATAGCCTATTTATTGAAGATATTACTGAACATTCATTTAACCATAGCAAAAGTAAGTTTCTTGTGTTAATTTTAAACAAGTCTGATATTATTTTATCTTATATATGTTAATTAACAGTTGAGATAGTTCTGCAAGCTGTCCCAGTTGTGCAGGCGGGGCATGTTGTCACACTGCGTTGCAATGAGCAAATGATTAGAATTATTGCTTTTCTACTCTATACTTGTATGAACTCTATTGAGAAAACATGAGACAAGGGTGAATAAATTCTGAGATTCAATGTTCAGAAATTATTAATAGAAGGTGCGTGTGACGTCACCGTTGGCTGGAGTGCCTGCAGTTCCTCAAATATACGATTAAATACGAGAGTGATTTGCGCCTAAAGAGACATCGGATGCGCGTGCACGTTCATTCTCAATTACAATAAATCAAGTCCATCATATCCGACTGACATCTATATATAGGCATATAATAACATGAATGCGAATTTGATTTGATTACCTTCATTGTCTGTTCAGGTGTACTGGACAGAAATTCATCTTTGACACTGGCACAACCACGTTACAAACCCACATAAAAAAACACATAAGAAATAAATAATGAATACACAATGTTATGTGGATAGCAGATGAACCCAAATGCAGACAGTGTGCAAACACACAACGTTATAACAGAAAACTGGGAAAACAAAACCCAGGAGGGGGCAAACAACACTGGTAGGGAAAATAAAGACTAACACTAGACTAAAACTTTGACATTAAACTATACAGGAACAACGTAAATCAGGATTTTAGCCTACAAGATCACAACTTCGTTAAGACAAGGTATAGACATGGCACAGGACAACAAACAGAAACAGACATTGACAGCAGGTGACATAGATGAAGCAATGATGACAAAACCAGGGTAACAAGGGGTGGGGCCAGAGAACGAGACACCGCAAACACACACAGCCCAAACACAAGGCCACGTGCCTGCACACAAAACAAGGATCTGTCATGATCCTGCCTCAAGATAGGACACGAGGGCAGAATCATGACACATACATAAGTTAAATTAATACAGTATGTGCAAATTCACACACCCAATTGAGAATTGAGTTTAAAACAGTCACTGCCAATGGAACAAATGATCTCTTATAAATATACCTCTTGGCGAGCGGTATCTGTAGCCTGCGCCTCGAAGGAAGGATCTCGAAGCAGGAATGGAGGGGATGACACTGGTCTGAATATATTAATAATGCCCTTTTCTCCAAAAAAATTGTGAATAGCTCTTGTATGTGCTCTGTTTTTGGCCAATGATCTTATTTGCTTCATTGATTACTCGTGTTAGTTTATTCTGTAATACAATGAAACATATTATAACTTATAAGTTAAAACACTTTCAGTCATTGATCTATAAACAATGGTTAAGAGCCTCCTTTCAATGTCAAAATTTCTTAACTTCCTAAGTAGACTCAAACGCTGTCTTGTTTTCTTATGTAGCCCATAAAATCCAAAAGGAAAGTTTATCATCAATGATTGTACCACGATATTTTGTTGCTTTACGCCTTTTAACATTATTACAATATATTCCTATTTAACACATATGTAATTTGCTAATTACATAAACTATACACTCAATTCATAAGTATAAATATATATTTAGAACATGTATATATTTGTATGGTCCTCGAATGTGTTCACCATTATCAGCGTTTTCACCGTTTGTATCACTCCGCTTGTCTGTGTTTGTCCAACTTGCATCATTAAGCCAGAAGGTGGTGACAAGTGACTGTCTTTATGAGTGCACAATTAAACTTTATTTTAACTTTAACAATTCCGTCAAAAAACAACACATAAATACTATACTCATTTTTTATTTTTATGCAAAGTGCACATATGTTACTTATATTACTAAAGGGAAACTACTTTAAATTTACTTTAGTAATTTCGTAGCTTAAAATACTAAAAGTCCCAAAAGCTTGATAAACAATTTTTGTCGTGTTTAGTGAGTTAAAAGATGTCCCTATACATATTTCTGTTCTCACTGTACGTACAATACAATAGTCTTGACAGCAGGTGTCCCCAGCGTACGATTATTGGGACTATAATGAAAGCTTCCTTTTTGGTTCCACAGAAACACTGACATTGAGTGAGCAGCGCCCTCTACTGTTTGTCTTTAAACAAGATGTGTGTATATGAAGAGTTCAGATGCAAAAGCCTCTAAATACCATTTGAAATTTTCTTCTAAAATGACCATTTTTATCGAGCTTGTATATTTAAGTTCAGTAATTTCACTTAAATGACAATTAATAGGTAATCGTCATTGCCATTATGTGAAATTACTGAACTTTAATATACAAGCTTGATAAAAATGATCATTTTTAGAAGAAAATTTCAAATTGCACTAAGGCTTTTGCATCGAACTCTTTCATATATATATATATATATATATATATATATATATATATATATATATATATATATATATATATATATATATATATATATATATATATACCTTTATTATACTAGTGTCAATAATATATAATATATATATATATATATATATATATATATACCTTTATTATACTATAGTGTCAATAATAATATATATATATATATATATATATATATATATGATTGAGTGGCAGATGATTCAATTTTCTTCATGCAGCACCACAAACACATACATACATATTCCATTTGCTTTAAAAGCTTTCAGTGCTTGTTGATGTGGAATACAATTTTTTTCTCTAAAAATATAGAATAAAATTGCCTTTTTTAAGATTATGCGAAGGAATAATCAACAGATCAATGGATTATCGTTAGTTGCAGCGCTAGATATTATGAATTATTATATTAACTTACCAACAATATTTGTGGATTCATACAATAAATACTGTACAGTATGTATTGATTTGCAAGTTAGCAAAGATAAAACAATAAACAAAGCATATACTTCGATTATACTTATAATTTGCTTTTGTTATGAGAGAAAAGTCAAATGGCAGAAATGATTGGCAATCACTAGAAAGAAAACTTTAAGTTTTTTTTCATCCTTGGAATCTGCAATTACAAAATCAAGACAGGTTAAAAACTGAATTAATTTTATAATTTGAGCAGATCTTTTGTTTTATTTGGTCAGCTATTGGACATTTACTGAGCTAGAAAAAGAAGGAGAAAAGAATGAAAATAAAGGAGGATATTTTTTTTTATAAAGCCGTTTTATTCAGTATATTAAACGTGCAAAAATAATTAAGTATATTACTTGTATACATTAAGACAAAACTGAAAAGTACACTATGAATTTTACATCACTAAACCAGGCATTACAACGCAATTTTCTGCAAAAATAAAAATAAGTTTCAGAAAAATAACGTGCAGAAGTGAAAAATGCATTATTTACAAACTTAGGCCTACAAATGGCTGAACCAAAGAAACAGAAGAGTTTGAATGTCAATCTTCATGTGGACGATCACTTCTTTGAGTTCGAACTCATCTTCTACAACTGGGGCTTGTAGTATTTGAAGACCGCTTTATCAGAGGATCTCTGAAAGGGAAGAATAATTAATATAAAATTAACCAATGATTAACATTTTTGAATCCATGTTTGATATACTGTGTATATATATATATATATATATATATATATATATATATATATATATATATATATATATATATATATATATATATATATATATAAATTATTTGCATTGAAATGCATTAGAATTCTGTTGACTTCTCAGTTTACCTTTAAAAGCTTTGGCTATATCCTCCTCATCAAGCTTTATGCTCTTGTCTGTCATCACTGTACAGCGCTCTATGAGTTACATCGAACATGAGATCAGAAGAAGCCCAACACAATTTACAGTGAGCAAAGTCAAAAAGTCACTGATGTAGTTATATGCAGCAATAAAGCAACCTGTGAATATTAGAGGATATGTTTTATATTGATATTTGTGGTTAATTTCCCACGAACCTGTCTATTGTAAAGAAAGATCTTAAAGATTTAAGGAAATGAAAATTGCTAAAAAAACAGAAAAAAAACAACAACAATTGAATAAACAGATTTTTACATGAATGACTCAAAGGCAGCACAAATTAGACACCTGAAATGGATGTTTTCCTAACCGTCACCCGCCGCTTAATAGGCCTGATTCAAAATCTCCATAACAGAGGCGATATGAGATCAAAATATACTTACTACTCTTTTCTTCGCTTGTCTCTGCACTCAGATTTTAGTTTTTCTTCTTTAGCAGCTGAAAAACAACAAATATTAATATGAAGAAAAATAAAAGAGGTACATATGCATGGCAATACAGGTTGTCAAGCTTGACTACTATAAACACCAATCAACACACACTGCCATTATTGGTCAGCTCAATGTAACTTTGTTCATAAAATGTATATTTTTGTAGCTCATTTACATAATAAAGCCACATTTTCAGAAATCAGAAATAAAGAGCACAGCTTTATTTTACAAGATAAAAATAATGTTAATGCAAATGTTGTACATGTTATAATGAATAATTATGTTTTTGCAGATGCATTGGACAATGTTTTGTATTTGTTTTAAGACAAACAAATGTCTCAGCAGTAGATTTTAAAAAAATTTATTAAGATTAAAAAAACTAAACAGTGAGCTTTTTTATTTATGCAAACAGCAACTTAATCTTACCAGTAACTTCTGAGGCAGCATCTCCATCTCCTCTGCATCTCCATCTCCTCTGCATCTCCATCTCCTCTGAATCTCCATCTCCTCTGAATCTCCATCTGAATCTCCATCTCCTTTGAATCTCCATCACCTCTGAATCTCCATCTCCTCTGCACATCTCCATCTCCTCTGAATCTCCATCTCCTCTGCATCTCCATCTCCTCTCCATCTCCATCTCCTCTGAATCTCCATCTCCTCTGAATCCCCATCTCCTCTGAATCTCCATCTCCTCTCCATCTCCATCTCCTCTGAATCTCCATCTCCTCTGAATCTTCATTCTTCTGCATCTCCATCTCCTTTCCATCTCCATCTCCTCTGAATCTCCATCTACCTCTGAATCTCCATCTCCTTTCCATCTCCATCTACCTAAATATCCATCTCAAGAGTTAAGATGCTTAACCTGCTAATGGTCATCTTCCTCTGAATCTCCATCTCCTCTGCATCTCCTCTGAATCTCCATCTTTAGAGATTTGATAAGATACTTAGCCTGCCGTTGGTCATCTCCTCTGCATCTCCATCTCCTCTCTCTATCTCCATGTCCTCTGCATCTCCATCTTCTTTCCATCTCCTCTCCATCTCCATCTCCATCTCCATCTCATCTGCATCTTCATCTTCATCTCCATCTCCTTTCCATCTCCATCTCCTTTCCATCTCCATCTCCATCTCCTCTGAATCTCCATCTCCTCTGACTCTTCATCTCCATCTCCTTTCCATCTCCTCTGCATCTCCATCTCCTCTGAATCTCCTTTCCATCTCCATCTCCTCTGAATCTTCATCTCCATCTCATTTCCATCTCCATCTCCATCTCCTCTGAATCTTCATCTTTTCTGAATCTTCATCTCCATCTCCTTTCCATCTCCATCTCCTCTGCATCTCCATCTCCTCTGACTCTTCATCTCCATCTCCTTTCCATCTCCTCTGCATCTCCATCTCCTTTCCATCTCCATCTCCTCTGAATCTCCATCTCCATCTCCTTTCCATCTCCATCTCCTCTGAATATCCATCTCAATCTCCTTTCCATCTCCATCTCCTCTGCATCTCCCTCTCCTCTGAATCTCCATCTCCTCTGCATCTCCATCTACTCTCCGTCTCCTCTGCATCTCCATCTCTGAATCTCCATCTCCTCTGAATCTCCATCTTAAGAGATTTGACAAGATACTTAGCCTGCCGTTGGTCATCTCCTCTGCATCTCCATCTCCTCTGCATCTCCATCTTCTTTCCATCTCCTCTCCATCTCCATCTCCTCTGCATCTCCATCTCATCTGCATCTTCATCTCCATCTCCTTTCCATCTCCATCTCCTCTGCATCTCCATCTCCTTTCCATCTCCATCTCCTTTCCATCTCCATCTCCTTAACATCTCCATCTCCTCTGCATCTCCATCTCCTCTGACTCTTCATCTCCATCTCCTTTCCATCTCCTCTGCATCTCCATCTCCTCTGAATCTCCATCTCCTTTCCATCTCCATCACCTCTGAATCTTCATCTCCATCTCATTTCCATCTCCATCTCCTCTGCATCTCCATCTCCTCTGAATCTTCATCTTTTCTGAATATTCATCTCCATCTCCTTTCCATCCATCTCCATCTCCTTCCTGCATCTCCATCTCCTCTGACTCTTCATCTCCATCTCCTTTCCATCTCCTCTGCATCTCCATCTCCTTTCCATCTCCATCTCCTCTGAGTCTCCATCTCCATCTCCTTTCCATCTCCATCTCCTCTGAATATCCATCTCCATCTCCTTTCCATCTCCATCTCCTCTGCATCTCCCTCTCCTCTAAATCTCCATCTCCTCTGCATCTCCATCTACTCTCCGTTCTCCTCTGCATCTCCGTCTCTGAATCTCCATCTCCTCTGAATCTCCATCTTAAGAGATTTTACAAGATACTTAGCCTGCCGATGGTCATCTCCTCTGCATCTCCATCTCCTCTGAATCTCCATCTCCTTTCCATCCCCATCTCCATCTCCTTTCCATCTCCATCTCCTCTGAATCTCCATCTCCTTCTGAATCTCCAACTCCTCTGAATCTCCATCTCCTTTCCATCTCCATCTTCTCTGAATCTCCATCTCCTCTGAATCTCCATCTCCAGCTACTGAGACTGTGATCTTCTGCCAGAAACATCAGGTCAATCTGCTCTTGTCCAGAATCAGGTGGTTTGTCTTCGTCTGGCATCTCAGCTGAGACCTGTCCTCTATGGGTGACCCTACCAGTAGTTGTGAAGTACCAGAGGCGTAGCTCTCAGCATCACTGATGCACACAAGCCCTCACAGCACGTCAAGCTGCAAACCATGTGAGGGACCCTAACCTACCCTAACCAACAACAACCGCAAATCAACCAACCACTCTAAACTTCCTGACAACGACATCAAAGCATGAACAACTACTCAGAAAAGTCCAGCAACCGTAAAACAACACGCTGACAACCGCACAAAAATCCTTCCAAACGCATGCCAACACACAGGAAACCGTCCAAAACATCCCGACGCCTACAGAGCAAAGCACCAAAAACCACTTAGAACAACCCGTGAACCGCACATCAACGCATTGACAACGACCGAAAACATCCGAACAACCACACAACACAACAAAACACCTCAAGAAAATAAAACTTACTCATAAAACTCTAAACTTAAATGAAACTTATAAAACTCTAAACTTACTCTATAGTAACTATTTACATTCAGTGGTCCCGCTGTGTGTTACTCCGGGCTCCATGTGACACTGTGATGACTCAGTGTCTGGGCTTCTTTCTTCTGGGTTCCTCAGGCAGGGGCTCTTCGCTGATGTCCACGTGGAACCGAGGAGCGAGGCGTCTGCTGGGTGTGGAGAAGCTCTCCGTGATCCGGACACGTCCGTCAGGCTGCTCCGTCTCCTCCACTGAAGGACAGTTGAGTGCCTCCCACAGTCGCTGCTTGATCTTCAGTCCCAGCTCAAGGCTGTAGGGACGCCGCCGACCACTGCTCGTCTTCAGCATGGGCTCCACCACAGAGCGGTAGATGTCCTGGTACGCCTCGTACGCTGTAGCCGTGGATGGTAACGGGGTCATCCTCCTGACGCGTGTCCACTGAGACGGCTGGACGGATGTCGGGGAGAACAGCAGCGTTGTTCAGGTAGCGCTCTTCCAGAAGTGTGGGTCTTGGAGCGTTGGCAGAGATACAGCTGTAGGTGTGGTCTAACCTGGATGCCAGCTGTGAGAGCTCACACGGGTCTGGACTGGAAGAGACGTCCTCCACCACGAATCCCCTCAGGTGTGCAGGAAGAGTCCTGGATCTTCTTGACCGACGCTGCTCCATGATGGTGAATCAAGAACAACTACAAAGACTGGATAAATCACTAAGACTTACCAATTTCGTAAGTTGTGAAGAGCTTGATCGAGTTGTGAAGAGCTTGATCGAGTTGTGAAGAGATTGATCAAATTGTGAAGAGATTGATCGAGTTGTGAAGAGATTGATCGAGTTGTGAAGAGATTGATCAAGTTGTGAGAGCTTGCAGCAAGTGTGTTCAGTCTTCAAGGCTTCAGAAAGAGTTGTGATGATTTCAAAAATCAACACAAGCTACTGGACTGTCATATAATGCTGAGGATCATTTAAATGTAAACAACACTTGATGTCAGCAGAAGTCAGCTAGAGCTATGTTACATGTATTATATAATTCTCCAATTATCATTATCATCTTCATTTATTCCTCTATGTATATATACACACATTACTCATCTTTGTGTGTATGTAGTGGTGTTTGTTAAGGCCAGCATCACTGTTAGGAACTGGGTTCACGAATGAATCTGTGTTGAAATTCATCTTTAAAGTGAACACACCATTCTTCCATCGACTCATTTCTTTTGTTCACTAAAGTGTCTTATTTTTGAAGAGCTCAACTGCTTTGGTGGCTTTTCCTTCCTCCACAGAATAGAGCACAAGCCAGTTTTATTGGAGTGCGGCCTGTGAAGAAGCATTTGGTTGGTTGTGAATCTACTAAATAACTCTGGAATCTGATTATATCCGGTTGGAGAATGAATATTCAGATGCACATACATATAGTTGTTTACATTCTTATTTGTTTTATTTTTCATCCTTTTCTTGTTCTTTTTCAAGCTCAGTAAATGTCCAATAGCTGACCAACTAAAACAAAAGTTATATATAAGTATAAGTTAATATAATAATTCATAACACCTAGGGCTGCAACTAACGATAACTCATTAATCTGTTGATTATTGCTTCACATAATCTGATTAAAAGGTGAATTTTATTCAATATTTTTTTGTAGAATTTTTTATTCTATATCTAGCTCTAAGCACTGAAAGTTTTTAAAGTAAATAGAATATATACGCGTGTATGTATGTAACGTATGTGGTTGTTGTCATCATCATCTAAAACTCATAGTTATCTGATTTTTTATAAAGTTTACTGTTTTATCATTACCTTATGAAGACTGATCTGCATTTTAATGTTTGTCCATTGTCTTTCACATACAGATATTTTGGGTCTATTGACCTTTTCACCTTCACACTAATAATTACTAATAATTAAATTCTCTGCTTGTCTTTTTAATCCATCAGCTGTTGTGTAAGTCGAGTTCTGTGCTGTGAACATACACATACTTTTATTCTACTATAGTGTCAATTGCCAAATATATACACTACCGGTCAAAAGTTTAAGATCGGAAAGATTTTTTATGTTTTTAAAAGAAGTCTCTTCTGCTCACCAAGACTGCATTTTTTTGATAAAAAATACACAAAAAACAGTAATATTGTGAAATATTATGAAAATTTAAAATGACTTTTTTATGTTAATATATATTAAAATGTAATTTATTCCTCTGAAAAAAAAGCTGAATATTCAGCATCATTACTCCAGTCTTCAGTGTCACATGATCCTTCACAAATCACTCTAATATCATGATTTTATGCTCCAAAAACATGTATGATTATTATCCATGTTGAAAACAGTTTTTTACATTTTTATTTCAGGATTCTTTGATGAATAGAAAGTTCAAAAGAACAGCTTTTATCTGAAATGGAAAGCTTTTGTTACATTAAACACTACCCTTTAAAAAGTTTGGGGTCAGTAAGAATTTGTATTTTATTTTTGGGGGAAATAAATAGAAATCAATACTTCTATTCATCAAGGATGAGTTACATTGATCAAAAGTTACAGTAAAGACATTTATAATGTTAGAAAAGATTCTAATTAAATAAAAGCTGTTCTTTGAACTTTCTATTCATCAGAAGAATCCTGAAATAAAAATGTAAAAAACTGTTTTCAACATGGATAATATTCATATATGTTTTTGGAGCTTAAAATCATCATATTAGAGTGATTTGTGAAGGATCATGTGACACTGAAGACTGGAGTAATGATGCTGAAAATTCAGCTTTTACATTTTTAAAGTTTTAAATTTCACAATATTACTGTTTTTTTGTGTATTTTTTTATCAAAAAATTGCAGCCTTGGTGAGCAGAAGAGACTTCTTTTAAAAACAAAAAATCTTACCGATCTTAAACTTTTGACCGTAGTGTATAACATATGAGAATTTACCTGAACAAATCTCTCATCTTGTTAAAAGACAAACAGTAGAGGGCGCTGCTCACTCAATGCCAGTGCTTCTCTCAACTTCTATGACTCCTTCCTTCTATGACATGACTGATTTCACCAAGTGCAACATGTTCCTGCATCAACATCTTTGTTAATCCTGGAACAACATTCCCATCAACCAGTCAAGTTTGAGGGACAAGTTTATTCTATGTCAAGTTTAGGCTTACAACCAGAGTTAGTTGCTTCTACATGTTATTCACCTATCAGTTCCGTCTGATTTTAGGGATAATTATGGGAAGGGTTGGTTTAGGGGTTTGCATTGGGCTAGGACTATATTTTCAGACAGAAATGATAAAAAATCCACTTTGAGCAGGCACAATTCAAAAGTGCTGATATGAGAGTCATATGACATCTAAAATGATGTGAGCAATACACTTTACTTAACATAAAGCTCCTGCACAGTTTGTGATAAAATAGCAATATTATACTGCAATATTATATAGAAAAATGTAAGGAGATTTTTAACCAATGCAGTGTATGCTGACCATTTTAATGCATGCTAATAAATGTGATCTGTATCAAGAATCGGAAGAAAAAAACATTATGATCCTTCATGTGAGAACACCACACAATGTAAAAAAATAATAAAATGTCAACAATGCGTGAGTACATCATAAAGCCACTTTCCATACCGTGTTTTACCTTACACTAAATCACAATGGTGAGCCTATAATAGTTATAGTCTGGGCCCAATAGAGCAAGATTTTTTCTTTTCTACTTAAGAAAATTTTGGATTCGACACACACTAACACTGACACACATGAACATTACCTTGGGTAACATAAAACTTTAAAATAATTCAACAAATTAAAAATAGTTAATGTAAAGTTTCCATACCCTGCATCACTTGGCCACTCAGGATCACCATGATTATATGTGATCTTTTCACTGCTTGGAGCAAATAAGCATAGGTGAGGTTTTCCATCCACAGGGATAGTCTTCATCCTGCAGGTCGGGTTCATTTGGTTGACCAAGGGAACCGTCATCTCGGGCTGACCAACACTAAACAAATGACAGTTCAACCTTCAGTGATTCCTGTTACACATTAAAAAACAATATCAGTGCTGAAAATCTAGTACCATCAAATATCATATTCTTTGTGATCACTGATCATTTATTAGTTTAATAGCCAATTGACATGTCCACTGCTACATTCTGAATTATGTCATTTAGGCCCTGTAATGCACTCGTGTGCTCGTACTGAGTGTGTAGTGTGTGTGTCCAGACAAAGAAACACAGACAACAGAGCAAACATAGAGCACAATGTAAATATCAGAGAAAGATGTCTATGAAGGAAATGTATATAATTATCAGAATATTAAACAAATTAAAAATTCATGCTATTTTTTTACACACATGGGAAGTTTGTAATTTGGTCAGTTATGGCAATAGCAAAGGAAGTAAAACGAGGAGCATATTACTAATGTTAACTGGGGAGAGAGACTTGAAAATTGAAATTCGCGCATTACACGCACAGCTAAATAACATAGGCCTACCTCGTGATGACAAACCGTATCGAGCTACCGAGCAATACAGAATATTGTGCAGTGCCTGGTTGTGGAAGAAGACAGTCGCTGCATAAGCTTCTTCTGGATTCCAATAGATAAACTTTATTTTTAATGACGTTCTAGCTGATGAGGGTAAACATTGTCCGTCTGTTCGCTTCATTTCACTAAGGATTGTTTTGTACACAAGACTGGATTTGCAGACCGAATAAGAGTAAAGAACGGTGCTGAGCCGTCTATATTGGATCTAACAGGAATGGAGCAACACACGGACTCTGGGTCGAACATGTATGGGCGAATCATTCCGTTTGCCATTTTACAACATTGGACGTTTTCAAAACAATTCCTCCCACATGCACTGACGAGAAAGTTGAAACTCATTATAATATGCAAAACTGTTATCCACTCACAGCAGTGGGCATTTACTTCCAAGTCTTCAGTGCGAGACGCCCATAAAAACCGAGCGTTTCTGAGCTGGGCTTAAAACTAGGGTAGAAAATAGCCTATTACTTATTCATTTTGATGTTTTTGAATGCAAAAACCAAGCGAACGTCATAAATTGACCTCAGAAAACAATAAAATGAAATTTAAAAAGCCAGTTCATGACCCCTTTAACACTAGAAGTGCCAGAATTCCAAAACTACTAGAACGGCCACAAGCGGTCATTTTGACCGTTAGATTCAAAACAGTGTTTATTTCGTTGTTAAATTATTTTCGTCAACCACATTTTTTCAAAGACGAAAACGAGACGATAATAATAATATTATAATGATAATAATAAATAGGCTAATAATAATAATAAGACTAGCAGAACTAGTGAACAGTCCAGCAAAACAAACAGCGCAGGACAGGGCAGCGGAGCTCGCAGGATCATCCGACATGAACGGAACATCTGGATCGGCCGTGTCTGATGATAGCAGCCGTCTCTTTTACCTTGATGTGGACTCTGACTCTGAATCACTCTCTGATGAGGAGGAAATGTTAACTTGCACCCAGGAAACGTCACTTTCCACCTCCGATTGTTCCCCTGCATCCGAATCATCACTCGTCAAGTTCTAAAGCATCTCCAGGGCATCCTGTAGTCGGGTTTTATTTGCTTATTTCTGATCAACAACTAATGTAGAAATTATTATATAGCAAACACCGCTGTGACCGGACGGACCTCTGTTGACAGTTGAGAGAGACCACGATCAACCGCGGGATATTTAACAAAAAAATACAGCGAAATTCAGTGCGGTCAATATGACCGTCTATGGCCGAAATAGGTAAATATGTTCATTTTTTTAGTTTTACCTTACGTTTACGTAACTTAATTTATATGAAAAGCATTTTAAATGAAAATACAGACAATTTTAGGAAAAGTCAGGTACCAGCAGGATTTTATTATTTTTTTCAACAAAGTTATTGTAGATATAAAATTCAAAACGGTCAAAATGACCGTTATGGCCGTTCTTGTGTTAAAAGTGGCAAAAGATGGATTAACACACCAGGTGTAAACAGGAATTTGTGTCCCTCGTCCACTTCTTATCGAATCTGGGCTATAAGTACAAACTTACGTACGCATTAAACACTTGTACATACCAGAGGAGTTTTCCATCGTAATGAAACTCGTCATTATGAGATACTCTTTGCCTTCGCTCTCATTCTTCTTCTTTTCTTAGTCTCCTCCATATTCAAGCAGGAAATCTCCCTTATGAAACTCAGAGCAACTGAACACTCCTCTCCCTACACAACAACAGAGAAGAAACACCATCACTGGAAATAACATATCATGTACATGACACAGCTTTATTAAACACATTCATTTCACTTAAACTTAACTCTATCAAACCATTTAAGTCACCTTTAAAATCATTGATGAATTTGTCTTTGTTCTGAAGTGAAAACTACGCCTCATCCAGTGTCTTGGGCTCTCTCACTGTAACCAGTGTCTGATGTCATAGAAAAGACCCTCATTAATACTCAATATTGCATTTCATTTGATATTCAGCAGGTTTGTTTTCAGTATAAACATTAAGACTGACAGTTCTGTTGGTACAGATTATGTGTTATTACATGCAGGAGGAATAAGAGCACATCTTGATTAATCTCTTTAAAGCCAGCAGAACTGCAGTAATATTTACAGTAGCATGTCAGGATACTGTACTTGGGAAACCCCTCCCCTTCACAAACTGTAGTCATGACATCTCCTTATTTTTATCATGGCTAGCTTATTTTATGTTAGAATTACAATTATATGGCAAACAAAAACTAGTTAAATTGTCAAACATCTCATATTCCCTTCTGACAGTCTGTAAACAGAATGGCGAGCACTGTGAGGCCGTTAGCATCGTTAGCATCAGGCGCTGAGCGGCTTCATGATGACAGTAAACCGAGCACGAAGCAGCAAAGAGCTTACAAGACATGCACAAACTAGACAAACTGACCTACAAGTGATTAAACAGCAGTAAAGGATACCTTTCCAGTAATAACGTTAGTGACTTTAAACAGGTCCAAATCACAGGTGTTTTCTAAGCTGCAGTTTCCATCCGGTCCAAACAGGAAATAGAACGCTGAAACTCTGATTATGAGACCATATGGATTAACGTAGACTCACTGTATTCCGGACACTTTGCACAGTAAAACGTCAACCCGCTGAAAGATAAACCTGATTGCTCGTCTGTCTCTGGGGACACGCCTTCCACACGTTTCAGAGTTTGTTTGACACATTTTGAGCTAATCATTTTAGAGAAATCTTGAAAAAACTGCCACGAGACGCAGTGTCCGGATTACCATGAGGACTCACGGTGTTCCGGACGGCTTCAAATTTCTACTCGCTGTGTTTCGGACAGTCATTTCTAATATAAAACGCATACATGATTTTAACAACTATAAGTTGGTAAAGTAATCATATTAATCTTCATAACTTTGTTGTATAAGCGTCTATACACTCTTTTAATCTACAATTGCTCATTTGAGCATTATATTCTTAAGTTATATTTAAGAATTTTAAATATTATTTTTTTAATCCCTTAAAGTACAAATATTCGCAAATAGTTACTCACAATTATTTTATAAGACCATAAGAATTTTTTTTTCATCATTTTCTGGTGGGTGATTGTGTTTTAAGAGCCGTTTTCTATGGAGGTATAGCAATGATGTCGTGGATATATATAAATGCCGTGATCTGAAAGTGTTTATTTATAAAATTTGCGAAAAAAGGTCAAGTGTCCGGAATACCGTGATGTCCGGAATACAGTGAGTCTACATTATAATAAACGAGACTGTAAAATAATAATATCATTATGTATGTAAATAGCCATATATGATATAGTCTAAGCAGTTAACAGTGTGGTTAGGGTCGCGTTTTCTCCATTAACTGATTGATGTTCAGCTTTCAAGCTATTAGATATTTAAGGATTACTTTTCATTGCAGGGTCACTCTGCATTTATATATTTAATTGACAATTGATAAATTATAAACAATAATGTTTAAATAGTTAGTAAACTGCATTAACTCACTTGTATGAGGTAATCACATTGACACAGTGGTCTGGCAAAATCCGAAATTATGAGGACTTCCGGCGGTCACAGCCAATCACAAGCTGCAATTTCATACACAAGTGTGAATATTCATGAGGAGGTGCAGTACCCCAGACCCACCTACAGGGGCACTGCCTCGATACATACATTTTACCTATGCGTTTTACACAAAATCATGTAAATGTGAACTATGGGGACTTTTTGGATTTGAGCTAGAAGCACTTCTACACTTTTTAGAATTATGAGGACACGGGTGTGTATTCATATGAAATTCGTAAATCACAAACACACATTGAGTCCATTAGATACATACCCAAAGCTTCACAGTCCTATACATTGTCCTGGGTAGTGATTTAATTTAATCGTAGTCGTTTAATGTTGATGATCACGTTATTTTACATGTACAGTATATGCTTACAAATGCCATCGCTTGTTTCTGCTTCTTCTTCACTTGTGTTTTGATCAGGATATTCAGTACTCTTTCTAGAGGCCTGCATTTCAGCCCGAGCCCGACGGGCCCCAACTTATTTACACTTCTCTGGCCGGGCTTCGGGCCAATTTTAACGTCATAGTTCACACGTGGGCCGGGCCTCGGGCCTGTTTTAGGCTTATCTTTTTTATAGCCTATTTTAGATATTAATTAAAATAAAATATGAGAAGATGACTATTGAAAAGCAAACATAGAAAGATGTTTTATAACCTATAATCATACTGACATATATGACTGACAGTCTGCTCACACACGCGCACACAGGTTTCCCAGCGCGTAGTTGGAAACTACTGGAAATACGAATGGCCATGTTCTGTAGTGAAGACTTGATTTTTGAGGTAAGATAACCTGCATGTTTGTTTTTAATGTAATTTATTTGGTTAGTTTAGATTGCATTCTCTGTATTGTATTGTAAATGCATTTACGAGCGCTGTTGTGACTGAGCAGCAGAGCAGTTTGCCTCAGCTTTTCAAAAATGACCATAAACGTTTGAACAAACGTTTAAACTAATGTTAACTGTCTGTGTGATATTAAGTTGTTTTATATCTAGATGGATTTTATTGTAGCCAAGTTAGGTGTTGATTTGAGAGGCTATAAATGGTTTAACTCGCTGTCGGGTGCTTGGTCGTCATAAAATAAATAAATAAAAGGAAACATTTGTCTTAATTAACTTTATAAAGAAATGAAAATAAACTAAATGGTAACTACTTTGCCATTGAGGACAAAACATAACTGTTTGAATGACTGCAACATAGGGCAGGCTGTGTAAGGTTTTTTTTTTTTTAATAAACGGACTCGGGTCGGACTCGGGCTGATCATTCTGATGAGCTGTCGGACGCGGGCCGGGCTAGGGCCCGGACGCCTCGGGCCAGGGCCGGGCTAGGGCCTAGATTTGAGGCCTGTGCAGGGCTCTAATGCCTGGTTCAGATTACACGGTTTTTTTTTGTCTGTTACGATAGTCACTGTGTCAGATTACGCGATTTTGAATACTAAAATCTTGTCGTGTCGTGGACAAGACACAATGTCAGACTACACGTTGCTTCCTGACAAGTCACCGCATGCTGTCTTTAACGGCGCGTGATGTCATCGAGAAGGCGAAACTAAACGAACGTAAACAATGGATGAAGCGGTGAGTGTTGTATTGGCTGTCCTGTGGTCAGAAAAAAGTAAAATAAAGAAAGAAAACCCGACAATTATGGACACGTTCCTGGATTGCTCGTCATTCCCTTTTGAGCGTGAGAAATACACGGTGTGGCGTGTGAGCATGTGAACTGGTTGAATTGCGTATGTCTCACAGCCATTGCGTGAGACTTGAGAAGCCTTCTCAAAGAGGACAGTACGGGCTGTCAATCCTCCAAAGAGAACTTGAGGTAAACTATTGTTTTCTTATATATTTTTACTTTTAGTTTTAACGTTAGCACCATAATCTCTCTTTTCGTTTCGCCATTTTTGAAAGTTGTGTACAGAAAAGATGCGCTCCTGATTGGTCAACCTCATAGATGTGACAGAACCGTCGTGAACGACCATTAAAAAATTAAACATGCTAGTCTTTGTGTCGTGAAGCATCGCAGACGCGACGTAGGTTGTCTCCCACTATGACACACTATACGAGATGATACGATCGAATCTTGCGTCCCGACGCCCGTTGTCGTTTACGATCCTCACGACACCCTACGTCAAACGGATCGTGCCAAAATCGGGCTAAAAACGTGTAATCTGAACCAGGCATAACTCTTTCAGAAGATGCGTAATAACGCCCTATCGTATAAAAGTGAAAACACAGAAAGCCGGACAGTCAATTGCGGGGAAAGAGTTAATACGATAACTCAACTTAAAACCAACAAAATATTAATGTCAGCTATTTTAAGATATCGTCCTGAAATGTAATTTTAGTCGCTCGACATTAGAACCTATATCAAAGAGCAACGTCTCACAGTGGCCTGCTGGGTATAAGTAGCAGTAATTGAG
Source organism: Hybognathus amarus (assembly GCA_030378365.1). NCBI lineage: Eukaryota > Metazoa > Chordata > Actinopteri > Cypriniformes > Leuciscidae > Hybognathus > Hybognathus amarus. Next base: position 295,748 of record JAQIUQ010004701.1, read on the forward strand.
ATGCTGCAGCGCCAGCTTTTCCAGCATCATTTCAACACCTAATTTATTCATTTATTCTAATACAGTTAGGTTAAAATTACCTCATTCTTTCCAATCAATTAATTCCAATTAATTAGGTCAGATCTTGAGCCAAGTCATAAAGTTGGGACCGACCCCTCTTTCAAATCAAGCCAAATTCCTTTACCATCATTTATCAGGACTGGATGGGCAGGTTTACCTTGTGAAGCTTTACATAAGTCCATGTAAAGATTTGTTTTTAACACAGTAGTTTACATGCACACTGTGCTGTATGCATAAGTGAATATTCAGTGAATAAACGTACCCTGTGTGTGTGGCGTGGGTGGAATAGTGGAGTTGTAGCGTTGGTGCTGACAGCCAGGCGCTGAGGAATTTCTCATGGTAATGATCCTCAGTGTAGAGAGGGCCTTTAATTGGGTGAATATGTCATAAGGCCTCACAGTTAATCATAGCAAATAGAGGATGGCTGAGAGGAAGTTTGGGTCGTTTGGGAAATGGTGAAGATTGTAGGCTGTTGTATAGTTGGGCTTTAGCAATGCGTGCCATTTGTAATTGGTGACTGAGTTTTGTAGATAACTGGATGTTTCTCATTTATGTGATGGAAGCAAGAGCTTTTTGAAGCCGTTAATGCCTCTTAGATGATAAAGAGTGCCATTTTATTTACACTAGCAGCATAGACGTAACACTGTTAGCCTGTATGGTCAATAATTACTTATTTAGATGAGTCCCTTAAAAGAATTATGAATACAATAAAGAAGGCATAATTGACGAGCAATTGCGTTTAACTACTCTTGAAACTTCAGTTGCTAACAAATCTGATAAAAAAAAAAAACTTTTGCTCATGAGTATTAATAAGGCCTAATGTAACCTTCACCCAAATAACCAATTTTAAACCAAGGCAATCACCTGAGCCATAAATGTCATGTAACTAATTACTCTAAATATGGTTTGACTGATGGAACCTATTTACCTGGGAAAACCCAGACAACTTCCGACAAATTTAGATTTGCTCTGAAAGTTATGCTGTGTTCCAGTCCAAAATTGCCATGCTTCACTCGCTAACTTCCCTCTGTCTTGTTCGCTCGGATGTACGTCATTGCTTACGTTGCACGAGTGCCCACTACTGGTGGAAACCGCAATGAGCTGAACTGGAGCGTCCTAAGCCCTTGATCCCTTTGAATCAACTATGAGTTGATTTATTATTTACTTTTTCCCCCTTTACGAATTTGTTTAATGCAGCATCCACATGTATATGGGTGTGTTTGGGTTATTTTAAAATAAATAAATAAATTATAATTAATATGTCAGAGTGTTTGTTGTGGTGGTGATTAGACGATCTGTGGTTGTCACAATCGTACTGCATTGTGGGATATATAGATAAGCACATATGAAGTAGACTCACTCCCTCGGTCTATATCGAGGGAACGAGTGTCCGTCCATATAAACTTCCCTCGTTTACTTCACGAAGTGGAACACACTTCAAAATGGCGGCAGGGATTCCCGAGGGAAGTGCTTAGGGAAGTTCGCAAGTGCGTGTCTAAAAGTGGACTGGAATGCAGCCCTAGTCTGGCAAAGAGCTCATTCAAACCCATTTCCAGTCCGCATCGCGGCACCAATCAGAAACGTTGGCGGGCTTTACACGGTGAAGACAGCGCTGGGATTTTAAAGCAGATTTAGTAGCCTACATTACAAAGATGGACGCCGCCGTCAAACATCACTCGTCTCGAATCAGCTATCGCGTCTGTCTTTAAGCGATCTGAACGTTTCCTTTTTGTTAAAAACCGAGTAAAGGACAACACTCGAAGATGTTTCTCCACCGGCCGCTGCTCTGGCAAACGTCATGTCCTTCATCGCTCTGATTGGTTTTAGGTCCCACGACGTCCGCAGGTTACGCCCTTCTGGAAATGAATTGTCTATGACGCTTTTGCCAGACCATATCTCAGTTACAACTGAGATTGGTCTGGTTTTAACCAGGCTAGGAACCACTAGAAAACAGTCACAAAGCAGCTTCCTTTAGAAGCAGCAGTTGAGGGTCAAAATATTACAGTTTTCTCCAGAACAAAGAGTCTCATTGGTAATATTTTTATCTGCTTTAATAACATTTAAAATACTGTTTAGTCAGAATACATGGCTACTTTTGAAAGGTAAGGAGAAACTCGCTTTTTTATGTAGTCCAAAGATAGAGTATCTAGCAGTAGGAGCTAACTGCTGAAACTAACCAGCTAAATCCTGAACTGTTAGGTATGAAAAATGAATTTACTGACAGACAACTGGCAATTGAACAGTTGGTTATGCAAGTCAAATCTTTAAAGTTAAAAATATATATATTATAATCTTGGCTCATGAATTTTGGTGGCTGGGCACTCCAGGAAGTTTACCAAGGTACGTCAGCATGACCTAATTCATATTCATGACCTTAGCCTAGTAGGATTTGTCACATCGCCTGCGGAACACCTTGATGAGTCACGAATTGTCCCGATACAAATGCGTGGCCCGCTGTATGCTGCCTAGGGGAATGAAAAGCTTGTGTGGGTGTCTTGTGCTGGATTTATCTTCTGAGCACAGCCAGAGCTAGCAGGGATTTAGCTATACCCCTGAGCTCTTTGGGCATTAGACCACCCACTGTGACTGTCAAAAAAGACATTCAAAAGCTCTTCTTGATAATTTATGATGATAAGACATCCAAACATTTAAATAGTTTGAATGTGCATTGCTTTTATTTTATAAAAACGAATATGTAATTTTTAAAACCACCAGCAATAATATATCTCTGGATAATAGACAGAGCTTAATGCAATTCTTTATTAATGAAATATTCACAAATTAGCTCCAAAGACTGGCAGGGTTTTTATGTTTCTGCATTGGAAACTGGAGGCCACACATCAGTGGATGATGCAGTCAACACATGGCAGCATTATGTCTTAAAACATCTGGATAAAACAGGGACTTATGTGTGGATTCTGTTTTGTGGACTTCAGTTCGGCTTTCAATACCAACCTAGCACTCCTTCGGACTAAATTAACCCAGCTCTCTTTCCTAGCTCGTACCTGTCAGTCAGGAAGCTGGTGATCCACTGACAGGTAGGCAACAGCTAGTAAGAATTGGGAAAATCTCGTCTAACACCGACCTGCACAATCAGCACTTGTGCCACCTAGGAAAAAGCTGTCACTGGGGCAGTACCTTTTCAAAAGGTACACTTTTGTACCTACAGGGTGCATACTGTTACATTAAAGGAGCACTCCGGCGCAAAATGAACCTTTGGTCTAATAAAACATCAGTACCTAGTCAACCGTTCTCTGAGATTTGTTTTCATGATAATCGAATGTAAAGAGTGTAAAAACTGATTAGCGTATAACACTAGTAATGGGGGCATTTAATAAGTAAAAAGAAATTGTTAGTTTATACCAATAACATGGCTCAGAATAGTCCCACACTAACACAGTAACATAATGAGGGTCCCTACATGCAACGATTGAGAACTTTGTAAGTGTACAGACCCTTTAATAAGAAGATACTCTATAAAGACATTTCACTTCGTGTATACAGAAACGTTGGGGCAGGCTTTACACGATGACGACAGCGCTGGGATTTTTAAGCAGATTTAGTAGCCTACATTACAAAGATGGACGCCGCCGTCAAACATCACTCGCTCGAATCAGCTATCGCGTCTGTTTTTAAGCGATCTGAACGTTTCCTTTTTGTTACAAAACGAGCAAAGGACAACACTCGAAGATGTTTCTCCGCTGGCCGCCGCTCTGCAAATGTCATGTCCTTCATCGCTCTGATTGGTTTTAGGTCTACCCACAACGTCCGCTGGTGACAACTCTCTGGAAATGAATTGTCTATGACGCTTTGCCAGACCATATCTCAGTTACAACTGAGATTGGTCTGGTTTTAACCAGGCTAGGAACCACTAGAAAACTAGAAGCAGCAGTTGAGTGTCAAAATATTACAGTTTTCTGTAATACACTTCGTGTATACAGGCAGAAGCCATCTTGATAAATCAAACCACGAACGCCATTCATACAGTTCAGAAGTTCGCTGAACTTCATACAGTTCAGCTCACTTGGCACGTTGTTCGTGGTTCGATTTATCGAGACTGTTTTCCAAAGAGCTTTTGTCTGTATACACGAAGTGTAAAAAAAATATCTTTATAAAATATCTTCTTATTAGAGCGCTCGTGCCCGTGTGCATGCTAGATATCAAGAGCGAGCATTCGCTACCAGCCACACGGAGACTTTCAACGCAACGGCGAACTAATCACACAACATGCTGGAAACTAATGTAAACTCCCACTGCAAGTACAATAATAGCCTACTTTTATCAGCTTGACGTTGAACTAATGCTCTGTGCTCGTACCACAATAATGTTACAGACACTGCATTTAGTCTAGCCGACATACGATGTCATAGCATAAGCCATTTCTCTAACTATTTGTGTATCTTTTACAATCAGCAATGTCAACATAGGTGAATGTAACCTATAATATGATAACGAAAACGGTTATTGAACTAAACTGAACAGTTTCAGTGTATCAGTAAGATCGTAGGAAGTGACATTACTAAACGTGTCTGGAAATGTGTATTATAAACAATATGATAGTAGTGGATTCATGTCATGTTTCATGTAGTTTACCTTGCTATTTCACTAGAGTTTACTAATATGTTGTTGCCTACTAATATGTTGCTGATGTTGATCCGCGTTTGCATCCGGAGTCGATCAGATTCACGTTTTTGCCTGACTAGCTTCAGCAGATAAAACTTTTTTGTTTATTATATTTATGTGGAGTTTGTGTTGGAGTCTGTGTTGTGCTGGAGGCAGGACGTTTTGGGGAGTTATCAGACTCTGTGTCGTCAGCTGAAGTGCCATTGGTCGCATGTTGAAATCAACGGGGTAATTGTGTCCATTTCTTTTACTGTCTATGGGTCGCATAGACTGTATGATAGAGAGGCTCGGAAGCGCGCATGCACGTCACTGATGGATTTCGCAGGGAATCCGACCCGGAGACCTCACATATAAATATGAATATTGGCCTTCAGAGGTAATAGCAAAACCCGAAAAGTGGATCATTGCAATGTGTGATTACAACCCCTTCAAACACATGCAATAAAAAAAGGATTCATTTTATTAAAAAAGTTACATTTAGAACCTTTAAATGGTCTGTACACTTACAAAGTTCTCATTGCTTCGTTTTGCACGTAGGGGCCCACATTATGTTACTGTGTTAGTGTGGGGCTATTTTGAGCCTTGTTAGTGGTATAAACTAGCGATTTCTTTTTACTTATTAAATGCCCATTACTAACGTTATACGCAAAACAGTTTTTACAGATAAAACTCTTTTCATTCGATTATCATGAAAGCAAATCTCAGAGAACGATTGACCAGGTACCGGTATGTTTTTATTAAACCAAAGGTTCATTTTGCGCCGGAGTTCTCCTTTAAAGCTACAAATTAGAACCTCCTAAAAGTGTAAATATCAGGTACATGTACCACTTTTGTACCTTTTTTTTCCCTGAGAGTGTAACCGAACTCATGAATGCGTCTCTATAGCATGCATTGTATTTATAGTGCAATTTATATGCAAAAATTTGTTTTTATGTGCATATGATATGCAATGTAAACCCCTTGGGTAAGATTATTGGTGTAGGGTGCGTATTACACACCAGTGCGTACCATATCCACACGAAAACTACGTCGCCTATATGCACGTAAAAAATCCCAACTAATTTTCCTGTGTGAATTGCACGATAAATACAATGCTAGCTATAGAGACTGATTTCATGAGACCAGGCTGGCTCCTCCCACTGCTCACGAACGACTGCATCATTATATAAAACAAACAATTAAACAAATAAATTCCCTACTGGTTTTGGGCATGAGGATATAAGTGAGTCATAACAAAGGCCAGAATCAAACCTGTGTCTCCCACTCATCCTCTCTGGAGCATGTGTGTGAAACGCTAGGTCACGGTATAATAATATAAATAACAGGCTCCTCATATTTTATGACGCGTATGAAACATTTACGAAATATGAAATGACCTCTGCAGGTACCCTTTAGACACAGATGTGATACAGTGAATCTGAAACAACATTCTTTCTCCATTTCTGCCAGTGAAGAGAGAAGCCAGTCTCACTATATTGATTGGCTGTTCGTTCCACTGACAGAGTGCTCTTGAAAAGAGAAATCAATGCTAAAGTGATTTGTTTATACTCTTTTAGTATGCTTTTACCTTACATTACAGCTCATCAGGACTCACAATCCAAAGAGTTTACAGCGACCTTAGGTCATTAAACCTTTAGTATCGAAGGATGGATGAAGCTTGGGCTATAGAGTTTGTTGGAAGGAGAGAAAAAATGTTACAGTAGCCAAATAGACTTCAGTTTGGTCACCCCATTATCTTCCCCGTTAATATGTAATTATGCACTGACACAGTTTTTGTAGTATTATTATGCCTCGTTTCCACTGAGCGGTACGGTACGGTTCGGTACGCATTTATTTGCGTTTCCACTGTCAAAAGTTGTGAATGGTACCAAAAAGCCGAACCGTACCGTACCACTATTTTGGGTACCCTTCCGTTGGGGTACCTAGCACAGTGAAAGGGTACTAAAAGGGGGAGCTAGACTCACTGCAGAACGGTGATTGGTGGACAGAGTATCGTCACTCGCGCGTGCTAAGGGCATTAGAAGCATACAGTTGAAATATAATTCTACTGTTATTGTGTCACGAAAAGTAGTTTTAAGAGTTTTTCAGGCGAGAAAGTAGTTTTTTAAAGCTCAAATCTGTGGTTTATTTATAGATTTGTGATAATTGGACTGAGATCCATTTCAAGCGATCACCGGACGCTCGCGCTCGTGTCCCCCGCCTGGAACAGCCTTTCCTCGGCTAGTCATCCTGATGTTTGCCGCTGACTCGGACGTCTCTGTAGTGGTTAAACATGAGATATAGTTCGTCTTGTATAAAACTAACTGGTGATCTTTGGTCTCAATGAATCTATAATTCGTTCCCTGGCCAATAGTTTTGGCAGAAGGCTACGTGAAGTTTCATATCTTTGAGCGCTGAATTTGTATATTTGACTGACTGAATTGTTTCTTTATTAACTTATACTTTTATAATGGCTATTATTGATAAAACTGAAATGCAACAAAAATAGATAATTTTGTCATTTTTTAAATTGTATTACAAGATAATCTGTTGTTTATTGCAACATTTGTACCAATACGATATGCAATACATTACATATTGCCTGGAATATGTTTAATATTTTTACATTTAAACGAAAGAGGCAGGGTTGTGTTTTATATTTAGTTTTGTTATAAATATAACGTTACATACATGCAGTGAATGTAATCAATAGGCTATGTGTTGCCTGAACCACATTTGTGTGCTTTATAATGTTTAAAATGCATTGAAATGAAATCGAAAAGAAGCAGAGTGGTGTTTTATAACATATTTCGTTTTATTATTGCCTAAAATGTAACTTACATACAGAGATAATCGGAGTCGCAGAGCCAGAGCGAGCTGATGCCGCGTTCAAGAACGCGCTGTTCCATTAGCAGGGATCATTCTCCTGAGTCTGGACTTTGCGATGGCTACTTGGTATTGAGAAACGCCTAATGCCACGCCAGCGCTTGTTTCTAGTGACAATAATGCTGAGAAGCAAGAACAAGATCTGCTGTGCTGTCTGTCATCCATTGTTGTTTACTATGTCGCTTTCTTCGCGCGAAAATGACGTCGATCGCTTCTTCCAGCAAACACCACGCCTATCAAGTAAGGGTACTGTTGGCGGTGGAAACGCAAGCCTGATCATGGTGTACCCGACCCGTACTGTACTGTACCGTACCGTACCCCTCAGTGGAAACGAGGCATAAGTGGTGTTTTAACTGAAGGAAATGCTTTAAAGGCCCACTGAAGTGTCTTGGAATGCGTAGAGTTGTATGATGGGTTGGCATAATTTCCCCTTAAACAGGAAGCTACACTCTCAGAAAAAGGTACAAAAGATGTCACTGGGGCTGTACCTTTTCAAAAGGTACACTTTTGTACCTTTAGGGTGCATATTGGTACCTTAATGGTACATATTAGCACCTAAAATGAACATATCAACACTTAAAATGTACATATTAGTACCTGAAATGTACATATTAGCACCTATTAGCACCTATTAGCACATAAAATGCACACATCAACACTTAAAATGTACATATTAGTACCTGAAATATTAGCACCTGAAATGTACATATTTTAGCACCTGAAAATGTACATATCAACACTTAAAATGTACATATTAGTACCTGAAATATTAGCACCTGAAATGTACATGTTAGCACCTAAAATGTACATACCAACACTTAAAATGTACATATTAGTACCAGAAATGTACATATTATTACCTGAAATGTACATATTAGCACCTATAATGTAAATATCAACACTTAAAATGTACATATTAGTACCTGAAATATTAGCACCTGAAATTAGCACCTAAAATGTACATATCAACACTTAAAATGTACATATTAGTACCTGAAATATTAGCACCTGAAATGTACATATTAGCACCTAAAATGTACACATCAACACTTAAAATGTACATATTAGTACCTGAAATGTACATATTAGCACCTATTAGCACCTAAATGTACACATCAACACTTAAAATGTACATATTAGAACCTGAAATATTAGCACCTGAAATGTAGGCTACATATTCATACCTATTAGCACCTAAAATGTACATATTAGCACCAAAAATGCTTTTATGCATTTTATGTACATAAAATGTACATATTAGTACCTAAAATGGACAAAAGTGTACCTTTTGAAAAAGTACAGCCCCAGTGCACCGCTTTCGTAAATTTTTTCTCATAGTGTAAGGTTGAACGGCTCCTCCTCCTTTATAGCCAATAATGTTTAGTTTACCTCACAGACTGCAAGTAGTACTTGACCGCACCATGAAAGTGAATCTGAGCGCTGATGATACGTCTGGATTCTATAGTAAAGGTGTATATAAATGCTAGCCATTTCATTCTAACCAACGTTGGTGGCATTGGAAAATGTAAATAAAATCTCGAGTGTTTGAGCAACCGAACACAGATCTCCAACCAATGTTGTTGTGTGACGTGTCAAGTTACGATCACTTTGGCCTGGTGGCAATAATAGCAGAGGGGCGGGAACACTTTCGATTCTAGAGAGCATTTGATTGGACAGAAGATGATGAGAAGTTTAGCGGAAGTGAGAGACTGTAAGTTCTAAATGCTTATATCTTAAAGTGCCGTATTTTTGTTATTGTTTTGGAACCCACCAGCCTATTCATAACCTTAAAGCTGCAATACCTAAGATTGTATGCCGCTGAGAGGGCGCTACATTCAAAACAACAACGGCTTTGCTTGATGACGTGGAGGAACGCGGAATGATGGGAACTGTTGTTTTCAACTCCACCGTGGATAAATCAGGTCAGACGGGAATCGAAAATTAGTTGTCATGGATGAGGTAAAGTTCGATTTCTATAAATGTTGCGATTTTAATGACACGCTTGTTTTTCATTAAACTGAAATAACCGCAAGAAAAGTCAGGTTTAAAAGTAAATTAGTTATCACAGATGTTACTGTAAGCTATGGTGGAGAGGGTTTGAAGTCAAATCGTTGCTAATGGATCCTGACTTCGCCCTATGTCTGCAATATGCATTTAGTTTTGCATTCATTTACAGAAATCAGCTGCTTGAATGACAATTACTGATGTTATTAGATTTTTCAGGTGAGATTCTCAATTCATTCAGTTAACGGATGCTCTGAGGTAAAGTTTTCAGAATGCAGACTCAGCAACGATTGTATTTAATTGTACAGTACAATCATAACATAGAACAGACATTATCTTCCTTTCATGTCATTAAACATAACAATATTGCTGGCCATATACTGATGAGAAAGTGCGCGTCCGGTGTGCGATACTGGGACTTTGTCCTAGACGTGGCGCGGCTCTTCTCGTCCGGTGTGCGACCCCATTTCACAGCCAACAGTTCACATTCCAAGAATAATTGAAAAGAATAATTGTGGTCCATTCCATAACAAATGCGCGAAACAAGCTGACGTTTGTTGCTTGATAGACGCAAACGCACAACTACAACTTCCGCATTTGTCCAGGACTACACGTAGTACGTGCGGAAACCGAGGTAAGCGCAAATATGACGCGATTGACTGGCGACTCCGGAGCTCACCCCTGCTCACACGCTCCGTTTCCTTGGTTAAAATCTCAATTTTCTCGCGATTTAAACATTGTTTGAAACATTTGGAATATTGTAAGTTATCATCTTAACTAAATATTTAACACTGGCCTTGTGTTTTTGGGATATTTAATGCAAAAATCTTAGGTATTCCACCTTTAAATCTAACATATACTAAAAGCTAAAAAAATACATTTGAATTAATGGGGGCCTTTTTTCCGAACACTTATAACCTTAAAGTCTGCATGAAACGGAAGTTGAGATAGTAATTTTTTCCTTTTTCCATTGTGACATATCCAAGTAAAAACGGGTTCTAAAATTAGAAAAAATAAATAAAATTGGCGGGGCTTGATTTTCATCCTCTGGGAAATGATTGGATCATTGGAGGTTGGACATTGCCAAACAAAATGGAGGCAGATTTGAATGGCAGTTTACATTCAGTCTGAGAAGGCGGTACACCGATAATGCACCCTCATCGGCCTTTTGAGAGAGGTCGTTCGAGAGGGGGGAGGAAAGGGTAATGTATTTATTTTGATTAAAGATTATAAGGGTACATTAATTTTTAACTTTTTTTGCACAGATAAATCATTTATAATAAACACTACAATATTACATATAAAAAGAAGATTTGTCAAATTTGATTTTATGCTGACTTTAAGCATTGAGTGTTTCTTTTGTGCGTAACCGGGCCTGATAGAATTGTGCTATTAGACGTAAGGCCCCGATATGAAAAAACTAATTGGTGTGAATTTCAGAACAAAATCAGGCAAAAGCGAAGTTCATTTGGAGTTTGTTTTGGCAGTTTGAAACAGCTTGGAAAAGCAAACTGCCTGGTTGAACAGAAATCAAGTATTTGCACCACATGCAAAAGGCAGTTGGCTGGACTGATCCTCAGCAGCTTGGCTATTGACAGAAATAGTGAGAAAGAACCCGATATCATCTTATCCACTTTCCCCATACTGAGCACCAATTGATCCCTGTCAGAAAGACTACAGCATCTCCATAAAAGCTTTTCCGGAGCTGAGCCAAACGTGCATATGAATATCCTAAAGTGGTTACAATGTAGAAGGCTTTAAAAGGCTTCCTTTAAGTTTAAAGTAAACAAACCTTGCAGAGAACTAAGACTGCCAGGATACAAATTTACTTTGAGAATAGGCCATGACCACTTAACTGGAGCCTTTGTGGGGAGATCAGTCATTATTAATGAAAGCAAAAATGCTGACAAGACAAAACCAACCAAGATATTTTTGCAAATGCAACATATTTGAACCGCTGCTATGATGAAATTATCATGTGTTTGTATGGAACTGTTTTAAAGGTTTCATCAATGGCCCTGTTTACACCTGGAATTAAGATACGCTTTGCATCGATCGGATAGAAAGTAGATTCTCCCCGCTCGGTGAAACACCCACTGAGAATTATGTTGAAAGTGCCCTAGTTATTGGTGATAATATTACACGGAACATGAAAATAGAGACACTAGCCACCATAGTCACATGTAGCGTTACAAAGGAGCAGGAAAATTTCTGGTAAATTTCACGGAAAGTTTCCAGGTGAATTTCCGTGGGAAGTTAAGCTGGGAATTTTGGAAATATTCCATATTAGAACATCGCATGGTGCACGTGGCATTTTTCTGTAAAATAAGCTTGAAAGAATACTAATGCAATGCAAGAGCTTGTAAGAAATAAGAATACTAATGCAATGGCATGAACAGATACATAAATAGTAAGATTAGCTAAACAACTGGAATGATCTTGAAAACATATTGCAGGAGGCAGAGAAAAACAGACACATGAGGTAGCTAGCATCTGCCTTATGTGGTAAATAAAGTTACGCTAGCTTATTTAGCATCTAACTTATCAGCATTGCTACTAGATGAATTAGGGCTGCACGATATTGGTAAAAAATGGCATTGCGATATTTTATTTTCCAAGATATATATTGAGATATAAAAACAATTTCTCCAGATGACTTGAATAGCTCTATTTGGAAAAGAAGTGAATCATTCTAGAATGACTGGGATGGTTTTGTCATGAAGTAAATCCACATAGAAACTAATATTAATAGAATGTTAACTAATGTAGTTAACAAGACTTTAAAAAAAGGAACTTGTGTTTCCGTTTTATGTCTCTTGAGTTCAGTGTTGGATAGATCAGTTGTTTTGAACCATTCATTAAAGTGAATTGGTTCAAAGGAGTCATTCAGTTCGCGAATTAGACGTGTCTTTAACGGATAGATTTTTTATTTTTTTTAATTGAAAATGTGGTTTGTCATCTGAATGTGTGGAGCGCTTTTCAGAGATGATAAGGCGCAATGTTATTTTAGCACACTTCACAACCAGTGGTAGTTCAGAAGAAAGAAACAAAAAACAACTTTACTCTACCGACCTTTTACCGTCATGTATCCTCAAAGATATTCCGTCAACTCATTGATATGCGGAGCCGCGAGGGAGGGAGAGAGAGCAAGACAGTTTGAAGACCGCGAGAGTGTGTGCGCGCGACCGGGGCTTTCACTCTCTCAGTTAAACGAGCACGAAGTCACTTGTCGTCATCCTACTTCACTCATCAGATTGTGATTGTGGAATGGCATGGATATTTCAAGTGTATTTGAATGGCATCTGTTGTTTTAGTCAAGATTATTCTAAAATATACTTTCCTCAACTATATTTAAATTCCCTATGAAGAGCCAACCCTCAACTTTGAAAATTCCCACTTTATTCCCGTTTATTCCCATAAATTCCTGTTAATCCCCTTAAATTCCATTAATTCCCATGGAAAGTTTCCATCTTTGAAAATTCCCAGAATTTTGCAACCCTAGTCACATGTGCCTGACATTATGGCAAATTTAAAAGTGCTGGCTAATTCTACTTGTAAATTCTCTTTAGATTATTATTCACGTCGGCACTAATAATGTTCGACTTCGCCAGTCGGAGATACACCAAAAGTAACGTTAAAGAGGTGTGTGAACTTGCAAGTATATCAGGCACTGTAATTTGCTTTGGCCCCCTTCCTGTTCGTCGGAGTGATGAGATACTTTGTAGACTGTCCTCACTCAATGGCTGGCTAAAAAGAGATGGTATTCATCCCTCCTGGGATGGCGCTGCTCTTCTCTAGTAATATGGCACATAAACAGTAGCGGTTCTAGGCACGGGCGGAACCGGGCAGTCGACCGGGGCGGCATTTCTTCATGTCACATGGGGACGGCACGAGCAGTTAACCTCTGTGCCGCGAAGTTTTCTATTTTTTATCATTTCGATTCAATTATTGGCAATGGCGCCCTGCTTGCTGAGAAGGTGCCGTGCGCAGAAGCGATGTCAAGGGGATCTCCTGATTAGTTCACGTATCGCGTCTTTTGCGCGTTCGAGGTCATTATTTCAAATCCTCTGTTTCAAATAGGCGCACGGGAAGCGTGCTCATTATGCGCTCAGCGGGAAGCGTAGGGCTGTGTATCACCAACAATGTCACGAATACGCATCACGATACTAAAGCCACGATACGATACACATCACGATACAGATCAATTTGGAATTTATTTTGAGCTGTTTAGTAACAGTGCTACAACAGTTGTGATAACTGAAAAACAATTTAATTTTTTGTCATAAAAAAATTAGTTAAATAAAAATGCTGAGAATGGCTCTTTCTTTAAAGTCTGCCTCAATATCTGAAATGACAATTATAGTGACACTGAAGCATGTCTACACTGCTCAATGACTAAACAACTTAAATCATTCCATAAAAGCAAAAACGGTAACAACTTAAATTTAACATAGTTTTCTCAACACCTAGTATTCAGCAATTTGGTCTTAAGTGTTCAAATGTGCACCAAACAAAGTCATTTCTTCTATGTTGAAATCATTTTAAATGATTACATTTTCAGATTTTTATGCAGAAACAACAATTGATTGACATGCTCAAGGTAAAGAGAAGAGAGTGACAGCAGAATATCTCAAAACGCTAATGCTTATAACCAAAATAACCAACTGTGTTTAGAGGATACTTACCAAGATCGAAATTTAACATAATTTTGCGTGTTTTAGTCTGTTAAAACGATATAATCACGCGAGCTGTGTGTGAGGCGGCTGACTCTAGTCTAAATGCACGCAGCGAAAACCAACTCTCAGAGAGCGAGCAAGTACTGAACAGTTTAAAGTCATTTGAATATTTAAACCGGTAAGACTTAAAGACGCGCAAATGGTAAACTTTAGTCACGATGCAATGCTGACCCGATTAAGCAAGTGAATATTCCCTCATGTTCCGACTCCTAAACGCGAGCGTGTAGTTTCACCGGCTGCTAGCAGCGCTGGATGCTTGCCTTGAGCAGCCGTTTGAGAGACGAGAGAGCAGACGCAGCACCATTGAACACGCGCTGTTCCTGAAATTGCGTCTCATGTTTTCAAACTACTGATTTGATTTTATAATACAAAATAAAAGCTTAAGGGTAATAAATGTTTGCAATGTATGTAAATAATAATAATTATGCGCAATACCCGCGACGAAATTCGAGCCGTGCATCGCCCAGGAGTTCATGACGATATATCGCTGTATTCGATATTTTGAGCACAGCCCTAGGGAAGCGCGCTCATAAACTTTTCAGTATGGGAGTGCACGTGCACCAAATACATGGGTGTTTTTCTCTTCTCTGTAAATAAATCTTTTAGCAGAACTACAGCAAGTGTTTTTCTGTGGTGGAAATACATTAGCTACTAAAACGTCTTTGTCGTTGTGGAGAGCGCAGTGTAATGAGTGCATGGTTCTATGGCAACGAATTTTACTATTAATAATAAAAGTAATCTACTGTGCATTATAAATGTCAGAAATGTATCTTTATTGACTCATTCTTTTTTACAGAGATGATTTAAATGCTGCAATATGAGGTTTATCATTTTATGAAACCTTTTTTTGTGTGTTAAAGGTGGAATACCTAAGATTTTTGCATTAAAATATCCCAAAATCACAAGGTCAGTGTTATATATTTAGTTAAGATGATAACTTACAATATTCCAAATGTTTCAAACAATGTTTAAATCGCGAGAAAATTAAGATTTTAACCAAGGAAACGGGGCGTGTGAGCAGGGGTGAGCTGGGAGTCGCCAGTCAATCGCGTCATATCCACGTTACCTCGGTTTCCACTCGTACTACGTGTAGTCCTGGATTAATGCGGAAGTTGTAGTTGTGCGTTTGCGTCTATCAAGCAACAAACGTCAGCTTGTTTCGCGCATTTGTAATGGAATGGTGCACATTCTGGTGCTTTATTCTTTTCAATTATTCTCGGAATGTGAACTGTTGGCTGTAAAGGGGGTCGCACACCGGACGAGAAGAGCCGCGCCACGTCTAGGACAAAGTCCAGTATCGCACACCGGACGCGCACTTTCTCATCAGTATATGGCCAGCAATATTGTTATGTTTAATGACATGAAAGGAAGATAATGTCTGTTCTATGTTATGATTGTACTATACAATTAAATACAATCGTTACTGAGTCTGCATTCTGAAAACTTTACCTCAGAGCATCCGTTAACTGAATGAATGGAGAATATCACCTGAAAAATCTAATAACATCAGTAATTGTCATTCAAGCAGCTGATTTCTGTAAATGAACGCAAAACTAAATGCATATTGCAGCATAGGGCGAAGTCAGGATCCATTAGCAACGATTTGACTTCAAACCCTCTCCACTAGGGCTGGACCAGAATATGGACCGGTGGGTTGGTATTCGATTTGAAAATGTGACATTCGAATAATCGTTTTTTTTTTTGTATCAATCTAAATGAATCTACTGCGAGACTTTGAGATTTTACTGGGACCTCATGTCACAATTTCGTTTTTTTTTTTTATTTCAGTTTTCTATATTTAGGCCTAAGTTATTTGTTTTCATTTATTTAAATTTCGTTTTTATACATTTAAAATGAGTTGTTTTTGTTTTATTTATTTAAATTTCGTTTTTATCCATTAAATTTAATTTTTATTCATTTAAATCTACCCTACTTTGTTAGTGAGAATACTATACCTTATCAAAAATATTGCTTAAGTTAAAAGACCTGTGTGTGTGTGTGTGTGTGTGTGTGTGTGTGTGTGTGTGTGTGTGTGTGTGTGTGTGTGTGTGTGTGTTTTATGACACAAATGCAGTACGTGTCAGTTCTTGGAGCATGTAATCCCTGCTCGCGTGAGGCGCGCCGCTTCTTTATTTAAATCTACCCTTATTTGTCAGTTATTTGTTAGTGAAGTATAAGTTAACAGACCTGGGAACAGAGAATCGCTGTTCTCGACATAACAAAAGATAATGTCGAGCCCGCCTGATATATATTCCGTCATTGGTTTTCCCTGAATAGAATTAGGCTACGCTGTTGAAAACGAAAGTGGGAGACACACATTCATTGCGTTTTACCGTGATGAGAGTTTCTGTTTCTTATTAAACTCAACACATTATAATGATTCATCTGTCATCCACTTTTGATTAATTGGAATGTTTTATTACTTGGCCTGCCCTGCCCGCCGATCCGCACATCACTATCGGCAAACTATAGTCTATTTGAGAATGGACATGGGAACCCGCAACAGAACGGTAACGATGGGGAAAGGGTATCTGAGCATTTGTTTGAGTTTTGTCAAGAGCCGGAGGCGTCACGAAATTTGATGGAGGCGGCCTGTGTGTGTATTTTATATCACTAATGCAGTGTCCGTTCTCGGAGCATATTCCCTGCACGCGTGAGGCGCGCGCCACTTCTGTATTTAAATCTACCCTACTTTGTCAGTTATTTGTTAGTCAGTTATAAGTTAACAGACGTGTGTGTTTTGCAGTGTCTGTTCTCGGAGCATACTTTCTGCTCGTGTTAGGCGCGGCGCTTCCTGCTCGCGCTGTTCTGTAGTTTTCTGAACGTCTCGCCTGTCTATCTATATTGCACCATATAGAGATTCCGAAGCTTCGAATATTCGATGTTTATTACTACCGAAGCTTCGAAGCTCAAAAAATGGTATTCGGACCAGCCCTACTCTCCACCATAGCTTCGTCCAGTGACTCGTACAGTAACATCTGTGATAACTAATTTACTTTTAAACCTGACTTTTCTTGCGGATATTTCAGTTTAATGAAAAACAAGCGTGTCATTAAACGCAACATTTATAGAAGTCGAACTTTACCTCATCCATGACAACTAATTTTCGAATTCCCGTCTGACTGATTTATCCACGGTGGAGTTGAAAACAACAGTTCCCATCATTCCGCGTTCCTCCACGTCGTCATCAAGCAAAGCCGTTGTTGTTGTTTTGAATGTAGCGCCCTCTAGCGACATGCCAATCTTAGGTATTGCAGCTTTAACCTTTTTTTAAGTTTAGTAGGTAAGATAAAAGACACTCCTTTAAAACAAATCTTTAATGTTATTAACTTGGTGAATTGATTTCACTGTGTAGTAGGCTTTTTGAACAAAATTCTGTGTGATCATTTTGGTAACTAGATTATCTAATCATTTTCATTATGATCAACTAAAATCAACTGTAATTATGTGTTTTTACAGTAGTTTATACGGGGGGGTGTAATTCAAAGTAGAACCGCCACTGCACATAGACTCAAACATTAACTGGGGCTCAGGTCAGGTAGCAGACAGACTGGCTAAACTGACCGCCTTCTAGCTGTCTCACGTCCCTGAGGTCAGATAAATCCCATTAAATAGAGACTCTTTCACCTATATATCATCATATAGAGACCGGGTCTGTTCCTCGAATTAGGAAATACAAAAAACTCCCGTTTAAGGGTAAAAATGTAATTGATGTTCAACAACTAAAGAATAGATATAATACAAAATGAACAAATGATAAAGCCTGGGTTGCTGAAAATTCGATCCCAAAAGCTCTTATTGTTAATGAAATGATGACAGATTATATCCTTTATGTGCTGTGTTTGACAGAAACCTGGCTAAAACTAAATGATTACTGTAATGTATTTGAGTTGTTACAATACCTGAAGGCCACTAGAGGGCACCCCGTACTGTTGGTTGTTATTGTTGCTGTATGCCGAATAAACCAGTGCAAACAATGCAGTCAGATCTCCGGTGTTCCTCGTGGAGTATCCTGAAATATAAATGAAGTATTTAAGGTTATTATAGCATATTGATGCATACATAACAATTACATTACTTTAAAGGCACAATATGTTTTTTTGTTGTTGTTTTTTTGCTTTAAAAAAGCAAAAATAACTGCATCTATGTTATATATTTCTATTAGATGTGTACTTACATTATCCCGTCAGTTTCCACCAAATTTCAAATCTGGAGAAATTTCTAGTTTAATTCGAAGACATGGGACGTTTCTTTATTTCCATTTCGTCACCCGTCTACAGGCTTGGGAGGGTTACTTTAAAAATGTATTCCGATACAGTTAAAAATTACTTCATAAAAAAGTATTCAGTAACGTACCAAGACCAAGCCGTATACAAGTACCAGAATATGAAAGTAATGTAACTGATTACTTTTGGATTACAAGGACAGATATTATTTAAAAAACAAAAAACAAAAACACTTTTACTTACTTAAATTAAGAATTTCACATCCCTGAAATATAGAGCTATAGCGACATCTAGTGGCTACAGTATGGTTTTACAGATTATTATGTATTATGTAGGCTAAGTTACAAGGAAATAATAAAAACACAACATTTCAAAATTCTACACAATCTACATATTAGTTTATTTTAAAATAGGAAATAAACGGTTGACTAATGCTGTGATCTTTCTTAATTTGCCTGACTGAACTTGGGCCGTTGGCAGTGGGAGTTCCCTAGCAGTGAACATCTTCTTAAGTGAGACTGAGAACGAAGAGATTATGAAAGGACATTTTAGGTACTAAAAAAGCTACTCTCTTAATTTCTACAGATTCAGCATCGCTGAGAGAACTTAAAACTGCGTTCAAAATCACTGAATTTTAAAGCAGTAAAAACGCTACATAAGCTAACAAGGCACAGTTTGCACTAAAACCATGTTTTTAGAATTTTCCTCTTTAAAAACAAACTAGCAGCAGAATTTCCAAGAAATGAAAGCATTTTTACCTGTGAGCAGCATCGTTTCTAGCAGCAGTGATTCAATCGGTGTCTAGGAGATTGTTGTGAGAGCTGAACCGCAGTCACCAGCGGATAGCACACGTGACTCGTGTCAGAGAAAACGTGGGCGCCGTCATCTTTAGAATAGTCTTTGAACTTCCGGTTTCGCGGTCGCTCGCTGTCGAGGAATAATTACCTGGTGAAGTGGATTTACTTATTGTAGAGTTAACAAAAGTTATCATGAGCATTGTAATGTGTATCATAAGGATTGTAAAGCAGATGTCTTAACAAATGTTGACCGGGAATTTTTTTACGAGCAGTTCATTCATACCTATGCAAGATCGCTGTCAAAATACAGACCGGAAGGCAAAAGACAACGAGCGCAGCACTGAAAAGGGGCGGGGCTACATATGGTCTAGTGTTATTATGCCAAAATACGGATTTACTGATTTACTTAGTTTTAAATGACACCATTGTAATCCTGAAAGTATCCCTCCCTTTATGAAAAAGTAACTATAATCCAAGTACCACGCTTTTGTATGTAACTGTAACGAATTACAGTTACTGGATTTTTGTTTCCTGATTACATAACGCTGTTACATGTATTCCGTTACTCCCCTAACCCTGCCCGTCTATGCCGTCATATAACCTTTGACTCCTCTATTTTCTCTAAATGCGGAACCCGGCAAAACCGCTGAACGCAAAGGGAACACCGGACTACTGCCAATAAAAGCAAATAAAACGACGAAGAAAAACAAAAGTTAGTATTATTTTGCAACTGAACCAAACTTGACCAAGACTATTATATGTTATATTTATATTGTATTATATAGTATGGACTATCGATTACGCTTTGTCTGCACGTTCTGCTGCTGGAGCCAGCTCAGTAAAGTGCAAATGTACGGGTGAAAAATATGACCCGCGAAGGGTTTGGGACAGGAGAAGAAGCATGACACGGTAAACATTGGGCTTGGATAAAAAAAAATTGAGAGACCTTTGTGACAAGCTAACGTATATTTTGTGAAACAATGATTTCATGTGTAAAAGCAGATGGACTAGCTCTCATGTATAGTATAATAAAGTAGAAAGTAGCTTCATATGCAGTTCACTAACGTTATCTTGTTCAATATCATAAACGTAGTTATAATTATTAACGAAAGGTGACCATGTTTTTTAAACATCTATTAATACTAGATGGATAGAATATAGATTTAATAGAGGTCTGATAATTCATATATCTCTCTGTTTCGAAAAGACGTGATTGTCAAAATTTTAAGAATGAGTGAGGAATGTGGGGAATGACAGAGCGCGCGTGTTCCAATGAATATCGTATGGGCAGAGCCCGTCTAACGGAGAGCCTTGGCATTTCCTATTAGCCCCATTGTGTATCATCTTGGTTGCAGTTCCATTAGAATTCCACTGGAGGTGATCGCGGGCGAGAGCAGAATTAATGGGAGTCTATGGGGCTAAACGGCTAAATGTGTCTCTTTCACCTGCTTGTCGTTAAATTAACATAGATTTTATTGTTGATTCCGCAAGTTCAATATAGATTATAGGCCAAAAGTCGAATGAACGAGTACTTATGTCCTTTTGATTTCTTACAGGTTAGGCCGTTGTTGGCCGGAACACGCTAGCATTCTGCTATTGTGTGACGTCATCACATTTTTGAACGGATTTTTAGAATAGATAAATGAACTTAAAAATTTAATTTTCAGCTGAGTGTATTATCTTAGCTCTCCCTTTTAAATGCAACTTTCAAATTACTTGAGAAAAAATTACATCCTGAGAAAAGTGGATTTCTGGGGGTGAAACCCCATTGACTCCCATTCATTCTGCACTCGACCGCGAGCGCCCCGCATGGACAGAGACGTGTTACTGCAGCCAGTCCAGAACCCGGAAGTAACCAGCCAGTGCCAGTTCTCTTCAATTAGACATTCTCTGGTATGGGCTCTAATGCACGGCGGTATTTCCGGTGAAGGTCTAAGGATGCTCGAGAACTTCCGCTGATCGTAGAGTCCAATGCAATACCGAGAATTTATATTGAATTTTATACTCCATGGTTATACTAAAGAAACGTTAGACACAAAAACATACAAAACAGACACCCCTCGTTGTGTTTATGCTTCTTTTTAAAATTATATTAAATAAACATAACTCTATATAAAATTACATCTAAACGGCATGTACGTTTCATTTCAAAGACGGGAGGACAGTAAATTTTGAAGACTCTGCCATAATCCCGTTTTCCTCGGTTTTCCTCTGCTTTAATCTACCCAACCGGAAATTTACGAGCATCCTTGCGTCAAATGCGGACCTTATGCGTGCATACTGTATAGACCTTTGCTGGTTCGCTCGCGCTCTCTCTCCCTCAGAGGGCTGGTTGTCATTGACAGCGACAACAACTCCCGTGAGCCCACGCTTCTCCGACGTCATCAAAGTACATCTTTTGTTTCTTTTATGGTTTGACTGTTATACGCTTTGTTAAATGTATTAACATGTATCCTTGTTAATTGTTAAAATTCAATAAATACATGTTTATAAAAAAGTACATCTTTTGTGATTATTTAGATTGAGTGACCCCTGATGGCCAAAAAGTCCACCCAAGGTTATTGTTATAAACATTACCTCATCTGAAAAGCAGAGGGGGAGGTGTTGCTGTAATTTATAGTAATTTCTTTAGAATTACTGAGAAGTCTTGTTTCAAATATAATTGTTTTGAAGTGTTGGTGCTTAATAGCCTAGAAATCTAAGTTCCTCCTAGCGGCTGCAAAAATTATTTTGTAGCCAGTGTAGGCAACTCTCCGTTGACTTTCGAGCTTGAAAAACCAAACTCTAGTCAGGCCAATCACATTGTGTATAGAGACGGTGGGTGGGCTTAACATAATGATGACAGAAAAGCGACGGATCACTGCTACTTGAAAACAAAAAATGGCTGCTGCTGCGGGAGGTTGACGTGTTGAAAGCGGCAATGCTTTCCCTGAAGGATGTCGGAGTGGAGACACTTTTTCGCTGTATGTAGCTACTAGCACTACCAGGGCTCTATCTTGCACCCGGCGCAAATTATACACTATTGCATGTCTCATGCCTATTTTGCACGCGCACAAAGCGGGCTTTTTTCCTCCACAGACACATGTCGGTAAACTAGGAAATGAAGTTGCGCTCCCTGGCGGATCGACGCAAAAAGAAGGTGTGTTTTCGGCGCAAACATTCCCTGGTGGTATTTTACACTTCCAGAAAACAATTGCACCACTGACCAGAAAAATCCTGGTCTAAAGTCAGTGGCGTGTTGCAGCGTTGTTGATAATGCTATTTTAACGCGCATGCTTGGCCATAATATAGCGGGTGCACGCACGCGCATACACTTTGATTCTCTCATCAACACAGATGCAGCAGTTTTTATTTTTGCAATTCATACATTATAACAAGGAAAAATATTAACACATGAGGGAAATCATTGTGGTTTACATGAAGATGAAAAACCTAATTACCCAATGTTTTTAAGGCTAATTGTAGTACTGAAGGATCAGACCTGTTTGCCCAATAGTGGGAAGAAACATATGTATATAATGTTTAACCGACGCGGATTTGGGAGGGTTTCTCACATCCCCATACAACGTCACTTCTCTGTCTTTCTCTGCCCTGACAAGAACGTCGGTCTTATGGGCTGTGAACGCTCCTGGCATGCGCCTGGTAAACCTGTCGTTATAATAACAATCCGTCATGCAACATGCACCTGCTCTTAAAGGGTATGTTGGATGGTTCTCTGATTGGTTTATTTCACGTTACGCCCAAACCACACCTACGAATAATGACGCTACTTCAGACCAACCCCTTTTAGATTTGCACCAATTATCCGGCCGGGAAAATAGCAACAGCGCCGGACCCGCCCACAAAGTTACTTGGGCATTTGCGCTTTGACACTTGCATTTCAGATCGTTAAAATAGGGCCCCCAGTGCCGAAAACATGGACGTTTCATTTCCCCTTCAACAAATACATGCTAACTTACATGGTGTCGATCGAGACGGACATATGACGGCAGACATCGTGAACAATGTTTCTATGTGCAGTTTGTTAACATATAACAATAGACGTCGTCTTTTTGTCTGGTACTAATAAACTTCACAAAGTTAGCATTAGCTAGTTCATGCTTAGAGCTGTCCGCGGTCAAAACACTGTGGTGTAAACAGTTTGATGTCAGGATATTCACTGCCCAGAGGCTGTTAAACAAGATCCAACCTACCCCGTGACGTCACGTCAGAATACTGCACAATGGTGGCGCAAGATATGTTTTTTATTTTATATGTTTACATTTGCCATGTTTCTTAATTGTTAATTATATTGGAAATCCATCTTGTAAATCATGTAAACTTGATTGACTGCTTCATTTCCCCTTTAAAATTGCTAGATCATAGTGCTGCATTTGATACTATTGACTAGCCTCGCGAGACCATCCTGATCTCGCGAGCTTTCAAGGTTTCACTCGCAGATCAGTCTGGATACTTTCCGTTAAAGAAAATTTGGGAGCAGTTTCACGAACGGCGTCCAATCAGCGTTGGCTTTGAGGCAGGTTGAGGTGTGACGCAATGAGAGCGAAAGCAACGCGATATCTAGAAACATTTTCAGACAGCGGTAGTCCCTAATTCTTTTAGCCGCTCGCTAATGCTTTTCTCTTGCATCCTTCTTGTGAAATATGGACCGGGCAGCTGAAATGGTGCCTTTTATTCGCAAATGTACGTTACATAAACGGCAAATGTCCTTTGCCGACATGTTGCTTTATTTGCTGAGCTAACGAGGTTTACCTGTAGCAGCAAGTTGAGTACGTCATGTGCTTCGTTGATCTGATTGGTTGATTTGGCCCGTCTATCACCAACATAGGCCAATCAGCTAACCAAGTATTTTCGCCCCTTACCAAAACTACTTCAACGGAAGGTTTCCAGATGGATATGCGAGAGCAAATCCATCTGGCGGAGTACAGGTTAACTATTGACTAGCCTGGATGCCAGCCCGAACTCCGCCCACAACATTTTTTTGGACAGGAAGTTCAGTCTGGACTGAATCCATTGAGGAGTAATTATGATCGGTTCAGAAATCATTGGGCCAATCAAATTGCCAGGGCGGGCTTTATACGATGATGGACAGATTGATACTGCAAGTAATCATCACGTTATCAAAGAGCGCTAACTGTCTTACCTCAGAGATGACTGCAGTTGGAGAATTGAGATGGACAGATTCCGCTGTCGCGTCTGTTGTGAAATAAATCAACAGCGCATTAATTTTAATAGACAAACAGAAAACTGCAATCAACGCATTTGTCGATCGGAAAGATATTTTGCCGTCCTTCCTACATGAGTCGGGAAAAGTGTAACTTATCAGCTGTCTCCGATGGTCACTAAGAAGATGGGACGTAATGAAAAGCCTGTGGTCATTGTGGTTTCTCCTTTGGTCGCACTCATTGAAGAAGTAAGTAAAAGAAGCAACTTGTTATTTAACTTCTGAGAATAAGTAAGTTCTGTAGTTGAAAACTGCGCTATGCAAAGGAGTTGACTTACTGCGTTGCTCTGATTGGTTGTAGGTCTACCGACTATCCAATTGAGTGCAGAGTTGTTGTTTTTTCCTGGTTCGGTTACTGACACGCCTCATAATCAAAGCTTAATGGAGCGGTCTCAGACTCATATTCTCATTAGAATATGAGTATGACAGAAGTCTATCTATTGACTCTATACTAACTACTCTATACTAACTATTGACCACAACATTCTTTTAAATAGTTTCAAAAATGATTTTGCCATTAGTTGAATTGCATTAGCATGGTTTAAATAAGACTTATCTGACCATTATCAGTTTGTAGCAGTAAATGAAGTTCACCACTATAGAAAATATAAAGTTATGAAATTTTGATTCAACATTATAAGGTCAAAAACAATAAAGAGAGAAAGATTGTTCACAAAAATGGCAACTTTAAATGTATGAGTGAATCCTCAAAATGATTGCACAGTGTGAACAAAAAATGTCTTGAAATTGCGACGATTTAAAAAATGATAATCAGTGAAAAATGTGTTATCATTTTGATTCATTCAGCCAACACAAAATTACTTTTTGTAGAAATATTTATTGCAGAGGAGGTATTTTTATGTACATGCTATCACAATATTACACAATATAAATCTACCAAATATCTCCATATGTGTATGCTATAAGCTTGTCATAGAGCATTTAATATAACAAGCACATAATACAGTGGGTAGGGTACAGTTTCACTCACTATACAACTTGTAACAGTCCAAAAAAGATCAAAGATTCTTTTAAAGTTCTATCAAGGGCAGTGAAACATCAGTCTTACTAATTTCTCATTATCATGCAGAAGCAACGAGAGTTAGAGCTAAGACAATACCGCGTTAAGTAGTAGGAGTGTTCCCCCAACACATGACGCGCGGGCCCAAGTAAACGAGCTAAATAACCAAAACCAATTCATAAATAGAGAAATAATCACTTTTGTAAACTCCAAAAACTGAACTAAATATTGCACTAAGACAATGTAATAGGCAAGGTTACCATTAACATTAACAGGTCATGAGCTGAGTGCTTACATCATACTACATAGAAATAAACCTGCAGATGAGTAAAACTTGTAAACTAGAGGGATGCACTACGATACAACAACCATTCCCAGAAACATTCTCTATGTAACAAAGTTGGTCAATTTTACACATCCATCTAGGCATACATTAAGAACGGACTCTGAAGAGTTTATTAGTCTTACCAGAGTATGAGATGACTTGGACAATTTAGGAGCAGTCTATAGGTTGCTGAAAGATCCCTTTAGTGTACCTAGAAATCCATGAGCACATATCCAGAAATTCTGGCTTCTAAATTATAAGCAGATTATATCAATTTTTGGAAGGTGGTGATACTCTCTTGATTGCTGCTTTGCAGTCAATAAAATACTACCTGGGTCATTCTTACTCCGCTGTACCGTTTTGTATAAAATATTAAACTTGCTATGTTTAAAGATGGAAATCATATTAGATGATTTTTTTGAGGAAAATGTTCTAAATGGAACCTTAAAGGGTTCTAAACCTTTTAGGAGTTTCAATCATGGGATTCATTTTTGGATTTACTGGATTTACTTTTTAATTTTTGGAAATAACACATTAAACATGAACATATTATGCAAATATTAAACACATTTCTCCTTACATAGAACCTTTTTTGACATAAAAGGCTCTTAAAGAATTGAGTCAAGAACCCTAGGGTTCTATATAGAAACCTATTTTAACTTAAATTCTTTAATGATAATCAATCATGTCAAGCTTGACCGGAGCATATTTCTGAAAGTCTGGTAAAAGACTAAAAGTAGTGCAGAACAGGAATGACCCACTGTGTTAATATAACTTGGGAAGAAACCCAGAGATCATTGGTAAATTTACCCCACTTAGAGAGATGGGAGTGTGACATCATTTGATTCCTTCACAGAATGTCAAGAATGATATATTTAGGTACATTTTCTTTTTTTTACCTCTTTGGTTCATATAACATATATACAAGGTATTACCTTTTCTTCTGTATTCTTGCTAATTCATAGTGTGCACATACAAAACACAAGAACCTGTCAATACATTAAAAAACATTTAGTTACTGCAGGATTGGGTCAAAACCATTTGCAATTGCAATATGTCAACATTTATATTAATATTTCATTACTGGGCATCGTACTGTACAGTAGTCCATGCCTCATGTGTTGTGACACCATTACCTTGACATCATTACAGATCACCAATGACCATGTGAGAAGGCATACAAGATATGGTAACATTCCAACAATAATTTAGATAGATTGTTGAATTCACATCAGTTGTCTCTGGGGATGTTTCAAAATGTTCTTCTAAGAAATCGATACAATTTCAAATAAATAAATGGTCCCACTTTATATTAAGTGGCTTTAAGTACTATGTACTTACATTGAACAATAAGTACAATGTATTATTGTGTTCCTGTTGTATTGTAAAACACTTTTGCTGCTATTGAGGTGTGATACGGGTAAGGTTAGGGACAGGTGTGGTGTATGGGTCGGTTTAAGGGTAGGTTAAAGTGTGAGGGGAGGGTCAACTGTGTAAGTACAAATGTAATTACATAAATTAATTATAGCTGTAATTACATGCTGGAATTTTAAAATGTAAGTACAATGTAAAAACGTGTGTACACAATAAGTCCATTGTATCAAATTAATAATTTCAATGTAACTACATAGTACTTAAAGGGCAATTCCACCTCTGGAAAGATGAATGTGTATTTAAAATGGGTCATTTATGTAGAAGAAATGTGAAATTATTTTTTAATTTGGAGCTTTCTAAGACTGAGAAAAGACAGAAAATGTATTTTTGGCTTATGTGAATGAAAAACATCAACTCCCAGAATTCATTTGCTTCGCTGCCCTGAGGAGGCCACGCCTACCGCTGAACCTCGCAGTATGTAAACAACAGTCTACTAGTGATTCTCCGTGATGAGTCTGTCCGAAATGTGTTTCGAGATCGCCCAAAATGTCCGCGTATTCGGCTTTTGCGTTCTACAGTCGTCATTCATCATGTTTACTGTGGCAAGCGGAACGAGTGCGAGCTGTATGTAAACGGCGCGAGACGAGCCAGGTTTACTGTGTCGACCGGGATGAGTGCCGGCTGTGTGAATAACAGCGCGAGGCCGGTGGCGTGATTACCGATGAGCGGCACCTAAGACGTAAGTTACCGGTCTCGTATCTCTCACGGAGGAGCAGGAATTTTCTTAGCAATGTTAAAACGCATCAACCGATCACTTGTTTGGCGTTCATGTAAACACAACAGTCAGATTCACCAATCATAAGGAATTGAGTTAGATTGAAACAAAAGCTGGAACTTACATGTAAACAATGAATGGCGACTTCAGAAATTAAAAGCTGAATCCCGGACATCGACGGCCGGACATGTCCAGGAAAAAGAGGACGGTAACCCCTACTACTCAGCTTTCTCCACAGAACAAGAGCCTGCTAGCTTAGCGTCCAAAAAAGATGTGTAATGTTAATCCTAATCCTCCATAACGCATCCGTCAGCGTATTCAGTAGTTTTGTCCACATTTTCAAAACGTTTCTGCCAGTGAAATCAAACGCATTGGCACTGATCTGTGATAGGTCTGTTAGCGCAATAGGTCCATCCCCCTATTGGTCGGGTTTGAAAGGGTGGGGACTCGGGCTTGTAGTTTTTTACTGAAATCGCCCTCTTACACTTCCGCCAACAATGACGTAAAATGACGATTTTTGCGTCATTGTTGGAGGAAGTGAAAAAGGTAAATAGCAGATTTCTCTCGTCTCAGGGGAAAATGATAAAGTGTTGCATGACCATTCAATAGTATAACTGGGTTTCTAACAATGGAAAGCTTAATGCAAATGGGTGGAGTTGCCCTTTAAAGCCACTTAATATAAAGTGGGACCAAATAAATAAATAACAATACAGTAAAAGCTAAATTTTTATTTGTAAACTAATGTAATCACCAAAAAATGTTAAAGATACCAGACACATGATAAAGAAATTGAGGCTTGGGTCAGAATTTGATATGATATAGACTGGAATTTGTTAAGTGTTCTAATTGTAAAAGATAAAAAGGAAACATATTATGTAGGCAGAAACCATACTGATTGTGCCCTACGCTGAGAGAAATTAAATCTATGGTCCCATGAACTGAGTAGTGGACTTTTCCCCAAGCATACCCCATTCAAAAAGAATTTACAATTTTGAAACATTGCTAATATATAAACTAAACTTTCTTTTCAAAAATAAGATGCTGATTTTCATCAAGTGTTTCAATAAACATTTATGGGCTATGACAAAGGTTTCACATCTCCCAATACAAAGTAAGACTGGTACAGGACTATTCAAATAGGCACATTCAGGATAATATATCAGCAAATTTGGAAGCATTGGAAATGTTTATGTTTTATTAATTTTTTTTACTAGCTTTCTTTCTAGTCAAGAAGTCTAAAAAAAGTGTTTCAAATGTGCACATATGATCTCACTGCGGAACGGCATAAAACATCAAGGCCGAAAAGACAAAAAAGGGAAAATGTGAATGGAGTTATGTCCAGTTTACATTTGTCTTTCTTCTTTACTAAAGTGCTACAGGCTAATTTCTAGCAGCCATATTCGGCTCACTGTACAAATGTAGTGGTACTCTATTATGCTGTCGAGGTTTGAGTTCTTAGATTTATTGGATTTCACCGCTATCTTTGGCAAAAATGTTTTACTCAAACCAAATCTTAATGTATGAATCAAATCAAAACAAGGAAATGAATCAAGGATACTCCATGACACTTCATGCATGGTCCACACCCACAGGAAGTTGTACAATCTTTTGTGGAAGCCACAGTCAAGGAGGGGCTACAGATGCAGCTGTTATGAGGGTTCATAGGGTATGAGGGTATGTGGTGTACCCTCTTAGGCTATACTTAGGCATCTTGTTTACATTGCACATAAAGAGTTGCATAATTGTAAACTACCGTTTCTATTTAAAGGTTCAACCAATACTTTAGAATCTGGAATGCCTGGTGAGTTGTTGCATTTTTGTATTTTTGTATTTTTATTCCAAAAAAACACAAAGGGAAAACAAAGGGTTGAAGAGAAAGGCAGCTTGTGCGACTTGTTGATTTTCTTCTCCAAATCACCAAAAATTCTATTAAAGTTTATATTCTATGGTGTATTTATGAAAGAAAAAGCACATATAATGAGAACTAACTAATGGTTCACTCAGGTAAAGTGTCATGCTTTTTTTGTTGATGCTTGGTCATCAAATTCCCAAGGACAGACATCTGCCATTTTAACGCCACTAGTACCTCTGCCTTTGGAATTTGAACTTATCTGTTTGCTAGTAGATGAACTGGTGCTCCTGTTGACTTCTCTACTAGTTGCGGCATCTTCAAAATCCCAAGGGCATACATCTGCTTTCTTGCCTTTTGCTAATGCAACATTTGGGCTTTTCTGTTTTTCCATTGAGACAATTTCCTGACTACTCTCAACATCCCATGGACAAACCTCACCCAGTGTAGACTGGCTGACAGGTCTTTCTTTCGTTCTTGCCAGAGGTGAACCTGTATTTTGTGTTTGATTTCTTTTTGTCATCATCTGGATCTTTTGTGTTCTCTCTTTCCTTCTCTAATATTCTGACAGGGGAAGCTCCCTTCTTTGTAGCAGGGGTCTCCTTTGTTTTAGAAACCTGAGGGGAACAAGGGGTCTTTTCAGAGATTGGACCCGAGACAGTCTCATAGTCCCATGGACACACTTCTGCACTAAGGGGCGGCTGCAGTGAGCGGCCTGTGGATTTAGTAGGCTCAGGGAGAACACTCTTTCCTTTGCCCTCTGTAGGTGTATTGCCCTTGACTTCAGTAGGCGATGAGCTTATTTTGCCTTTGATCTCAGCTGGTGTGGTGCCCTTTTTTGGTCTGCTCTTATCAGGGGAGCAAGCTGAATCCTTTGGCTTGCTCGACACTTCCTCAAAGTCCCATGGACAGACGTCAGCTTTTAGAACTTTGGGGACCTCTCCGGTAGCCTGGGGTTGGATTTGGCAGGCTTACTAGTGGAGTTAGGTTTTGACACCATTCCCTGACTGTGGTCCATATTTCCTTCCTCCCATGGACATATGTCCGTTCTATCTGCAAGTTTCTGGTTTCTGGCCATCAGAGGGTGACTGCTCTGTGCCTTTTTGCTTTTGCGACTTTGTCGCTTTGTTGCTACTTCCATGGACTGTGGTGGTCTGCTCAGGGGCAATAGACACATGTTTATGGACCTTATTTTCGGAGGGAGTTGGCAAGTCCTCCAGTTCCCAAGGGCACACCTCTGAAAGATCGTACAGATCTTTCCCCTTGCCTGCTTCTGAGCAAATAGAGGGCTGGCTTCCGCTCATTTGTGGCTTCATTATACCGGTTTTGGCAGCTGTCTGCTTGTATTCCACTGATTGGCTGACAATCATCTTTGGATAACTCTCCTTTTCTTCAGCTTCAGCTGACGTCTTGACATCCTTGTTGTGTTGATTAGCTTTCTTTGTTGAATCTTCGACTGCTTGCGCCTTTCCTGTTAGACCAAGTGTTTCTCTTTGGCACTGGCAATAACGCTTAGAGATTTTTGCAGCATGGATGTTCTAGGGTGAATAGGTTTCTTATCAGCTGTCAGGTTGTGAGCGCTAGCTGACTTGCACACCAAGGGAACTGACTCTGTTGACTCACTGGCTGCATCAATCTTCTCAGAGGACTTTTTGGCAAGCTTCTTTCCCATTAGGGTTTCAAGAAGGGAGCCTTCTGTGGTTGCGACTTCCATCTTGTCAGTCATTGAACTGCTGGAATCCTCACTGTGGTCTCGGACATGGTCATAACTGCTGTGGGACTTTTTAAGGGAGAACACCTTGCTCTTCAAGGATTCGTCTTTGGCAGGCTTAACAGAGTGTGAGGGGTCAAAAGGGTTCTTTCTCAGAACACAGATGCTGTTGCGGGTACTCCCATGTTCACCCAGTTCCTTGTCCTCACGGCTACACTGACGACCCATTGACTCTGGAATCTCAGTTATGCGGCGCATGAGAGAGCGGCCTAGGCCCTTTTTGGAGCTGCGCTTCTTCTGCAGGTGAGGATTGTTGGCTAGCATCTTTTTCCTCTTATATATCTCCAGTTGGGAGTAGAGTTTCTTCAGCTCTTCCTGTAGATGTAAAGACAAAACGGGCCATTAATTCACAACAAATGTCTACATGTGGAAATTTTTAAATAAAATGATTCTAGTTACACTGAAGCAGACGCTCTATTGCACAGAAAACATGCAGAAGTCATTTTTGCAACTACAGACAGTGCCTCGAAGACGTTAGACCAAACCAACATGCGGTTTTACACTAATTAAAGACAGGACAGTCTGGGACGGTGTCAAATATGAAAATTTTGTGTTTTATTGTTAGGTCTGAAACAGCCTCTGAAGAACTTCAAAGCATTTATAACAGCCGTGTCAAAGTCAATCAACAAATATCATACCAAATGCAGGACTTTATTCTATTAGCAAAGTGTCCTTCCTATGAACTAAATTTGGGTCTTCTGTGAGAGACTTCTTCAGCTCTAACAAACAAACAAAAACCTCTGCTCACGTTGGTACGATTTTTCCCAAAGACTGTCGCAAGACCTTACGCCACAGCCATTAATAGAACTTAGCTGGCCCATTTCCTCTGGTGTCTGCAATAAAAAACTGCCATGGCTCAGTATCTTCATCGGATATAGGACAAGGGGTCAAAAGTTATTTGCAGATTATGAAATTTTAGTTAATTACTAAGGCAGGAGAGTGTTGAGAGGAAAAGAAGCAGGGAAAGAAAACAGGGCACCTACCCGAATATCCTCTGGATCCAGACTGTGCTCACTCCAGGCAGAAGTGATGCTGCTATTCAGGTATGACCCAGACCGCCCCATGTCCAATTCATCTTCATAGGCCTCTGTAGCAATGTCATCCCTTAGATGTGTACCCGCAAACAAGAACTGTAGAAAAGGCATGGATATTTAAGAAATTCTATAAAATTGGATTTTAGCCAACAAATAATCAAAAATTAAAGCTCATTGGTGGGTTTACCTTAGGCACAAGCAGTAACCCCAAAGTGACAGTCACTGTCAAGTGTGTATGAGCAAAGAATAGCATTAGCATCCAATCCGGGTGCAGCTCAGGGGCTAGAGTGAACCTGTGGGTGGATTTACAGAAAAATAATTATAATCACCTTGGCAAAAGGCATAACAAAATAAAACCATTACAATTTCTTAACAATACAATTTTGGGTACTTCCCAAAACAATCAATTGGTTATAATATTTGGATTGTGGCTGAAACTGAAAAACCTGTGTAAGATGAGACAAGATGAGAAGATGTTTCCAGGGCCCTGTGTTACCCAGATTTAAATGGCATATAATGAGTACAAGTCAAAGAGTCCTATGTTACCAGGGTTAGGGTTAGGTAACAAAAGGAGAGAGTGAATTCAGAATCAGAATTTTATCTTTCTTATCGCTTTTGTCTTAGCATATATAAGCTGGGCTCGGAGGCTGTTTCTCTGGTTTTTATCGACTGAAGCGAAAATCGCTTGTGGCCCAGAGCACAACAAGTTACACAATACTCGTTCCCTCTTCTCAAGAGACCCAAGGTTACATTAGGTAACCGATACGTTCTAATACGAGAGGTTCTCTCATATTGCATAAGTTTAGCTTATGCCACAGGAATCCAGCACTTGTGCAAACTGCAAGCACTCATAGGCAATACAGAACGGCGGCGCCGGTCTGTATAAGTATATAGCACATACCCATTAGTGCAGCTCAACCAGAAGAGCTAAGACATGTGAGAGAAGCCTGCACATGATCAAATCTGAACAGAACGTACATCTCACTTAAACTGCCCGAAGTTTTGCCTGCAGAGCGGGAACTTCTAGGTTATACAACCTGACAAAGGTGGATGGGGAGGCCCAGCCCGCCGCCACACATATGTCGTGAATAGAAATTCCGTTAGACCAGAATAGAAATTCCACTAGACCATGCCCATGATGAGGCCATGCCTCTAGTGAAGTGAGCCCTGATGGCGTTTGCGTTGAAAGGTCTGCGTCGAATTGCAGACCTTTCAACACGTAAGCAGCAGCTATAGTGTCCACAATCCATCTGGACAGGCTTTGTTTTGAGGCGGCAAGACCCTTGGTGCACCCACCAAAACAAAACGAAAAGCTGCTCCGGGTGCCTGAAAGGGGCGGAAAACGCAGTGTAAACCCTCTGCGCTGACTGGGCAAAGGAGATTAACATTGCTCTCGCTATCGGATGATGGCAGTGCCGATAGAGAAACGATAAAGGAGTGCCAATCACTTTAGGGACATAGACATGTCTAGGTTTTAGGATGACTTTCGAGTTATTTGGCCCGAACAGAAAGACACACAGCGCTGATGGACAATGCGTGTAAGTCCATCACATGTTTAACTGATGACAGAGCTGTCAGAAAAACGGTTTTGAGTGACAGGTACTTTAACTTTAATGGAATCTAGTGGTTCAAAGGGAAAAGCTTTCTGGGCGCTCGAGGATCAATGAATGGAGGGTTCATCCTTCTGGCTCCTCTAAGGAAGCAGATGACAAGCTCGTTTCTCTAGTGTGAAAGCCCTGGTAGTTAGCGAGAGCATATAAGAGAGCATCATCACAATTTTTGTGTGTTGCCGTTTGTTTGCAGCTGTGCGTGTTATTTAAAGGGTTAGTTCGCCCATTTAAGACAAAGTTGTATGCAATCCTTACCAGAACTATAGTGCATACACACTGACCCACTCTGTTGTCACCCCCTGGTCAGAGTTCTGACCGCTGGAAGTTTTTTAAATGAAGTACTCCCGGTTATTTTCCGGGGCCACAAAACTGTCGTTTTACTTGAAAAAATGATTTGCGTTTTCAAAGCTTGATTAATTTACCACATAAAAAACACGCCGGTCAAAATTCATACCTCAGTTTTAATGCGGCACTATTTTCTATCTATTTCTATCAATCCGCGCTGCTGCAACGTCAACAGTGCGCACGTTACGATCAGCTGTTGATAGCGCGCGACTCGCTGACAACATGTCTGACTGCGAAACGTATGATGATGAAACCATTTTAGCACAATGTCAGACGGATCAGATGATGAAAGTAATTTTAGCACAACGACAAAGGGATACCTTTATGAATACCGGAGTATACCGATGCCGAACTTTAGCAGAAGGAGATAGAACGTGAAGAGAGAGAGCAAGAGGACAGAAATAAAGTTGTGCAAGTTGATGCTGGGCCCACAGCTGTAGCAAGAGCCAGGATAAATGACAAATGGTGGTGCACTTGTTCAAATTGTCAAGTTATGCCAACAGAGGTTGAAAGCTATTGCTGCCACGAATGGGAACTCGTCATGCCACAGATGCAAAACCTATCGACTGACGAGGAGGACAACTGTCTGCATTAGCTACATCCAATGACATTTTCCCTGCAATGCTAAATGCAGGTGTCCTGGAGACGTTCTTCTACGTACCTAAACTCAATTGGAAAAAGCGACCCAAACCAGCTGGACTTGACGGTCCGATGTCGGCTGAGTAAGTGTGATCGCTCATGTTGCTTTGTAGTTTTTTATTTGATATTATAAGGATTTATATACGAATTTAACGTTGTCTTGACCAGTTGGCTATACAGTCTATCTGACTGCATTATTATTATACTGAGTGGACAGTAATACAATTATTAATAAATTAATAATTTTGTTACTTGACACCAAATGTCTCATCAGCTTGTTTACCGTACAGTTTAGACATGGCCCATGGGATCATAAAGTTAGTAAATAGAGCTTACCCGTGGTACTGGTAGCTACAGCAAAACTCTTTAAAATCTTTTTTTCCTTTTCCTCCTTGGTTGGGGATGTGATCGTCTTCGCTGAAGTAAGCACTACACACACGAAAATCCTTTATTCTGGATATTTTAGCTCCCGCAAAGTATGGAATCTGAACTTTGATCCCGGCACATCCTTGTGGTCACAGCCTGGGAATTTACGAGTTCGCAACATTGTTAATTTAATACATTTTACCTAGTTGTCAATCGATTGTGTAAACACTATAGAACAGCTGATCGTAACATGCGCACTGTTTACGTTGCGGCAGCGACGCATAGAAATGGATAGAAAATAGTGCCGCATTAAAACTGAGGTATAAATTTTGACCGGCGTGTTTGTGTGGTAAATTAATCAAGCTTTAAAACGCAAATAATTTTTTTTTGTAAAAACGCACAGTTTTGTGGCCCCGGAAAAGAGCCGGGAGTATTTCATTGAAAAACTTCCAGCGGTCAGAACTCTGACCAGGAGGGTGACAACAGAGTGGGTCAGTGTGTATGCACTATAGCGCTGGTAAGGATTGCATACAACTTCATGTCTTAAATGGGCGAACTAACCCTTTAACATGCTACTTGCTGCAATATTGACATTTCCAGCCGCTCAAACTGAGAAATGTTTGAGAAATGGAGGTTAGTCCGGCCTCGACGGGATTTACACACTATTTCCTCATTTCGCCGGTGAAGCATGTGCGAGGGTGGGGTAGCTTTCTTGTAACATAAAGAAAGCTAGCCGCGTGTAGAACAGCTGTCAGCGGCGTGACCCCATTCAGAAATGACGGCAGTGTGGCCTCAAAACTCTTAGAGAGGGCGAGAGCTGCGTGTTCCTGGCCCAGGCAGAGAGTGCAAATCACATGGCGGTCTCCGTCGCTGAGTGGGGTTCTGAACCAGGAAGTTCAGAAAGGAAGTGTCAGGAAGTGTGAGGCATTTTGAAAAAGATGCTCGCTGCTCTTTTAGACAGTAAGTTTTGCAAGAAAAGGTCCGTCGCACAATTGCGTAGCTCGCACGGATGGCTGAAGGTGGCGAAGACGACCAGCTTCTTCAGGCGCTGTCCTAAGCTGGCTTTTTTGTCTTCAATATCTTAGAAAGATGAATCTTTCCCATAGCGTAAGCTAAACATACGCAATACGAGAGAACCTCTTGGTAAGAGAAAGAGATTTATTGTCAATATTTCCTTCAACTTTGTCTGCCATCTTTGGATGAAAACAAATGAAATTTGAAACTGGAATGACCACTATGGCTCAAACAACATCAGAGCTTGTGCACTTTCTAAGCCAATATAGCAGATTTATATTTAGATTTATGCTGTATTTATCTCTGCATAGCTATTTTTCCCCCAGGTTTATCTGTGCTGGGAGACTGTCTTCACCTGGGACTATGTTAGCTGTGAAGTTTTCAGCTCTTTAAAGCTGGTTGGAAATTGATGGTCCCTCTGAGATGACTGATACACTGAATATGGACATGTCCGTACATATGAAGAAAATAAAAGTTTTCCTCTTACTGTTGTTACAGTACATCACCTTCTGAGATTGCTGACGTGAAGTGTGTGTATGCTAAAAAACTGTGTGTGTATGCTGAAAACACTGGCTGCCACAATACACTAATTAACGTTTATGATGAAAGGACATGGGTGCTGTTACACAAGAATGCAGATACTTAAATAACACTATCCCACGGCTCTGTACTACGATTAATTACTGTAGAAACAGTGGAGAGAGCACCAAGCAACGCAACACTTCTAAAAATCACATGACCTGCTTTCTGAAGTCAACTGCCTTTATCTTGTGTAAAAGTTCAAGCTTAAGTCCCTGCCTGAATGAGTGCCTCATTACCACTGAAGTCATTCATTCACTCCACGGCCCTAAAACTGATTTTTTAGGAGGCAGTGGCGGTCCATCGGACAAGAGAGATTTTCCTTAAGATGAATTCAAAATGAGTCTAGAGAAGAATACATCAGCATTTAAACAGGATTTAACCTAAAAATATTATAGTATAATAGTAAATTGAAACCATCAGAATGGATATTCATTTGCACTTTATTTCAATGGTCCACTTTAAACATTCTACCAACTGTAAGTGTTTTTGCAACTACATGTCATCTAACTCTCATTAGAGAATACCGTTTCAAGTACTGTTCAGGATCGATCAACCCTGCTTAGCTTCAGTGGGAAATCATTCTCCTGAGTCGGACTTTGCGTTGGCTTCTTGGTATTGAGAAACGCGCTAATGCCATCGCTTGTTTCTAGTGACAAACATGCCGAGAAGCAAGAACAAGATCTGCTGTCTGTCATCCATTGTTGTTTACTATGTCGCTTTCTTCGCGCAAAAATGATGTCGATCGCTTCTTTCTAGCAAACACC
Source organism: Hybognathus amarus (assembly GCA_030378365.1). Lineage (NCBI taxonomy): Eukaryota > Metazoa > Chordata > Actinopteri > Cypriniformes > Leuciscidae > Hybognathus > Hybognathus amarus. The sequence goes on from JAQIUQ010004701.1 coordinate 333,752, forward strand.
ACGCCCATCAAGTAAGCCTGTTGGCGGTGGAAACGCAAAGCCTGATCATGGTGGACCCAACCTGACCGTCACTGTACCTACCGTACCCCTCAGTGGAAACGAGCCATTAGTAAAGCTACTAAAAATGTTATAATAGTTACTGTATACTACGCTGCTGTAAATTTAATACACAGATCTAATGTATACATGCATTTTTTTCCCTGTTGTTTTCGTTCAGACATGACCAACTGCGTTTATGTGTGAACTCTGTGTGTTTTTGACATAACTTTCTGTGTATATGACAGTTTAATCTCAATAAGATGGGAAAGAGAACTTAGTTTAAGAGTGTACTCACAGTAGGCGATCTGAACCAGATTATTTTAACGATCTATGGTGCAAGTGCACTAAGGGCGTGTCTGAATCCACTTTTCAACGGCTAGTTCAACGACAGGAAAAATGGTTGGCGCACTTAGCGCATGGTCTAAAAGGACGGTCCCTATTCTCTTAATAAGTAATGGGTGTGTTTTGGGCGTGCAAAAAACAAAAAAAACAATCAGAGTCTAATCTCCCATTCCCTTTAAAAGCCAGTTGCACTTGCGTCACAGCGGGTTGCTATTTACATGGCGGAATTTGCAAGCCTGAAGAATGAACGCTTCTCCAGAGAGGAAACGGATCAGCTCAGAGTCAAGGTTAAAGAACGTAAGCAGACCATCCACGGGACAAGCTGGATTCCACCATATCTTTATGTACACAATATTAATATTTTCCATTTTATCCTTTTATTTTTATTATTTGGCTAGTTTGTGTGGTGCTGGGCATCCCTGCGTGTGTAATAAGCAGAGTGTACGCACATTGTGGACCCACCTATAGGCACACATTACTATCGCACTCTTTAAAATTAAAAATAAATAGACCCCTTTTCAGTTGGTAAAGATGGTGACATAGGTAGAGGCAGAACGATCCCTCTGGCCGCTTCACTGAACGCTCAGTTAGCAAGTTTTGTTAGCTTGTTTTTTAACATTGACTGGAGAAAATCCGGTTTTATCTTAATGTGTAAGGTCACTCAGTGTCCAGGACCACGATTGTTGTGTCCCAAAGTTTTTTCAAAGGACGGAACCAGATTGGCCGACCCGTAGCCGCCTACACGCTGACTCAATGCATGGACGATCTGACAGAATTAATGTTACGTTACCTCGGTTGAGTGGCCTGACTTCGACACCAACCTTATAGAGAAACCGATCGTAAAGAGAAACTGAGGGCATATAAATCTTTAGATGCTTATATGGTCCTGTACAAGACTTGTGTGTATGATCCGCAGGTCTGCCAAGCCAGCGCCAGACGACGACAATGTAAAGAGTGACTTACGGTGCGATTTTAATGATGTGAATATTTTCTAGAAATAAAAATTCCAGGTACAGCATATTCATTTTTCATCAATTCTTGCACCAAACAACACAACAAGATGACATTTAATAATAGTAACAATAATTGAAGCTCCTTATTATGTAAACAAATCGGTGCTGGTTTGTATTTGCCGCCTCCAGTTTTCACTTTGTTTTGCCTCCAGCTAGCACTGTGATGTAATTGTGACGTTGGCGAAAAAGGGGTCTATAGTGCCATTGACTTTAGACCAAATTTTTGTTGGTCAATGGCAGAGTATATTTCAGTTGCCTCAAAATGTGCCAACAATGCACCTGAACACAGAGTTTTTTTTTTACAGCAAAATCTTTCTTTTTTTTCACAAATGGGTGCAAATGCATTTGCTATTTAAACAACGTGGCGCAGGACGTGAAAATGAAAAATGTGCAGAGCTAAAACTGGCAAAAAAACCCCAAAAAACACTGTCGAGCTTGATAGTGCTCGTAGTGCGAGTACACCCTAATACTCACAGGACGAGCCGTCTGACAGACATATTTCTGTGTGCTTGCTTTGGATGTGTGTGCTTAGGAAACCCCATATCAACTGTTAAAATGGTTTGACTTTAAATGATGATGAACTGCAATGTCACATGAGTGTGATCGCAATAGTTTGAGGATAGACCACAAGCTGTAAAGGCACATCACTACCCTGGGTGTGTTTCCCGAAAGCATCGTTAGCCAACTATGGTTGCAAGTTCCCTCGTTATCAGCATAGTTCAGTGAGTTGGTGTTTCCTGAAACCATCGTTCCAACGAACATTCGCAAACAGCATCGCAAAGTTGTGTGGTCTGAACGTCAGCTCTCGACTGGTTAGAGGCATCATTTCTATATTGCAACACATTTGCACATAATAAATCCTTATCTTGAGCAAAATAAGCAAGCTGACATTCAGTACAATGCCTTTTATTTAGAATACATGCAAATGTAATTTACGTATTTTCCTTTTTCAAAAGATTTGAAGTAACGTGTTTGAAGAGTGCGCATGTGCGAACGTGCTCTACTGAAGAACGAGCCAAATATTGAGTCTGGTAATAAAGCAAAATAACTGAGAACAATTAGAAATAGTCCTCAGATGACATGTCTGTAATTTATATTTAAAAAATTTAGAGTTAATTGGATCTCAAACAGTTTCATTAGAAGTAGTTATTACTCCACCACGTGCGAAACGAACGTGGTTAAACGATACTTTGCGACGGTGGGTTTCGGTAAACAGTCGTGACTAGCTAGTTGATTTCTCCAATGATGCATCATACTATAGTAGTGAAGCAGTGAACTACGTCGTTGTACAGGAAATGCACCCCTGGATAGGGGGCATGGAGCAGCAGCTCATTTGCATTTAAAGATACATGTACGATACATGCTTTCACTCAAAAATGGGCATTTACAATGTTGTACAATAAATTATCTGCTGGGTATTTTGAGCTGAAACTTCGCAGACACATTCTGGGGACACATGAGACTTATATTACATCTTGTAAAAATAAGCACAATAGATCCCTTTTAATAATGATACGACATTTATGAGGAGGGAAAGGAGGAAGTCCTCCGTGGTAGTCACTTACCTTAAAATGTGGAATATGAAAGAGAGGATGAGCTCATTGTGCACTGCGATGGCCATGTAGCGAGGCTCATGAAACGCTGAGGGGACGGTCCTCACAGCAAAACAAAGATACACACCCCACAGAAGGAACAGGAACTCAGCTGTTTGTGAGACGTAGAAAGAGTTAAAACCCAAATGACTAGTACCTAGGACATACCAGTTACCAGATCAACCAGAGAATGATGTGGATGTCAATACCTTTCTGTTACAAACCAATATAGCGCTAAATTGAAAATACCAGAATGGTAGAGAAAAAGACATTCAATGAATGCAATAAAAGACATCTAGATTGCTTGTATTCTCTGGACACTGCTTGACAGACAATTACAAATGAAGCTGTGGAAGGGAGTCCAAAGATTTTAAAGTTCCCCATCCCTATTGGCATGCCCTAAACAATGTCATCCAGTCAGCTGGCCTGACATCAATAAACATGTGTTCCCCCAGTGAAAATCTGTCATCATCAATGTGATGTTTACTGATCCAGGTGTTAGATTGGGCACATTCTAATTTGCCATGCTTGAGAAAAATACATCAGGATAAACATTTGTGTTGAATTCGATTTGTCACAGCCTGGCTGATGCTTCCTGTGCGCTCCGCTATATGTCTGCAATTAGTGCCAAGCCAGACTTGATTAATCACTTCCTTGGCTTGTATTTCAAACATAATGACCTGCAATGGTCTACCACGATTGCTATGTCTGGATTGGCATACTACCGCATTACTCTTTCAATTTAGGCAATGCCACTTAGATG